>JAFJYI010000055.1:600000-1200000 GCA_019022655.1 Acacia acuminata
CCTAAGTTTTGAACATTTGAAAACCTCCAGTTTTTGTCTAAAACCTCTAGTTTCTATTTAAACATGAAAATTCCAAGTTTCACAAGTTTTGTGAAACCTCAAGGTTTGGTAAGAAACCTCGAGGTTTTGTCTTGCCAGAGAAAACTCATGTTTTAGCCAGTTTTTCTAAAGCTCCAGTTTTGTGTGAAACCTCCAAGTTTGAGTCCAGTGCAGTTTTCTCAAAGTTCCCACAATTAAGAGAAAACTCGAGGTTTCAGGACAAACCTCGAGTTTTGTCCAGGCAGAGAGAATCTCGAGGTTTGGCCAACCCGAGAGCTCTGAAGTTTTTAATGTTTTGAAAACCTCCAGTTTCGACGTTTTGGACTTAAATCGAATTTACATGCTAAATTCCAAACCTCGAGGTTTGAGAACAAACCTCAAGGTTTCATCATAGATGCAGAAATTCAAATTTGACGAATTTGTAAATCCTTCTTGTTTGATCTTAATACTTCCTATGATTATTCTCTAATGTTCCTAGATATGTTTAATTGTTAGTGAGTTTCAGATGAATTAGAGAATGTTTATTGAAGATTTAAAGCAAAAGCAAAAGTGATGTCAGCACATTAAATGCAAAACCCAAAGAGTTGCATTCTTTTGGGTAATCCGTCTGCACACGCTTTGCAAAGGATTAAAGAATGTTTTCCACATCTAGTAGCTGTTATTCCAACGGATTAATTTGCAGGAAGTCAACTCGAAACTCGCACAAATTTGGATTAAGTGAAGATTAGAGAGAGAAGAAGACTAAAGCTTAACCAGAACTTTGTCTAATGAAGGCAACGGCTATAATGAAGATTACAACGGTCATTTAATGCTCTCTTAGTATAAATAGAGCAGCATTCAAGTCTTCTCAACCAACACATCTGCTGAAAATAAATTGCATTCAAGTCTACATTTATTTTCTTCACTTTTCACCTCTATTGTATCTTTTGATACACAAAGCTTCAGTGTTTATCTTTATCTACTCTTAGAGAGAGTTTCTACTTGTAAATCATTTATTGTAAAGGATCACAAGTTTGGGGACTTGGTGATTGGGTTCATTGATTGCAACTTGTAAGGGGGAGTAAGTTCTAGTGAGAGAATTACTCTTGAGTACAGAGTGTGTAATCAATTGAGATAGTGAAAATCCCAGAGAGTCTGGGGACTGGACGTAGGTCAAGGAGTTGGACCAAATCAGTATAAACTATTGTGTCTTTCTCTTCTTCTCTTCACTCTCTGTTCACCTCTGTTTTTGCTATTAAAAACAAAGCCATCTGAAAAAGTTCTTGAAATCCCCAATTCACCCCCCTCTTGGTGATTTAGCTCCACTTTCATGGGTTGGCCACCCTGCATAGTGCATACCATGTTTATGTTCCTGATTGTGATTTGCATTACATGCATTGCATACATATTGTATATGAGTTTAACAGTTACTCTGGGGTTCAACTTTGAACTCTAGACTGGCTTAAAAGATACAGGTGTAAGGCGATAGGCCGGTTGGATTGTGGAAAAGATACGAGCAAGAGCACTGAAGCTGAGAATTGAAGACGCATGAAATGCCTTATCTCACTTTGTATGTTCATATGACTATATGGACTTACTTATTGCCCAGTACTTACCTTGGACTATTGTACTCTTAACCCTATGGGGATTACTTTATGTTTTTGTATGTACATTTACCAGTATATTGTAGTTGTCCAAACCGACCCTATGCTCTGCGGTGCATACTCTGATGTTTGTTTAAAGCGATTAATAAACAACGGAAAGGTAATAAGTGATGAGGATCCCTCTAACCCGCCACCCGAAAGGGCGAGGCTGGTAGGAGTGTAACAGTTTTGACATAACCGTGACAAATTATGAATATTTGTGGTGGTTTCAGCGTCTATTTTCTATAACCGTGAAAAATGTTGTGCCCCTTAACATTCTGTAGCGGTTATCCAATAACCACAACAAATATCACTGCCACAACCTCTGTGCCATTACGCGCCAAGGTAGCACCAACTTTGTAGCAGTTTATTTCTTATAACTGCTATAAAATTCATCCCAAACAAGCTTGCATTTTGGCGGGATTGTTGCCGCTACAAATTTGTAGCAATGTCATTATAAACCGCCACAAAATCTCATTTGTAGCAGTTTTTTTCAACCGCAACAAAGTGTCATTTTCTTTTGTAATGGAAGTGATGTTGTCTTCAAGGAGAGTAAAACTAATGTTGTCAAGAAGAGGAGTTGATACATGTTGTATTTTTTTCTCTTATCTAAGTTTTATCCCACTAGGTTTTTCTAGAAAGGTTTTTAATAAGGCAACATTGAATAGTGTGTCAATGAATTATGTACTCCTTTTTTTTTTTTGCTAGGTTTTTGTCCCAATAGTTTTTGCCAGTTAAGGTTTTTAATGAGGTATATTTGTCATAAACATCGATGGCGAAGGGTTATGAATATTAATTATGTAGATGTCCACTAATGTCTGTCCTAGTTAGCATTCATAAATACATAATTAATGGTGACTCTTGGTTTTGATTATTGAAGACCTATAAATAGAGGCCTTGTACAAACATTGTAATCACAAGAAACATAAGTGGACGAGAATTGCTCCCCCTCCTTTATTTTTCATCATTTTATATCTATCGTCTTTGTCTTCTCTCTCTTATCCCAAATCTCTTTTACTTTTTACAACAATTAGGATGATAACCTAGTTATTTTGAAAAGTCATTTTATTCAACTGCCAAATTCATCGCTAATAACACACAGGAGGATTACTCTCTAACTATTGGTGGGGCAAACCACATGGATTCTAACAAATACTCTTACTATTTAAAAGTAGTTGTTCAAGCAGCCCTCATTACGATAGGTTGAGTTTCTCCCATCATCCTTTTTCATCGTCCTTCATAATTTGTAAATAATGTCTATCTAATCAATCTGAAAGGCCACAATACTATTTTAACTTTTCTCTCGTCTTCCCAATCAGCGCCCCGGATGAGCTAATGAGAGATAATGAGAAAAAAAGATGAGGGGAAGATCAGCTTCCCATTATGACACGTGAGTGTACTATTTGAATTTAAGCCATCTTATTAAATCGTTTAATAATCTCCTTGCATTTTTTAGGCCTAATAACAATGTAAATTTTCTTCGAATATTCTGGGAAAAAAATCTCCTGATATTTCTTAACATGAAAATATCTCCTTGTTTTTATTATTATTCGTGTGTGTATATATTATATAATTAATTCCTTTTATTATAATTTATACTTTTGAACATGAAAATACCTTCCTGTTTTTTATTATTATTCGAGTGTGTATATATTTTATAATTAATTCCCTTTATTATGATTTCTTAACTAATTTTTATTTTATCTCCCTTTATTTAGATTTTTTTTTTTATTAAATCGTCTAATCATTTAGATTATTTTAAATCCCACTGATTCCTCTAAGGAGTAAATAAACTATCGTGATACCACTACTCCCTCTAAGGATTGAATTTTTTGGTAAAAAATATATATATATATATATATATATATAAGTTAGTTACCACCACCCCACAAAAAATATATATCAAAATCTTTGTTATATATATATATATATAACGAGTAAATTAGCTATTTTATAAAAACATTTAATTATTTAGATCATTTTCAATTTTAATTCAATTAACCTATCAATTTTCAGAATAATTCCATCACATCCCACTAATACCTCTAACGCTCTAAATTACCTAACGTGGTGTCACGCCTCCACTGGCTGAAATATGATTGCCATAGATCTAGCATTGTCATAAAATATTCATTTTTTGTTGTAGGTTAGAATGCAAGATGACATCGAAATGGGGACAACAACAACTTCTTCAAAGTCACTTATTTATTTTTCCATGTTTTTGTGTGTGTCTGTGTATGTAACCAACGGTAAAGGTGAAGTCAAATATATTAATGGTGGGGGTGTGAGCGTTAAATCAATAAAGAGGAGATGACAGTTGAAGAATTAAGGGTAATGATAGGATGATGGTTTGGTATAGATGGTCATAGGTGTGACATTAAATACATTTTATGCTTTCATTAAAAAGAAAAAATTAGCATACATGATTGATGATTATGAAATGAAAAATCTGTTTAATTATAATGAAAAAAGTGCACATATGTATATAGGATGTAAAAATACTAATAGTGCAGGAAAGGAAATGGATGATCAAGAAAGGTATGTCACGGTTAGTTTGGTTAGAGAAGTAATTATGCAATATAGGGTTGTTGGTAATATGTTGATAATACTTGCCATTATCTATTCAGGGTTGATCAATATGTGGGTCTTGCAGAGCAAATGGCTTACATTGAGGAGTCGAAGTGTTACGGAATGAGTGATGATTATGTAGTCGATTTTGCAATCGTGGGGTAAATATTCTACCATTGTAGCTCATGCCATCAAGCAGGACACACAACAAGAACTTGCAAAAATCTAAACCCAACTTAACTTGCCAATTATGCAGTTGTAAGGTAAATATTTTGCAAGTCATCTTTTGGTTTTTATAATAATCCCTCCCGTCCTAATTATAGAGCATATTTAACCAATTTTGGGGAGATTAAGCAGAAGAGTTAAATTAGTTAATTTTACTAATTTTTCTAAAATACCCTTATATAAATCTAAAATGACATAAGTAAAAGTAAATTAACAACCCCTACCACATACCTCTCTAACCTAGAATTTTCCTTTCCACACGCTTTCTAATTGAAATAATTGTCTTACTATGTATACATATATATGTGTGTATATATGTATACAGATAGATATATATACAAGTGTGTGTATGTGTATAAACACATATATCTACACACACATACATATATATATATGCATACACACACACACACACATATAGACAGCCACATGTAAAAAACACACACACACACACATGAAAAACCTGGCTATCACCCAAGAGGGGAGTGAATTGGGTGTTTAATAGAACTTTAGTTACTTTGAAAATCTTTTCGCAACTTACTGAAATTAGTTTGAATGACAGAAGTAATTTATAAAGTGATAATTAGTCATTCAAATATATATGCTGGAAGTATAAGAGATAAGGGAAGAGAATATACAAACTGATTTATACTGGTTCGGCCCAATCCTTGACCTACGTCCAGTCCCCAAGCTCCACTTGAGATTTTCAATCCACTACCCTCTTGTTTATCCGGGCACAAGAGAAGCCTATACAAACGCACAAGTTCACCCAGGCACTTGTGAAGCCGAATCTCTCATCAAGATACACCTTTCAATCAGTTACACACTTTGTACTCGAAGTTATCCTCTCACTAGGATACACTCCCCCTTACAAGTTGTAAACTGATAACCCAATCTCCAAGTCCCACGACTTGAGATTCTTACAATGATTTAATAATCAAAAATGTTCTCTAGAAGATGAATAAACACTGAAGTACAATCAAATCATTTCACTCTCTAGTGTAAACTATATAAACATTGAAAACAGAGTGTGTATGAGATAAATGTTGGATTCAGAATATTGGCATCTTGATAGTGCAAGCTCGCTCTCATCAACCTTGAATGCTTCTTCTTTTATAGGTAGAGATCAATATATGACCATTGAGAAGATTCAATGACTGTTGGATAAAGAAATATAGCCGTTAGACTCAGATGGAACTAGTCGTTAGAGCTTCGTTTTTTGAACTAGCTATGACATAGCATTTACTTTACCCCTTGATCTTCAGCTTAACAACCTTTAATCATTTGAAACATGTACACAAATGATATAACTGATGTTAAGAAGCATTATACGTCATTTGGGTAATCATCGGATGTTTATCGAAGAATCGGGATTTTCGAAACGGTGATTTTTAAGCGAGAGATGAAAACTCGAGTTTGCCTTTAATGGACTCGAGTTTCCTTATGTTGTTGAAAGCTGGATTTCTCTGCTCGAGCCAAACTCAAGTTTGTAACTTATAGACTCGAGTTTGATATCCTTTCAGCTTAGAAGATGGTTTTGATCGAAGGAAAATTCAAACTGAGAACTTGGAAAACCCGCAAACTCAAGTTTGCAACTTATAGACTCGAGTTTGGTTTTGTCTTGAATAGCTCAGATGCTCTCTGTCTTGTCTAAACTCGAGTTTCCAACTAATAGACTCGAGTTTGGTTCTCGTCAAAACCAATCTTTGCTCTTTGTAACCCGCAAACTCGAGTTTGCAACTTATAGACTCAAGTTTGGGTGTTTATGGGGACTTGGTTGCTCTCTGTAACCCGTAAACTCGAGGGTGTAAGTTTTAGGCTCGAGTTTGGGTCTCTTCAAAAATGACATTTGCTCTCTGGATCCCGTAAACTCGAGTTTGGGACTGATAAACTCGAGTTTGCAAGTTGTACTATGACTTGGTTGCTTCTGACTTGGCCTGGCTCGAGTTTGCAACTTTGTAAACTTTCAAAGGCCATATCTCCCTGGTCTAAACTCCATTTTGGTCCATTAAAAGCTTGAAGGAAAGCCCTTTTATTCTACTTTCACATGACACTAATTTCAGCTCAATTGGATTTGTATATTGTGAGTTACACTCAAAACATTGAAGCTTGGTTTTCTGTGTGGCGTGGATTTCTCTGTCAACTTCCACAATTCATAGCTCCTTTATTTGAACCCTTTTGGGCTTTCATTATACATCAAAATGACGCATTGGGAGTCTAGTTTCATATGCCACTAGGTTTACCTCAATCCGATCTCTGGTTTGTGAGATATCATCGAAATACCCGACGTCGCCTGAAACAGAGTTGAGCTGAAGTGTTGATGACCGCTGTAAACTCGAGTTTGTACTTATAAGCTCGAGTTTGCCTAGTCCAGAGACACCAAAAATGCTGAAGACACTTATTGAGTCGAGTTTGTGATGGCTGTCTCAAGTTTGAAGTCCTAAACTCGAGTTTGGAGTCCTAAACTCGAGTTTGTTCATATCAGATAGGCAAATTACTGCAGCAAGGTAATAAACTCGAGGGTAATACTTGGAGACTCGAGTTTGCTCATCCAGAAGCTGATTTTTGCTGACTTTAACTCTGAATTGAGTCATTCTAATTGCCATTTGATCGTGGAGACTTCCAGAATCAATCTTAGAACTTGAATAATGATATCTTGATTCCATTCAGCAAGTTCTTCCTTCTTCCATCTCCCAACTTGATCATTCTTCATCATTTAATTTGGGCTCATCATTCTCTGCAGCTTCTACTTTCTTCAATATATATAAAGTGATGAAGCTTCATTCCAACTTCTGCTTATCATAGAGACTTCCAGTATCACAAGAACTTGAATGTTGATATTCCTATTATATTGTACAAGTTCTTTTGATAACATCTTTCTCTAGTCTCTTCTCTTCTTCTTCGTCATCCTCCGAAATCTATTGATGACATCTTGCTTCCTTGACAACCTCTGCAAGTTCTTCTTTCCATTAATTCCTTATCTCCTTCTTGATTATTCTGCATGATTCAACTTGGACTAATCTACATTAAACATAGTAGTTGGTCAATGTAGGAGATAATTATATTACTTAATCTTTTTGCTTTTAATAATGGCATCTATATATAAGATATCATCAAAACTAATCATAACTAACAACACACACACACATATATATGTATGTAGATATATATGTGTGTGTGTCTGTGTGCGCCCGCGTGTGTGTGTGTGTGTGTGTGTCTACACACATATATATTGACAGAGACAAATACAAATATACATATGTGTGTGTGTGTTATATATATTTGTGTGTAGACACACACATATATACACAGACACATATACATACATACAACTATGTATACACACACACACAATATGTTTGTGTGTGTGTCTATATATATTTGTGTATTCACGCGCGCGCGCGCACACACATATTGGCAAATTAATCTCGGCTGATTGATAAATAAATTAAAATCGAAGAATTTAAAGTTTCACTGACGGGAAGAGTCTACGCACCCACATACATGCACTCACCAAAAACCAAACACATTTGAGAGAATAAAATATGGGTATTTTAAAAAGAAATTGACACAAATTAAAATTTTGTCCTATAATTAGAATCAAAACCGACTCCCAAATGTCATCTTATAATAAGGACTGGAGGGAGTTACACACACACATATGTGTGTGTGTGTGTGTATGTATGTATGTATAACTGGGAAATAAGATTTTCTCCAAAGGAAAAATTTTAAATATTATACTTTGAGTTTCTATCTTGCATACTTACATCTTTTAGTGTGTTCTATATATAAATGTTATAATTATTTCTTTATGGGTTAATATCATTGCTTGCCTGTATAATTTGATACAATTTTAGTTTTAGTTCCTAAAGTTTCATAAAATCTGATAAGATTAACAACTATTCCCTATATGTCTAACAATATTTTTTTATCCTAAAAAAATTATAGACAGTGGGAAGTTTATATATTTTTAGAGCTTATTTCACAATAAATAATAGTTTTAAAAAACATCCATAGTATGAAATTTGAATTAAAAAAATAGAGATTATTTGTAAGTCACTTTCAAGTGTCATAAACTTTGAAATAGAAAGATATTTTATTAGTTTGAAAAAGTCAGATACATAAAAAATACATAATTGAATCTATAAAATGGTTAAGAACCCAAGTGACGTCAATCAAATGGCAAGGCCAAGGATTCGGTTTCGAATCCCAAATCGCTTGATTCATCCGAAGCTATGGAGATTTCTGGGTTTGTCTTCAAGCCTTGTTGGTCTTCTCTGCTACGCTTTGAGTTCCTCTTTCCACCAACTATTTGGTAAATGGAACTTCTTCAAGCTCATAATTTACTGTGCGGTAAGCTTATCAATCACCAGCTTATTCTTATTTTCTCAGAACTTGAGACTCTCGAGGAGTTTCTTGCTGAAAGTTCATTTGTGTTTCTTGGTTCTGATGCTCACAACATTTTACTCATTCTTCTACGATAAATTAATCAACGGAAACCAGACCTTTTCAGCATCATTTTCTGTGCTTCCTTTGCTTTAATGTCCTTGAGCTTATCAAAGCACACCAACCTCGGATTCAAAGGTGATCTTCTCAATTTCTTCCTGGGTTGTCTCAACGTATAGCTCAAGAAACTTCACTTGATGCTGGGCTTTGTAGCCGCCATTTTCTGCTATTTCGTCATTTTCTTCATTCTCGTCCTAGTTCTGATCATGAGTCACAAATAGGAGCCATTATTGGAGCTCGAAGTCAACAATATCTATCACAACTAGAAATGGAAATTGATACTGTAATAGGAACTGATCATGAAACTAGTGGTGATCATCAATCACAGATGCTACAAACAAGGTTTGATGATGATGATGGATACAACTGGAAGAGATATGAAGTAAAACAAGTGAGAGGAAGTGTGAAGACTTTCAGTTTCTACAAATGCTCGATCCCAAATTGCCCAGTAAAGAAGAGAGTTGAGAGGCATGTAAATGGACAGATCTGTGAAGTGGTTTATAAGGGTACTCATAACCATGGTAAGCCTGGTGTTACAATGCAAAGAAACTCATCGTTTGAAGCTATTTATGCAAACCAACCTTTGAAAGCTTTGTTCTTTGATGAAACACATTATCAACCATTGCAGAGTCACGAATATGAAGAACCAGATCTAGTCGACTCGCCAGATGATTCATCAGTATCAATATGAGATGCTGAATGTGGGATTTGAGGATATTGATAGTAGTAAGCAGAGTCAAGAAAAAAGTAGAGCTTGTTCAAGCTTAGATATATGTTTTCTCATATATATTATCTTTGATCAAGTCTATATCTTGTATGAGTCTTGCATCGAGAGCCTTTGGGGTTTGTGAGTTAAATAAGCTTTCCCTCACCATATGCTAGACTTTTTGGATGGGCTGTCTTTTTAGACTTGTACTTGTGACATGTCAGTAGAGTCAAGAAAAAAGTACAAGATACTCAAGCTTAGTAACTGAAGGAGATTTGCCGTGGTCTCCCAAAATAACCAGATTAGAAAAGGATTCGCAGTATAATGTAACCTGGGTCGTTTCCCAACAAATTCACAGTCGGTTCAATTCGAACAGCAATAAAACAGAAACAATAAAAATGAGGGTTTTGATTCAAAATAGATTAAAAACAAAAATATTCAGAAACAGAATGAAATATACAGAAACAGATTAACAACGATCAACCCAACATTTAGATTCCAGAAACTTCCATCATTGAACGAAAAATGAAAGAACTCGTGTTTGGTTTTGGACGAACCGAAATCTCTGCATTCGTCCAGAAAATCCCTCAACTAGACGATCGCCTAGAATCTGTCCGAACATTGGTGTCTCACTGTGCGATCGCACAGCAACACTGTAACCTAGTTCGAACTCAGTCCTTGGGATGAACCAAACCGATATTAAATCTAATATTCGAACTATTTCCAGAAATCGAATCCGATAAGATGAAAAAAGAAACGAGTAAAGTTACTGATTAAGCACAAGCTCTTTGGACGAATCATGGAATCCTCAACGTTGGGTTAATCACAGAAATTTAGCCGAACATGATTGGGAAAAACGAAGAATAGACGAAGAACACGAAGAACGCGAAGAACATTTGAGAGAATTTAAAAACTCCTATTTTGATCCACCAAAATCAAAAAACGTGAATGTATGAATGTTTGTGGCTGTCATCTAACTTAAAGTTAACCTAAAATGGAAATGGGTTCTAATGGTTCAACCCAAAACGAAAATAAAATAAAAGTGGGCTTTAGTTACAAAATTCGAGCCCAAATAAAATCCAGAAATATTCATCTAACTTCCGCTCCAAAATTGACCACCCTCTTGTCCGAATTTGCCCTTCATATCTGCATAACAATTGTAGCTCTCTGAATCATCAGAAATATGAAACAAAAATGAGGCAAATCCGATGTCTGGTTCAAGAGTTATGGTAAAAATAGTGAAGCAATATAAAAAATGGAATTTTATTATTAAAAATGGCTAAAACATAATAAAAGGCCCAAAGCCCAAATAAGTATAAAAGCTATAATTTATTAACTAAAGAGTCCTAAATTATTAATCAAGAGATAAAAAAAGTGTATAAAATATTAAATTATCAAATTCCCCCATACTTATCTTTTTGCACTCCTGAGCAAAATTCAAGAAAAAGACCTAAAGGAAAAACTCTTCTTTTCTAACAATTGCTCAAAATGCAAAAATTGAACAATGGACACAATGCTCCAAAAGATCAATCAATCAAGACCACAATCCCTTTATCTCAAATTACAATTCATGGTAATCTCAATCAATGATCCTAATCACAAAAGATGGTCTCTCAAATGATGCACTCAATAAATCAATCTCTCAAGTGTATAAGGTAAATAAATGTATCGCTCAAATTCTACTCAAGAAAATTGTTCTACCACAAGCTTGCTCAATTTCTACGTCTCCACTACTCATAACACATGCATGCACAAATCAAGAGAGCTTGTTATGAAAGCTTGTAATAGGGTTAGGGTGAAGGTAAGTAATAGTATGGAATGAGAGGCTAAGCACCAAAGAAATTAAAAAGAGCACAAATTAACACAATCATTCTCTATGTAAGAAATTTTTTATTTTACTTATATATCTCCTTTCTTTCTATATATTTTCTTTCTTTCTTTTTTTCTGCTTTTTTTCTTTCTTTCTTTCTTTCTTTTGTTTGTTTGTTGAAAATGAAACTATACTATATACATAATCACAATGACAAAAGCAAACATCCCCCCCCCCCCACTTAAACTGTTGCACTCCTGAACAACCCCCACACTTAAACACAAAACCAAGGTGAAACCAATGCTCAATAAATTTTCAAGGTGGGAATAAAATGGTTTTACGCTTAGGCTTGTAATGTGGCTTAGAAAAGAATGAGTCAAAAAGGCACAAAGGGCTAGCAAAGGGATCATAATGCAAGGGAAGGCTATTTGGCCAAAATAGGGAAAATAAAAGAAAGAAAACAAGCTTCCATCATACTTATGCATGTAAGTGAAAAATATAGTTTCAAAAAGAAAAGGAGCAAGTTCTAGAGAACACAAATCATAAGTAGATGCACACATGAAAGAAAGAATGGCAAAAGATGAATTCCATTCAATAGGCCCAAAACCTCACAAGGTCGATACCAACCTAGGCAATCAACAACATCAAATCAACTACCAAGACATGTAATCAAAGAGTCAAGAATTGCAGACCAAACAGAATGATCCATTAAAACCAAAATGTCCAAGTTCATAATATGTAGCAATCATAGAAAGAGAGACTGTATTTATTTCAAAAAGCAAAGTAGAAAAAAAAGAAAACAAATAAAAGAGAAGGAGGGAGAAGAAAGAAGAATACTCCCCAAGGGTTTATGGAGGGTAAGTGGCATCAATGAGGAGAATCTCTGCTTCCTCAAGCTGCTGTTGGATCCCTCATGAAATTGCTTGAGGCGATGCCCATTGACCTTAAAGGTTCGTCCTGTGGGTGGATCACATAGCTCAACAGCACCAACTGGAAAAATGTTAGTGATCTCAAAAGGGCCATCCCATCTAGATCGAAGCTTACCTGGCATAAACTTCAAACGGGAGTTGAACAGAGGAACTTTCTGGCCCACAGAAAATTCCTTCCTCAGGATATGCTTATCATGGAATGCCTTAGTCTTTTCCTTGTACAAACGTGAACTCTCATAGGCATCCAATCTCAGCTCGTCTAACTCTTGCAACTGTAGCTTCCACTCCATCTCAGACTTAGCCAAATCCATGTTACGCTGCTTAATGGCCCAATAGGCTTGATGTTCCAACTCAACCGAAAGATAACATGCCTTACCAAAGACAAGCCGATAGGGAGACATCTCAATCGGGGTCTTGTAGGCGGTACGATATGCCCACAAAGCATCCTCTAATCGCTTACTCCAATCCTTCCGGGTAGAGTTAACAGTCTTCTGAAGGATTTGCTTAATCTCTCTATTTGATACTTCAGCTTGACCGTTAGTCTGAGGATGGTATGCTGTGGAGACCTTGTAGAGCACTCCATACTTGCGTAACAAGGTACTCATGCTTCGATTGTAAAAATGGGATCCTTGGTCACTGATAATGGCTCTGGGAATACCAAACCTGCAGAACATGTTAGACCTAACAAAATCCACCACCACAGAAGAATCATTAGTCTGGGTGGCTTTCGCCTCAACCCATTTCGAGACATAATCAACAGCTAGCAGTATGTAAGTATAACCATATGAAACAGGAAATGGACCCATAAAATCAATACCCCAAACATTAAAGATCTCACAAAACAATATGGGGTTTTGGGGCATCTCATGCCTACAAGAAATACTCCCTGCTCTCTGACAGTTATCGCATGACTTACAAAACAGATAGCAATCATGAAACAAGGAAGGCCAAAATAATCCACTGTCTAACACTTTCCTAGCAGTTCTTTGGGGTCTAAAGTGACCACCACAGGCAGAAGCATGAGCAAAATGCAATATAGAGTGAAACTCATGATCGGGCACACATCTCCTAACTACTTGGTCACTACAAAATTTCCACAGATAAGGGTCATCCCAAAAACATAATATTTAGACTCACTCTTTAATTTAAGGGTTTGGGTCCTAGTGGAATCTACGGGCAAAACACCGCCTACCAAGTAGTTAACCAGATCAAAGCATACCATGGAAGCTTACCTTGCAGCTGTAGAAGCTGCTCATCAGGGAAATAATCCCGAATAGAAGATGGGTGAGAGGGAGAATGAGTGATGCGACTCAAGTGGTCAGCTACCCAGTTTTGTGCTCCACTTCTGTCTCGAACTCAACATCGAACTCTTGGAGCAATAACATCCACCAGATGAGTCGTGGCTTAGCATCTGTCTTTCTCAAAAGAAACTTTAAAGCTGCATGATCAGAGAAAACAATTACTCTACTTGCTAGTAGATATGACCTAAACTTAGCAAAAGCAAATACAATAGCATAGAATAGGATTGTATGTATCGGACACGAGAGCTTCGGTAGATTAGCGTGGTGTGGTTATCTGAATAACTTTACTTAGGGTGTTCATGCTGTAGCAATTGTGAGAGTTGTATAGTATGAATGCTATAGCATTGCATATAAGCAACTAGGGGAATGATATGCTTAGAAAGGATTCCGAGTTCAGTCTATCTTCTTACTGATATCTTCTTATGACTGCAATCATTTAGTTATTTTCCTATTTATTAGTATAGCTATCAAAACTCCCAAACTAGTCAAAGTTATTTTCTTTTTAACACAACTCATTCTGCAACTTGGTGTCATCATTTGGTATCCAGTCTCTGTGGGACGATACTCTACTTACTCTTTATTACTTGTTCGACTGGTTCACTTGCCATCAAGGAAATCGACCAACAATACTCTAATAAGAATTCACATGCATTCTTTAAACCCATTACTCCTGCCTATAATAAGGCTGAGTGATTTATTGCTAAGCAGATCCTACCAGAAGCCAAAAGTAATTTTCACATCATGGTTTTTCACACAATTTGTGAGAGAAAATATATTCTCATTGCATAAAATGTTATGACACAGTCGCCAATATACAAAAGAGAGGGACATAAGAGTAAAGACTAATGAAAGGTAATAATTACTAATTAGTTAATAAATATAGAATATTTGCACTAAATGCACAATATTCTCACACTCTCCCTCAAGTTGGATCATAGACGTTAATCATGTCAAACTTGTTTATGCGACTTTCAAATGCAGGTTTGAGTAATCATTTCATCAACACATCAGCAATTTGAAGATTTGTCGTAGATAAGTAAACATATAACCCTTCTTCTACTTTTTCCCTGATGAAGTGTCTATCTATCTCCACATATTTTGATTGTTCATGCTGAATAGGATTTAAGGCTATGCTTATGGTGGCCTATTATCGCAATAGAGTTTCAGTGGTAAATCCATGTGGACTTTATCTCATATAGGACTCGTTTCAATCACAACTCCTCCATTATCCCTTGAGTTGGTGCCCTCAACTCAGCTTCAACACTGCTTTTATATACAACCGTTTGTTTCTCGCTTTTCTAGATAACCAAGTTTCCCTATATGAAATAGCAATAACCAGAGGTTGATATCTTGTCAGGATGGGTTCCTCCCCAATCTGCATCAGTGCATACTTCTATAGTTCTTCATTCCTATTTCTGGAAGAACAACCCTCTATCAGGAGTACCCTTTATATACCTCAAAATTTTGTAGGCTGTGTCCATGTGCTTCTTCTACTGACTGGCCACACTTACTGCAAAGGCTATATCAGGTCTTGTATGGGAGAGATAAATCAACTTCCCAACAAGTCTCTAATATCTTTATTGACAACTTCATTTGCTCGTTGATCTTGATCTTCTTCTTCTTCAATCTCATCCTCTGATTCACCTTCTTCTGACTTCTCTTTATTGTTCTGCTTAGATTTCTTCTTCCTCTTTTTTTGAACCACAATAGGAGTTGACTCGGGATTACAACCCAGCATGTCTGTTTCTTTTAGAAGAGCAAGTATATATTTCCTCTAAAAGACATAGATGCTGTTGGGATCCGTACAACGCAGCGGATTAAAAATTTCTACGAATCCGTCCCGAGGATCACTCAGGTGCGTTTAAATCAAGGCTAGTGAATCCGGATATTACCTTTTAGAATTCGTCCGCGTCTCATTCTTCCTTGAACAGGTGGGCTACCTCCTCGATTAGCGAAGACGACTCTTAGAATCCTCTTCCTCTACCGGTATCCACACGAATAATCCTCGTTCACGGCTATGGCGGCGTGCTAGCGCCTCTTTGCGTCTCTCTCTCTCGTTTTTCACTCTAGGGTTTCTCGCGGCCTTTTTTTTTTTTTTTTTTTGGAATACGCTCGATTTTCGAAAGTCCCGTAGGTTTTCTAAAACTGTTCGGTGTATTTAATGCAAAATTAATCGTATTAATTTTGAATTCAAACTTTAGATCTGGATTAAATATATATTAATTAAATCTATCCGATAGATCTAATATAATAATATTTATTTAATCAAATTAAAAGCCGATCTGAAATTTTGAATTCGAATCTAGATTAAAAAAATAATTAATTAAATCTATCTCGATAGATTTAATCCAACCTATTTATTTAATCCAAATTTAAAAGCCTTTTGATTTAATTTATCTCAATAAATTAAATGGAGAAATGATATCTATCTATTTATTTAAATCGAGATACCAATATCTCAATTTAAATTAAATAGACAATAATATCTTTATTCGAAAATTAAATGAGATACAATATCTCTGTTTGTTTTAGATATTTAATTTATCAAATAAATTAAACATAAAACAAATAATATAATAATAATATTTTAATCTCAATTAAATAATATCATTAGATTATTTTTGAATTTAAATATATATATATATATATATTTACCCCAGATTAAACTCAGTATTCATTAATCTGAGATTCAATGAACCTGGACACTTTTACCCGTGTTGGATTATTCTTGTGTGCGACCCTGCAGGCCCATGTGAGATTGGCAGTGGGCCAACACTGTGTCAGCCCACAAATCGCAAGCGGCCTCTAACAAGACATTGCGACTACCCAACTCACATGGGGATCGATGACACGATACACCTATCGTACAACCATGTCACGTCCCTTTTATCACGCAATAATTTGGTCAAGGATGAGGCATGGATAATGTCAACTTCCTTTTCTTGACCATTATTTTCTCGATTCTCGAGTAGTCTAATAAGTGAAATGGAAACTCCTTTCCATCACAAGTATGGCCATACATTTCTTAGACTCACTCATCGAGGGGCCCAAGATTATCTCTCTACGAATGTGAGGGACAAATTCCATCTTGACCATTCACGTCCCTCCGCATGAAAACCACCGATCCCGATCCGGCCTTTATCATCACCCGGTCAAAGGTGACTTTTGACTAGGTCAAAGACCAGTGATTCATCATGTAGGAATCCATGATGATCTCAGTCATAGGGCGTTAATGACGCGGTTATACATGAGATAAGCTTATGACTTAATCCATGCGGCTTTCTCATAGTGGGTGGCCCAAAGACCTTGTACTCTTACAAGTGCCCATGACTTTGATTGTATCTCCATACCTCATCAAAGTCATACTGGTCTTAATTCATCTTCGCTCCGCGTAGATGACCGACCGAGGACATTTAGGATAATCTTTAAGATGTATCCGGGGATGCAGTTATCAATACGAACATGCAGACGAAAATGATAACTAAAGAAAATACTTTAAATAACTCAAATATCCAAAGTACAATGAATTGCCCCTAGGGCATAATTTCCAACAGATGCCCGGTCTTTACCTAGCAACCCCCATCCCAAGGAAGTATTTCCAGTTTCCAAGATCATTGACTTAAAATTCTTTCCCAAGTGCAACTTTTATCGTAGATATTTCCTCAATATGATCTCTTGTAAGGATTATGTCATCAACGTACATAATGAGGATGCACTTCTTTTCATCCTCTGTTTTGATAAACATTGTATGATCTAATAATCCTTGCTTGTAACGCCTTGACTTCAAGACTTTCGAGAACCTGTCAAACCATGAAGAGCCGATTCACATAGTCCAGGGCCCCATAAACACTTATGTTTGCCATTGTAAATGATGCCAGGTGGCCTTCTACCCCCTAAGAGCATTACATATGCTTAAACACATGCGTCAGACTATTTCTCTGACAAACTACAACCTTTAAATCCTCACATCATCAGGAGAACCTTTAAACACATGCGTCAGACTATTTCTCTAACTAAATCATAGGGTCCTCAAAAGTCTTTCTATCTCTCGTTATTCTTGGAACTCCCCTCAAACTAACTTAGTAGTCTGCCTAATATAGGCTTATCCACAAGTCTTTAGACCCAAAATTCATGATGTTACACCCCACGCACTCTTTAGCACGGCCAATCATCATTCTGGATTATAGATCTTGAAAAACACAATGAGATGGCAGAAATTTAGCACAACAATTGGCTTGTTTTGGCAATTGGCTAATAGATAACATATTAAATGCTAATTTTGGTACATGGAGAATAGATTCAATAGTGATAAAGAGCTTGTTTGGTATTTTTTTTAAAAAAAAAAAGTGCTTTAGGACCTAAAACCATGGTTTTGGAAAAAGTTGTTATTTTCAGCTTTTTCTCTCTCATCTGCCATCATTACCTTCGTTTCTTCCATCCTCATCAACCATTAGACCTATCTCACCTCCTCAAAGCTTCCCTTAGCCTTTGGAAGATCCGCGCTAAACCCCACTCGCCTCCTCCTCCCAATCCTTCACCTCCATCGTCCAATGATCAAAACTTAAGATGGGAGTTTGTCCACAGGAGACAAGCAACAGGTGGGAAATTTTGTTTTGCATGAAATCCTCACTGGGACGAGTGTGGTTGTTTTCTCTACCGGCAACAAGGTGACAAGCTGATCAAGGGGAAGTTTACTGTGTGCTAGAGGAGGACAGAGAATGCGAGCCAAATGAGGAGTTGATGAAGACAGAGACGACGACATTCTATGACAGTGGTTGCGGATGCAAATCGGAGTGGTAGGAGAAATGGGAGAAAGGTTGGTAACATCATGAGATTCTAGGATTAATAGTAATATTAAAATTTTTTAAATTTAAATCTTTATTTTTAATAAATTCATAAATTAAGGATTTCTAAATATTATTAAAGTAATGGATATGAATATTTACTTTTATTATGAAAAATCATTATGTTTATAAAGACCTTAGTTAAAGTTTATAAATTTTAAAACAAAACATCACTTGAATATGTTTAAGGTTTCATTTTTTAGCCATCAAACATTTAACTATCGAATAAATTACATCTATTAATATCAAGTATATTGTTTTAGATAATTACTATTTATAAAGGATTTTTGTCTATACAAGTTATTATTACATATTTGATCTATTTTTTATCATGTTATATAATTTACTAATGTTATAATTTTAATTTTGAACACAAATTTGTTAATTCTCTATGTGTTTCGATGATAACTAACAAATGTAAATCCAAAAGATTGTCATTGATTCAAGCCAAAGTGTTTTTTTTTTCAAGATAACTTGGTTCAATAACAATGTATCTCTCGTGTTGATATGACTCGAGTTAGAGTCTTAAACTCAAGTCATACCTCTCTGTGTCAAAAGCAAAATAATCTTTGAACAAAGTAACTCAAGTCAGGTTCATATGACCCAAGTTACAGTTTTGCAAAAATAATTTTGAAAAGCATTTGACTCAAGTCAAGCACGTGTGACTCGAGTCAGATGATTGTACTTCAACTTAGCTTTTTCAAATAATTTCCAACGTTCAAAGATGACTTGAGTCAAGTCACTTAATGACTTGAGTCATGGCTTGTTTTCAAATCTCTTCAAGTCCAAACCCGATAGCCATCTTTTGAAAAACTGATGTGACTCAAATCACATTTGATATGACCAAATTCATAATGTTACAAAGACGATTGTCCATTTGTTTTGAAATAGTGGACTCGAGTGTGTTTTGTATGACTCGAGTCAGGCAACTAGAGTCAACTAGATATGACTCAAGTTAAGCTTCTGGAAAAATGAAATCCCCGTGTTCGTAATCTGTAAATCATTGATTATAATCTAGGTACTTTATATTATTGCTATTTTGTATTCCTAACAATGTTAGTTTGATAATGAGTTTTAGATTATTTTAACATGGTTTAAACACCAAATTACTCTAAAGAAAATTTGTGTCAGAAGTGCATTTAATGCTAAGCAGAAACGAAGCACAAATATGGTAAATCATCTTCTGAGCAAACATAAAGTGTTCCGGCCATTTCCATCCAACATTCTCACTAAGTCTCGACGAACAAATGGAATGAAGAAGGTTAACGAGGAATAACGGCGAACCTCTGGAGAATCTGAAGAGTCTGAGTAACGTTCAACTCCAATAGCTATATTCATTTCACTCACAACGGCTCCTTAAATAGCTTTCAACGGTCATATTGCCATCAACTATAAAAGAAGAAGCATTCAAGATAGAGACAAGAGCTTGCACTATTGAAATGCTAACATTTTGAATCCAACATATACTCTCTGTTCCCAATGCTTACATAGCTCATCAAAGAAAGTGAAATAATTTGTATTGTACTTCGGTGTTTATTCATTCACTTCTGAGAGAGAGAGGATTCATTGTAATCATCTTATTATTTTGTCTGAATGTTACTCAAGACTAGGTGATCTTGAGTGGGAAACCGATTGTATCCTTACAATGTGTAAGGGGGAGTATCGTGAGAGATTCGGCTTCACAAGTGCCTGGAGGACTTGAGTCAAGTCACTTAATGACTTTAGTCATGGCTTGTTTTAAAATCTCTTCAAGTTCAAACCCAATAGCCATCTTTTGAAAAACTGATGTGACTCAAATCACATTTGATATGACCAAAGTCATAGTGTTACAAAGACGATTGTCCATTTGTTTTGAAAGAGTGGACTCGAGTGAGTTTTGTATGACTCGAGTCAAGCAACTCGAGTCAGCTAGATATGAATCGAGTTAAGCTTCTAGAAAAATGAAATCCCCATGTTCGTAATCTGTAAATCATTCATTATAATCTAGGTACTTTATATTATTTCTATTTTGTATTCCTAACAATGTTAGTTTGATAATGAGTTTTAGATTATTTTAACATGGTTTAAACACCAAATTACTCTAAAGCAAATTTGTGTCAGAAGTGCATTTAATGCTAAGCAGAAACGAAGCACAAATATGGTAAAACATCTTCTGAGCAAACATAAAGTGTTCTAGCCATTTCCATCCAACATTCTCACTAAGTCTCAACGGACAAATGGAATGAAGGTTAACGAGGAATAACGACGAACCTCTGGAGAATCTGAAGAGTCTGAGTAACGTTCAACTCCAATAGGTATATTCATTTCACTCACAACGGCTCCTTAAATAGCTTTCAACGGTCATTATTGCCATCAACTATAAACGAAGAAGCATTCAAGATAGAGACAAGAGCTTGCACTATCAAAATGCTAACATTCTGAATCCAACATATACTCTCTGTTCCCAATGCTTACATAGCTCATCAAAGAAAGTGAAATAATTTGTATTGTACTCCAGTGTTTATTCATTCACTTCTGAGAGAGAGAGAGAGGATTCATTGTAATCATCTTATTATTTTGTCTGAATGTTACTCAAGACTAGGTGATCTTGAGTGGGAAACCGATTGTATCCTTACAATGTGCAAGGGGGAGTATCGTGAGAGATTCGGCTTCACAAGTGCCTGGAGGACTTGAGTCAAGTCACTTAATGACTTGAGTCATGGCTTGTTTTAAAATCTCTTCAAGTTCAAACCCGATAGCCATCTTTTGAAAAACTGATGTGACTCAAATCACATTTCATATGACCAAAGTCATAGTGTTACAAAGACGATTGTCCATTTGTTTTGAAATAGTGGACTCGAGTGAGTTTTGTATGACTCGAGTCAGGCAACTCGAGTCAGCTAGATATGACTCGAGTTAAGCTTCTAGAAAAATGAAATCCCCGTGTTCGTAATCTGTAAATCATTAATTATAATCTAGGTACTTTATATTATTTCTATTTTGTATTCCTAACAATGTTAGTTTGATAATGAGTTTTAGATGATTTTAACATGGTTTAAACGCCAAATTACTCTAAAGAAAATTTGTGTCAGAAGTGCATTTAATGCTGAGCAGAAACGAAGCACAAATATGGTAAATCATCTTCTGAGCAAACATAAAGTGTTCCGGCCATTTCCATCCAACATGCTCACTAAGTCTCAACGGACAAATGGAATGAAGAAGGTTAACGAGGAATAACGGCGAACCTCTGGAGAATCTGAAGAGTCCGAGTAACGTTCAACTCCAACAGCTATATTCATTTCACTCACAACGGCTCCTTAAATAGCTTTCAACGGTCATTATTGCCATCAACTATAAAAGAAGAAGCATTCAAGATAGAGACAAGAGCTTGCACTATCGAAATGCTAACATTTTGAATCCAACATATACTCTCTGTTCCCAATGCTTACATAGCTCATCAAAGAAAGTGAAATAATTTGTATTGTACTTCGGTGTTTATTCATTCACTTCTGAGAGAGAGAATATTCATTGTAATCATCTTATTATTTTGTCTGAATGTTACTCAAGACTAGGTGATCTTGAGTGGGAAACCGATTGTATCCTTACAATGTGTAAGGGGGAGTATCGTGAGAGATTCGACTTCACAAGTGCCTAGATGAACTTGTGGGATTGTAGAGGCTTCTCTTATGCCCATATTAAACAAGAGGATAGTGGATTGAAAATCTCAAGTGGAGCATGGGGACTGGACGTAGGTCAAGGATTGGGCCGAACTAGTATAAATCATAGTTTGTATATTCTCTTCCCTTATCTCTTATATTTTCATTATATGTTTATTTGAATATCTGACTGTTGGTTTAGAAGAACGAAAAGATTTTCAAAGCTCGTAAGTTTTTAATCATTCACCCAATTCATCCCCTCTTGGGTTTAGCCAGTTCTTACAAAATTTATATAATTTTTTGTATCTATTATGAAATTTAATGTTAAAAATATTTAAAATAAAATCTCATCTTTTATATATAATTATCACAAAAGCTAATGTCCTTTTTAGTAATTTGAGCATGAAAAAAAGCTATTATGATAACAATGTCCGAATACTATCATTTTATCAAAAACCAATTTTTTTCACAAGATCTATTATGCTCATAATCTATTCTGAAAAAAAAAAAAAAAAAAAAAACTTTTACCACTTTTTCTCCAAAAGCTAATCCAAACGGGTCTAAACTCAAAAATTTGAATACTTCATTTCCCGGCGATAAGACCAAGAGAAACATCAACATATTAACCTTTTAGTTACCGGCACATGAGACATAAGTTGTGAACAGTTGATAGAAATTAGTCATGTGATCCGATGCTCTAGAATTAACTATCTATACTTGTTTATCCCGTGAGTTTTGAGGGCTTGAAGAAAGTTACCATTTTTGGATAGTAACATCGAAGCTACAGTACAAATGTCTTATGGTATTGTTCTGTGGCTCTTTGCTTTTCTTTTTTCTTTTTTTTTCTTTTGTAAAGAAGCTTGAGCTTATAGCTTTGATATATGTGTACAATTTGTGATAGAATATATTCTCATTGTATAAAATGTTATGATACAATGACCTATTTATATACAAAAGATAGGGACATGATAGTAAAGACTAAGAAAAGCTAAAAAATAATAATAATTACTAATAAGCTAATAACTACTAATAAATAGAGGATATTTACAATAAATACACAATGACAGGACAAAAATAATTTATTGCCAAGTAAGCACTAATCTCATATTTTCAACATAAGCAAATCCATACCAGTCTCCCTTGTAGCTTCATGGATCTTTTAAGAGGTTTCAGGTTTGAGACCTGGAATGATATTACTCGCTCAACCAAAAAACATAAGCAAATCCATGATAGAAAATATAGGCATCTCTAACGTCATGTGTTAACGTGACAGAATAGAAGCAAACATATGCGACCAAACCAAGAATAAAAAAATCTAAAAGAAATTGGAAATTACATTATGTTTCAGTAACATATATACCAAAAGGCGTTAAACAAATTATAAGTGAACATAAGAGAAGAATGTAAGCCAGCAAATAAGTCAGATTCCTGATAGTAGAATTGATATGCCCAAACAAAACATTAGGATAAATTTGATTTTAATTAAATTTTGCATCTAGATAGATTTATTACTTGTAACTGAAATACAAGAAAATCGCTATCCTAACATCTAGGGAAAACAACATAGGAGTTGTGAATAATTTCAACGAAGCAGGTACCAATAAGAAAAAACTCTTGAAAGGAAAAAAAACGCCGATAAGTCCAAAAAACAAATAACTATTTAAAACATTTCTATATAGTAATTGAATGATCTCATTAGGGCTGTTCAAGAACTAGATCAGACCGAGTTGGTCATTAACCCGTGGTCTAATTCGGAAGGTTGGTCGGGCTGGAATGTCCAGCCCGAAGCCCGGTCCTACCCGAGAAAAACCCGGTGACTACTAGGTTGGACAGACTGGATTAGACTGGACCGGGTTTGTGGTATATTTGGCCCATGAAATAACAAAAAAAAAAAAAAAAAAAACTTCAAGAACCTAAAAAAAATATTACAGAAACCAAGATCCAGTCCATCAAAATGAAGATAAAAAAAAAATCTAGAATGAAAATCCAAAAAAACAATTCCAGAACCCAAGATCTAGTGTATCGAAATGAATTTACATACCGTCAATCCAAAAAAATCCAGAAACCAAGATTCAGAACCTAAATAGAAACATAATGATCTGCGATTCAGAAGAAGAAAAAAAAATGAAGAAATAAAACAGAAGGTTCGTGAAAAACAATAATTACCAAGCAGATCCGCTTGATCAACAAGAAATCGAGCATAGTTATCCTGATTCTTGGGAGTAAAAATGGCAACACAGTCGAAGGCAAGAAGAAGAAGAGAATGGAAAAAGGACGATGATCGAATGCTGGGTGCCTGGGTCGTTGAACTTCTTTCTGCTTTATGTCTTTTACTTTTACTTTTACCCACTGACATGTGAAATGGAGCTTTACTTTTGACCTAGAAAGACGAAAAGTTTGAAGTATTAATAATTAATAAATATATATTATACTTTTTTTTGGTGCGAAGTGACTAAAGATTTTTATATATATATATATATATTCGGGTAGGACCGGGTTAACTGGTCAGGGATACTAGCCCAGAACCCGGTCTTACCCGGACCTCGGGTCAGACCCGGTCCTGTCCGAATATATGTTCGGGCGTCTTTCTTTTTTTCTGACTGGACCGGGTTAGGTCAGGCCGGACCGGGTTGTCGGGTGTCCGGGTTTTATGAACAACCCTAGATCTTATCATCAACTTTTCCCAAATGATCATCCCTATCAAACCAACACTTGTAGAAATTACAAAGAAAAAACCACTCCACATCTACAAAAATCATTTTCAGTTGACACCATCATGACAATACACCCTAACATTCATAATAGAACACTATGATACATTGATACTGATATCCGATACGTGTTATCGATATGTTACTTCAAAAATACTAATATTTTAACATGTTCCGATACATCTTAGTATTAAATAATATTGGGTTAAATAGTAATTTTTCCCTGAAAGTACACCCTTAATAGTGACATGGACACAGAGATTTATACTGGTTCGGTCCTAACAACTTGACCTACATCTAGTCCCCAGACTCTCTGGATTTTTCACTATCACAATTGATTACACACTTTGCACTCAAGAGTAGTTCTCTCACTAGAACTCACTCCCCCTTACAAGTTGTAATCAATGAACTTCCAAATCACCAAATCCCCTGACTTGTGATTCTTTACAATAAATTTTTTACAGATAGAAACTCTCTCTAAGAGTGGATAATGATAAACACTGAAGCTTACAATGTCAAAAGACACAATATTACTGAAAATTGAGAGGTAGTTGAAGAACTTTGAATGCTATGCGTTTTCAGTAGTTGTAGTTGTTGAGAAGACTTGAATGCAACTCTATTTATACTTAGAGTGCATTAAATGACCGTTGGATTTATCAATATAACCGTTGCTTTGATTAACCAATATTTTGGTTAAGCTTTGGTCTTCTTCTATCTCTAAACTTCACTTAATCCAGCTGGGCAGAAGTTCAGAGTTGACTCTCTGCGAATTTGTAGCAGCTACTAGATGTAGAAATCATTCTTTAATCCCTTGTAGGCGTGTGCAGATGGATTACCCAAAAGAATGCAACTTTCTGGGTTTGCATTTAATGTGCTAACATCACTTTTGCTTTTGCCTTAAACCTTCAATGTACATTCTCTAATGCATCGAAACTCAAAGCAATAAAGTGATTAAACATGTCTAGGAACATTAGAGAATAATCATAGAAAGTATTAAGATCAAACAAGAAGGTATAGCAAAATCGTCGATTTGAATTTCGAAGACGCCGAGAAACCGGAGGTTTCTCCGAAACCTCGAGGTTTTGACTGTAGCAAGTGAAAGAGGTTTAAGTCCAAAACACCAAACTGGAGGTTTCTCCAAAACCCGGAGGTTTTTCAATGAGCGAAAAACGTTTTGTTTCGTGTGACAAAACCTCGAGGTTTTCGCGAAACCTCAAGGTTTCACTTTGAAAGTGAAACTCTCAAAAACGCGATAAAGGCAAACCTGGAGGTTTCTTGGAAACCTGGAGGTTTTCAAAGACAGTGAAAAACATTTGCTCTCTGGAAGCCAGAAACCTCGAGGTTTTAAACAATACTCGAGGTTTCACTTTACATTTCAAATTCTCATATTTGCGCCAAAACAGAAACCTGGAGGTTTGAGAGAAACCTGGAGGTTTTGAAAAACTTGGAAAAATGCAGAAGCTCTCTGCCAAGACAAACCTCGAGGTTTGTCCAGAAACCTCGAGGTTTCTCAATTTTTGAGAAACTTATAAAACACTGATTGAGATCAAACCTGGAGGTTTTGAAAACTGGCGTTAAACTGAGTTTTCTACGGAAGGGCAAAACCTCGAGGTTTCACATAACTTTGTGAAACCAGGTATTTCAAGTTAAAAACATAGAACCTTGAGGACTCCTCTGTAAGGCCAAACCTCGAGGTTTGCTCTTATAGTGAGTTTTTCATCAATTGAGAGCAAAACCTCATGCTTTGTTTACAACCAATGGAAATCATCAAAACCTTTAGAGAACTAACATATCCTTCCTATTTTCATGGCTTTAATCTGCTGCAAGTGGTTTAGTTGGAAGAAAAACGTGGTCATGCTCTGTTTTTCTTGTCTAAAACAGAGAATCTTGGGTGTTTCTGTTTCATAGTCAAATGTTGGAGTTTTTCCTCAAAACTTTTACAGTAGATAGTAGACTCAATAAGGTTTAAAACGAGCAAAAGAACAGCCAAAAGGGACATGTAGTTTGGGAGTTATGATTTTTCAAAGTTTGACAGCAAAACTGGAAAACTGTCATTTTCCAGAAATGAATAGTGATTTTCGTGTTAAGTTTTGAAGTAGTAAATGGTCAAATCTTGTCATGAAATTTTCCAGAAATATAGTAGACACAACAAGGTTTAATTTGATAGGTCACACACTTTATTCGGAGTTGTATATAGAGAGATACGAATTTTTGAAGTTCACCTATTAAATCTGGAATTTTCTGGACTTTACGTCGGAGTATATATATATGGCGCTGAATATGCTTAAGCGTAAGGAAAACTTGATATTAACTCGGATCTCGGACTACCCACCCCGGATCCCAGAACCCCAGCACCTCAGCACCCCAACACCTCGGACGCCAGCACCTCGGACCACACTACCTCAGCAACACTACCTCAGACCACACCACCTCAGCAACACTACCTCGGACCAGACCACCTCAGCCACACTACCTCGGACCACACCACCTCAGCCACACTACCTCAGACCACACCACCGCAGCAACACTACCCCGGACCTCAGCACCCCAGCAAAACTACCCCGGACCCCAACACCCCCAACACCCCAACACGAAACCCCTCAACCCGGAGAAATAATTGCAAAATAAAATAATAATAATAATAATAATAATAAATAAATTATTATTATTATTATTGGGAAAGAGAATAAATAATAATAAATATCATTATTATTATTTATTAAAAATGGTATTATTACTAAGTCGCGTATTAGGGTATATTGCGACGCCGGAAGTGACTAATGACAATGATAAACGTTTATAGGCATACTTTGACACCTCTATTGATCCCAGCAACGCCAACCAGACTAAGGACTCAAGTTGAGATGGGTAATTGTTATCTTATTATCTTGTATGTATGTATTCATGTATGACTGATCATGTTGCTAGATAATTTGCATGTGTATATCCTAGCTATGGATTGAGGCTGCGTTTCTCATAGGGCTGTGGTCCTTGGACCGTTAACTGCCGTTACAGTGCGACTTATTTATTGTGAATTACTCTATGCTGATACATGTGTTATACCGTCGTTTGCATTTCATATTTGCATATAAGATTAACTGTTATGCCTGGGGTTTATTCATTTGAACTCCAGATCGTATGAAAGAAACAGGTTTTGGATCAGGATCAAGAGGAAAGACGTCGCTGTAAGGATTACAGCAGAAGGGATTTTAGTGATGGCATAAATAGTTGGACTGTAATTATCGTTTATGATTTATCTATTTTGGATTATTGTATTAGTATCCTACTATAGGATAGATTCAAATTACAAAAAATTTATCCTTATGTTTTCAAACTAGGTTATTTTAAGAAAGCTTTTATTCTATAATTAAGTCGTCCAAATCATTTCAATGTCTGTGCGCTTAAACTCTGATAAATAAAGGCGCATAAAGGCGTATTAAAGGACATGCATTGTAACACCCCTACTTTTGTAATGCACACTTGCACAGTAATAAGAAGCCCTGAGTAATTTTGGAGTATTTATTTCCTATGATTTATGGTGTGGAATTATTTCAAAGGCCCTAAGATGGAAAACAATGGTTAAGAGTAGTAGCAAAGGTACTAAGTTAGAATAGGGTGAAACCCTGATCAACGGTAAGGTAACTTGTGCACGAAGCAATCCCGGGGATGTAGTCGGTATAATGGATAAGGGACGAAAGGCATTATGGGGACAAGGTATGGTGTATGCGTGTTGAACCAAGAGAGAGAGGGAGAACACGTGCCAGGACCCACTATAGAGGAGAAAGTCAGTGGTGGTGGTGCTACGTCGGGTACGCGGCATTTCGGGGCCAGGAGTTGGATTATCGAGTAGCACGCATTTCGAGGTGGATTTGGGGTACTGGAATAAAGGTTTCTTGATCCCCAACGTAGTATGCCCCGTCCACTTGTGGTCTGGGAAAAGTGACTGATGATCCGGGCCCACACAAGTCTAGTTGAAGGGCACGCATTACGAGGTAAGGTGGGACCGGCAACCGGGAGCTGAGCGGGGTTGGACAGGATTTCCGGAGTCGGGCTCAGGCCCAAGATACTGATAAAGGGAAAATTCCAGTGGGCCCAAAGGAGTGAGAAAATATCTTGCTATGTAATTATGAAGAGAGAGATTGTCACATCAGAGTAATAATGAAGAGAGAGAGTGAATAAAATAATCCGGTTAAATCTAAGCCACACAATTTAAACTTGATATGATAATAACATGACATGAATTATGGCTTCAAAAGTGCAATTATGGCACATCTTTGGGGCAGATTTCATGGGTGCAGAACCATAGGAGAAGAACAACGCAAAATGACCATTTTGCCCCTACATTTTGAACCTACAACTAAGGTCACCTAGGGGCAAAACTGGAAGCCTAATTTTTGGCATGGGAATGCGTTATTTTCTGAACATGGAAGGCCCTAGAAGGCTTCTAGAAGATCAGATTTCGTGGGCCCCATGCTTTGGAAGATGAACAAGGCAAAATGACCAATTTACCCGTAACCCTAAAACCCACAACTAAAAATATCTAGGGGCAAAATTGGGAACTTGGGGCCTATAAATAGGACCTCTCCCCCTCCATTTTTCCCACATAAACCACGAGCTCAGGGAGTCCAGAAGAGTGCTCAGCTGAAGTGCTAGGTTCTAAAGGTGAAGAAGTCCACATGCAACCGACATTCGGAGGTAAGTTCCTAAACCGGCAACTAAGTCATCTTCTTCTCTGCCCTGTGGTGTTTCGTGGAGTTGCAATAGGTTTTTCATACTTTTAATGTTTCCAATGAGTCTAGAAGGCATTTTTGTGTGGGGTTAAGTAGGATCACTTCATTTGGAACTCTGAAAACCCTAAATCTTCTTATACAAAAATCTGTCGGTTCTTTCGGTATTTGGGCAGTGAAGTTTAATCGGTAGTTTTGAAATAGGAAATGTAATCTGATTGCTCTGAAATTTTGCATGGTGAAATTAGACATCTTGAGGATGATTTTGATATAATATTTTGTGTCATTTGGAGTTTCCAACCGAGAGATATGTTAAGTTGAAAATGACCTAAAAACTGGACTTTTCTCTCGGACCAGTGGCTAGTATTTGGGAAATAGGCTGAGTTTTGAACCCAGATGGCTTGGGTGAATATTTTTCATGTAAAATAGACATTCTAAGGGTTCTAAGGCCACTGATTTCATGTCAAAATGATTTTTTTGGAATTTACCAAAAATCAGTGAAGTTGGGTCAGAAATTCTAGAAAAATCTAGTGGTGTGCGAATTTCATGAAACTTGAAGTAAAGCTTGAATATGTGATTAATAGTTTGGTGGTTGGCAGTATTTAGGGTATTATCGTGTGTAGAGTGCGTCTCCATCACTAAGAGGAAAGTTCATCGATTTCAAGACGTGCCAGGTAGTAACTGTAAACTTGCATACTCTATGTGGCTCTTGCATGTTCTGTGTTATCATGATTGTGGATGTAGGGTAGGTAGCCTCTATGGGACTGCGTGTCCTATAGTTGCTACTGAGGCCCAAGGTATGCAGAGTAGGTAGTACCTGTATAGGTGCTACTGAGGCGGGAGGCATGACGGGTAGGTAGTATCTCTTTTGGGGTACTACTGAGGCCCTTGGCATGTAGGGTAGGTGGTGCCTATTGGACTGCGTGTCCTTAGGTGACTACTGAGGCCCAAGGTATGTGGGGTAGGTGGAGCCTATATGATTTGTGTGTTTATAGGTGTCCACTGAGGCCCTAGGGTAAGTGGTCGGGGTTGGCCCCCTGACTATTGAGGCCCTATTCGCGCGCTAGTTCTGGGGGCTTGTCTTGACCAGGCGGTCCAACGGAGTACATGCCATGTTTGTATGTTCCCGATTGTGATTTACTTTACATGCATTGCATATAAATTGTATATAAGTTTAACAGTTACTCTGGGGTTCAACCTTGAACTCCAGACCGCTTTGAGACACAGGGGTAAGACGTAGCGGTTGGAGGCGCGAAGAAGGTAGGGCGTGAAGCGGGGGAATGAAGAAAATGGGGGATGCCCTATCTCATTTTGTACTTTATATTTTGGATGACTGTTATTTATTAACAGTACTTTATTTGGTTGACTTGGATGACTGTATTAACCCTTCGGGGACTTATTTGATACTCGACTCATGAATGTTGATCAGTATGTTTAGTTTGTCCAACCAGACCCTGTGCTCTGCTGTACTAACTCTGAGTTAACTTTAATTGGGCTAAGTAATAAGGAAATATGGTTAAATAAAAAGGGAATTCCTCTAACCCGCCACCCGAAAGGGCGAGGCCGGTAGGGGTGTAACAGGCGTCACAACATTGCTTCTGGGGTGTACTTTCAGGACATAATTGCTACTTAACCCAATAATATTTTTAATATAAACTGTGCATTTCACATTACTATAACTAAACTACATCTCCACTAATAACAAAATATATGTGATTTGATTGGGGCATTTAACTCCCAAATAATCATGAAATTGAGCTTCTATAAAATAACAAAATATATGTGATTCCTCCCCATGTAATTTTCTACAAGCGGTAAAATAACAAAATATTCGATTAAGCAGGCACAAGCAGTGCTCAAGTTCATGCTGCGATTCGCCCTTCAATTTTTAAGAAAATTACAGAAATGCCATTTGACCCATTTGACCAAGCTGATTCGCGTTCCCCACCCAAATTCACATCTCCCTCAAATTTGCGTCTCGGAAACGTTGCAATGGCAAAATTTCACGTTTCGGTGCATCATAGATGAAACATGTAGAAATGAAGTCAAGAAATGAATAAGAGATCTGGCAAGTAACACGTATTCAAAAAAGGGGAGGGGCGCAAAAAGAAACTCAATCAATAACAGTTAATTAGTAGAATCTAAACTGCATCTGAAAAGATGGGACTTAATACTTATATAGAAGAAAATTCCATTAATACCACTCAATTGCTGGAGCACAAGTAATCCAGTTCCCATCCGCAGTCACTTAGTTACCCTAAATTTAGGTTTCTCCTTTAGCAAAGAGTTTGCATCTGAAATTATCCAAAGCAAACCTCTTGCAAATGCAAATACTACATGATATATTTATCCAATAAAAAAATTCACAGAAACACCAGTAATGCTTTTATTGCTTTAATGATTCTGCAATAAAGAGAATGCACGACAATGCTAACCATCTAACAACACAGTGAATAGATTTAAGCATTACACAAACTAGGTTCAAATTACAAGATTGTAACGCAATGGTAAGATTTTAATCAAAATCCACATATTTCTCATTAAATACATTATGCAATAAGTTAGATGATAAATAAATAAATCAGAACCAAGTAAATCCTCACCTCTCTGGTCTTCCTGTTGGAAGCTGTGAAAATGTCTTCAAGCCTCGTACCACTCTCCACTCATCGTATTCCTGCAAGCAGCAACTATATGAAATATGAATATATTAGATCAACTATGAAAATTTGAAAACTAACACGACTTTTCTGCACCATTTGCCCACAAGGGCTTAGCATAACAAAAGAAGATGGAACGAAGCAAGCTACACATAAATCAATCAATCTGCAAGATATTCTCTGCATTCGAAAAGTCAAGAATAATGACAAACAAATAACCTCTACTCGAAGAGGTTTAAATTGATCCAACGCTTTCATTATGCCTAAGATTGCAACTGAACCCACCCACATCAAATTTCTTGGTTTCAGTTGAATAGCCTGGTGCAGGGTTGATGTTGTAGCCACATTAATAGTTTGTAGATAAAATAATTATAGATGATAAGCAAAATATATGTAAGGATTTGCTTTGAAACAGCAAATGAAAAAATGCGTCAAAAGTCCCATATAATAGTTATTTACAGATAAAATCCAAAAAAGTTTTGCCACAACAACAATGCATATAGAAAGAAGACATGTAAAAATGCCACTTGGTCATCAATAGCAATAACACCAAGTCATCAGTAATTTTAACTACATAACCAAAAATAATAAATAAAACCTTGCTTTGAAACGGTGAACAACACAAAGGGATATTCCATTGCACAGTTATCACTTGTTTTCCAGGTTGTAGCTAAAACATAAAGAGGCAAGGCTTTAAACAATGATGAATGAAACGGGAAGGATTTGCCAATGCTGTGGCAACACTCAGATATGACCTGATAACTTGGGATTCTGTCAAGCAATTGACAAAAGAAAAAAGTAAAAAGAAACAAAAAGTTAAAGATTAAACATATCCCCTGCAGCAAAAGAACAGGATCTATAACAAGCATACTACCAACACTAAATTAGAAACTCTTTATGTAAACCAACCTTTGAAGGCTTTTCTCGTTGATGAAACCGCCTCTCAACCATGGGAGACTCAAGGTAATGAACAATTGGACTTTGTCGACTCATCAGTATCAATATTAGTTGCTTGCAGGTTTGAGGGATTTGAGATACTTATAGATGTTAAGAATCAAGAAAAAAGCACAGGATATTCAAGCTTAGACGCGCGAGCTTTCTCATATATATTATTGTGAGAATATTATGCATTTATTATGATTATTATCTTATTATTATGATTAGATATAGGTATATTTCTATCTTAGGATATTTCCTATTATATCTCAATTAGTTTGATTTACTTTTATTTGATTAGTTTTATGAGATTATAGGTTTAGCTCTAGGTTTGCCTATATAAAGGCTTATATGTACTCATTCAAATTTAGAGATTAAATAAGAATTATATTTTTCTCTCAACGTTCACATGGTATCAAAGCCTGGTTTTGTGGTCTGGGTTCAACCCTAGTAACGTTTGAGGCACAGTTCTTCATCAACATCATTGTTGGTGGTAGTTCCTTTGTCATCGTGCCTCTCATCTCGTCCGGCGACTGGTCTCATCGTTGTTTCCGGCACAGTTCTTCATCAACATCATTGTTGGTGGTAGTTCCTCTATCATCGTGCCGCTCATCTCGTCCGACGACTGGTCCCATCGTCGTTTCCGGCACAGTTCTTCATCAACATCATCGTTGGTGGTAGTTCCTCTGTCATCGTGCCTCTCATCTCGTTCGACGACTGGTCCCGTCGTCCTCAACTCGTGAGCACAGTTCTTCATCAACATCATTGTTGGTGGTAGTTCCTCTGTCATCGTGCTCCTCAACTCATTCGATGACTAGTCCCGTCAAGCCTCTGAGACTCAAGAAGTACAAGCCGGGGGAGTGTCAGTAGTATAAAGTTGTATAAGCAAGTTGGACATGATTAAAATCCATGATCCAACTTGAGGGGGAGTGTGAGAATATTATGCATTTATTATAATTATTATTTTATTATTATGATTAGATTAAGGTATATTTCTATCTTAGGATATTTCCTATTATATCTCAATTAGTTTGATTTACTTTTATTTGATTAGATTTTATGAGATTCTAGGTTTAGCTCTAGGTTTACCTATATAAAGGCTTATATGTACTCTTTCAAATTTAGAGATTAAATAAGAATTATATTTTCCTCTCAACGTTCACAATTATAATATCAAATGAAGTCTACTTTGTGACGTTTCAATGTATAACTTAGTACTCCTATTTTTTTACAAAAAGTATTCTCCCAAACGTGGGATGCTGACCAAAAAAGCCAAAAAACAGAAAAGAAAGAAACGCATCCAATCCTACAACATCGTATGCATAATACATTTCAAGACACCAAATCCTTCATCCCTATGGCAGTACTGTTTGATCTATGTTAATCAAAACTTTGTTTTCTATCATACACTGTGACTTTTTACATATACACAGCAATAAAGTGAACTTTCCTTTTCAAGGAGGGGGTAAAAATTGTCTTCACCTTCGGCCACCACCTGATCCAGTGTTTCCACAAAACAAATCCTGAAGCTTTGCTTCCATGTCCTCCACCCCATACTTGATATATTTCTCAGCATGCTTCCCAAGTTCAGGAACATTCTCGAACCTATTAGTGAAGTTCCCATACGCAGGAAGTAATATTCTTTCCAGTGCAATCCTTATCTCTTCTCTTAGTTGATCATCATAGATAACCCATGTGGATTGGACCCTGCATATATCTTCAAACTGCAAGTTGAAAGATTTGATCTTCTCCTTCATAGACTTTGCAACTACATTAGATGATAATGATCCACTTTCTAGTTTCAACAAACCCAGCAACTTGCTCCATGAGCTTCTTTGATAGCTTACATGGTATTGCCGGACTTTTGCCGTGTGCTTTCGGATCCAATCGTCCCCCAAAAGGGTTCCAAGTTCAGTATCTCTAGCCTTCTGAACTATGTACCTAACATTGTTCATCATGAAAACAGAGCACAATCCTGGGTCTTTGTAGATTTTGGATTTGGCTTCCAAATTACTCTCTAATAGTTCCATGATCCATGCCATTTGCACAGAAAGTGAAGCTGATGATGCATTGCTTTCGTCAAGCTTCGTGTAGTCCTTCAATGATGGCCCATTGTCTTCAAAAACCTGCTCCAGGGTCTGGCGAGAACGACACGCCGCTCGGAGGTAGTTCATAACGTAGCGGGTAATTGGGTGAAGCCCACCGCCGGGAACTGCTGCTTTTGTTGGGTCGCGTCGGATCAGGTTCTCAAGTTCCATGAAAATGCTTCTAATTGCTTCACCTAATCTGTTCCAGATTGTGATTGATTCGTTTTTCAGAAACACAGAGTACTGGTCGGAAAACAAGGATTCAAATTCGGGAATAAGGTCCCTCAATGTTTCAAACACATCAAGGATTCGGAACAAACGCTCTGGTGAGCGGCTCCCGATTGCAACGGCGTCGACAAAGTTGAGTAGTTGAAGGGTTGATCCTCGGCAAATCTCCATGAAAGAGAGGTCAGAAGCAGAGGAGAAACCGAAGAAGACGCGACTGCAGATTCGTTGTTCACTTGGAAATAGAATCCGAAGAGCAACATTGGAAGCTTTGATCCATCTCGCAATCTCATCTTCGAGGTCCTGCCAAGGCATCTTGTGAACATCTTCGATGCTTAGCTTCTGTAAACCTAATCGCGACAAACTATCCTCCACAAATTCTCTTCGGCAGCTGCTATACACGTGTGCGCACTCTTTCCCAAACCCAGCAGCCACCATTCGCTTCGCTATTTCGTGAAGGTCCTGGATTGTTCCAGAAGGGAGAGCATCAACTACAAAATCGTAATCAGCCACCGGCTTCGCCATCGGAATCTGATAATCGTCATCGTTTCTCATAACCGCGTCGTCTTCAGCATCTTCGTCCTCTTCCGAGTCAGAAGGCAGGTTGCGAGTTGACTCGCTCTTCCAATCCGCCCGAGTGAGGTCAAACGACTCGCCTCCGCTTTCCATCAGAGACCTGAATTCGTCCTCGGCACGAAACATGGCCTGCTGAAGCATATCATTGCCACGTACCACGAACGCGGCAACAGTCTCATCCCCATCCATGGGACTCCACTCACCGAGAGTAGCAATCAACTCGTCGATGGCTTCGAGAAAGGCAGCGGCATCAGCAGAGTCAGCCCAGATCGGCTGATCGAATGAAACATAGTGTGAGATCCGACGATCAATAGACTTGAGCGTATTTTCAAGATAAGCATAGCCTCGGGGGGGATCGCTGCCGCTTATCTCCGACAACTTCTCTCGTGAAAATCTCCCATCGAAATTGGAGAAAATTTGCAGAATATCATCAGCCATACTGTTATCTTGAGCCAACGTCTTTGCTATGTGGCGCGCCATAGCCAATAACTTTTCCTCACCGCTTTCAGCCATGTGGGCAAGCTCACTAAACCACTTCCTCCTAGCTAACTACCAAAAAACCATAATAACTCTGACGACTGAGAAATGAGGGGTTTTGAGGAAGAAGCAAGAAGACGACGAGGGCAGCTTCTTTGATGGTTCAAGATCCGAAAATCCGGATGCAGAAATGAGGGACGAAAATGACGAAGAAGGAAGAAACGCGGTTTCTGTTGGGAAAGGTAAAAGAAGATAAGTGTAGAAGTTTGAAATTTGAAAATTGGGAAAGTTCGTGGGGATAAGGCAGAAGAAGAAGAATGTCAACAAATCATAAAAACGACAAAGAACAGTCTGATGGAAAGAACAACGGGGAACAACGGCAGGACTAATGGAAGGCGAAGCGACCTTTTTGGAGTTTTGAGTGACGGGCATACATAGTTAGCCTGCTTTGCTTTTCTTTTTCTTTTTTCTTTTTTCTTTTTTATACTGCCTGCTTTGCTTTTAATTGGACTTGGAATTACTTCAATAGAGGGTTTAATTTTATGGTCAAGGAGAAAATGGTGTGATTTAAGGGAAAAACACGAATAAATACCGTTTGAATTTATTTGATTATATACTTTTAATACATATTTATTGGTAAAGGTAAACTCTTAAGAGATTATGATCCGAGTTTACGATTTGATTTTATGTCCATGTCACAAGTTTAATAATATTGGATATATGTGCCTATAGAAAAACATACTAAAGATCCTCTTTTTTGTTCTTTAATTTCATCAATTTCTCTAAATTAGTTAACCGCGTCTTAATTTAAGAAAACGATGTAGTAATAATTAATATATCATCTCTCATTTATTGTTAGAAGCATCTTGTAACATAGACATGAAGGGAATACATTAAATTTTGAGTTTCTTTTTCTCTCTTTTTGAGCCTAACATACTTCTTGATGAGTTTAATTTGCTGAGAAACATCCTGTGTGGTAGAGGGATGAATTGGAATTTTCTCTTGAATAGGAACTTTTGCATTCCTTTTTCATGTTTGTCTTGGTGTAATTTTTTTAATTTTTTTGGCTAAGCATAGGTATCATCCGATTGGAGGCAATCTTACTATTGGATACTAAATGTAGGTACTTCTCCCAACGACAATTTAAACCTTAGTTCGCCTTGGGCCCTGTTTGGTATAGAGCAAGTTTGAAGAGGGAAATGAAGGGAAGGGAAGTAAATGGAAAAGAAAGAAAGATTGAGATGAAACTTAAAAGGGTATTCTGTTTGGTAGGCATGGAGATGGAAATAGAAGATGATAATTTTTTTTAAAATAATAAAAATATAAATTTGAAATACCCAAAATACCCGTTAACCAAAAAAAACCTCCTCCCTCCTTCTTCATCCTTCACATCCTTGACACCGAACATATCAAAAAAAAAAAAAAAGAGTTGAAGACCGAGGAATACAATTAGGATTTGTAGCAATGGTTGGATCTGCAGCAATGGTGAGATCCGCGGCTGTAGAAGATCTGGCAAGATCAGTTCCCACCAAAAGATTTGCAACAACGACACAAATTGATCTACAGCATCGGCGGGATTTGCGGCGGTGGAAGATTTACAGCAATGACATAGCTCGATTGAAGAAGAATGGGAGGGTTATTTAGGAATTTCTAACTTTGGAAGATTGGTTCCCCCCAAAACTAGAGGGAAGCAGACTTCCTATGGATGAGGGAAGATACTCGCCGCGGGAACTTGCCTTCCAGGAATATGGTGCATCCAAACAGTTCTCTGCAAAGGAAGACGGTGAATCTTCCCCTCCCAACCTGAATCTTCCGCTTAACAAAGGGGTCCTTGGTGTTTTGTTTCTACTTTCTGGTCTCTTCACACAGATAAACACGCTTGTGCCTATATTATAAGACCTGGCCCCTAGTCCCTACCTATTCAACTTAGGAATTTGTAGGTCAAAATTGTAGGCCCGATTTTGTTTACTCTTTATTTCTTGATAATAGATAAATTAGAAGGGGATATTTGGCTTCTAAAAGTTAGGTATTTTCGTTTTGTTATATATATAATATTTGTTTAATTAAAATTAAATGATTTTTATTTTTTATTATTTTAAAAAGCGTTTACCAAAATCATTTTTTTATTTGTTATGTATAAATATACGTTGAATTCATAGCAAATACGGGTATTTTTTCAGAGTGAGTTTAAATTACATAGTATAAACATACCACAGCACAACCAAACCTCACAATCTTCACAAATGACAAGCCTGTGACAATTTTACGATGTTTTTGTTCTATTACTACTCCTCAGTTCAGTGGAAATGGAAGACCTGATTTGAAAGTACTGGAAAATTTCAGTTTTTGATGGAAAGAAACGAAATGCATCAAATAAATTCCATATTTTTCTTCTTTAAATGCAAACCAGAATCACAACCTCACATACTTTAACCACTATTAGACCTTGATTTCATCACCACCTCGAACAAATTATAACTGAAACAAAAAACTTAATTTCGATTCGGTTAATTCGGTCTTCGGTTACGTGTTCTTTTTTTATAAAAAATAATTCTGTTAAAATCGATATATATATATAATTTGCAATATCTCTAATTTTGAGCTTAGAAGTTGAAGAATAAGTCTATATTAAGTAAACTATCATTAAGCCTAGTTGAGTCAAATTTCTTAAGCATATCATAAGGATAATGCTTAATATAATTATTAAAATTATTTATGGACATTTAAAATTGGGAAAACATTATGAAATTACTACTACATATTATACATTTATAACACTAAATACATAATGGCTACAACTAATAAACATCATATATGTCGAGGTGGAGGTCACACAAAGATATATAATGCTTAAAAGTATTATTAATTATGCGTATCATCATGTATTGCGAGGTGATATTCATGAAAACACAAAACTAACTTTGTAGTTAATAACCATAATTTATTTAGTGACAAGACTAATGGTTCTTTCAAAATAACCGTCATGTAACGCTTACAAACGTTCAACCTTATATCAACGGAAAAAAACAATGGTTATATTAAATGACTATCAAATATGAATGACAAAAACAACATTTCATGATAAACAACCATAATTTAAAGAATAACTCTTAAAGCACCACCACCCCCTTCTCCAACTATGTAATCTTTTCTCAACTACCAACTACTCTTATTTTAATTACCTTTTTACAAATCTTTAATTAATTCTCACCTATTTAAACCCCAAGGATCGGAGCTCTTCCTTCACAAGCGCTTCCTCCTCCATAGTCATGACATTCTTGCTGGTTGTGAATGTAATTCATGATGGTGGGATATGTGAAACTTGTCCCACCATCATGAATTACATTCACAACTAGCAAACATATCCAATCATCATGAATTCCATGGACAAATATTTGTAGGGATATAGATGTTTGTCTCAAAAACATATCTCTTTCGTTCTCTCTCAGAATGACAAGATCAACAAATTAACTGAAGAATGAAGAATCTGATGATGTATTAGTTCCTTCATCTCCTTAACTTTTTGTTTGTTTGGTTTTTACACTTTCTTTTTCTTTTTTACAATTGCACTATACAAAAACAGTGCTTTCACATTTTCAATAAAATCAATTTCGCTGCTCGCTCAAATTCGTGAATGGGACAATTCATCTTGTGAGGTTTAATGGTTGAGAGGAACACTCCACCATTTTGCCCTACTTCATTAGGACATATCCCAATCCTTTATTTCCTTTGCACTAGGCCACCTCCAAGCTTTCCCCAAGGACGCCATGTCACAAGGGTCACTCACTTAAGGTAACAGCCCTTAACAAGGAGGAATTTTTCATTCTCAGATTGAGAGTATTCACTGCGAGTTTCAACTTCTCGTACAACTTTTGAAATCCTTTCACAGACAAATCCCATAACAACAATTCTTTCTTTCAATTCTTAGGTCAAATGAACTTTTATCAATGGTAAGCGATTCAAAACATTTTGAATACATTTGGAAAGATCCAGCAAACTGAGTATTCCTACAACAATTTTTGGCCTCTTTAAATTCTGTACTGCTTCCACTAAACATAACTCAAATTTAGTTCTAGTTCTAGGTTCCACAAGGAATCCTTCTATGGGACAACATAGTTCACAAGTGACCACTACAAACTGGTTGGAAATTCTTGTGAAAACATTCTTTTTAAACATTCAATTCAAAAATTTCACAAATACAGCAGGTGCATTGGTAAGTTCAAAATCCAATTTTCAAACATACCCAGGAACCGACAACTGCTATAGAAGGTAATCAATTATAACACATCCTAGCATCTAACTCTTACTACTCAAACCATCCATAAGACACACAGTCCATTCTATTCCAGCCTTTCGGTCGTTCCTGGACAATGCCCGAAATTATCAGACTTCACAATCTCTTTGGGATACTACTCAATATTCATGATTTAACAATCGTGGGCTTTTTCCAGCCTACGGGGATTATTTTATGTAATTGTTTGTACCTTACCAGTATAGTGTAAGTTGTCCAAACCGATCCAATGCTCTGCCGTGCGTACTCTGATATAAGAGAAAGTGACTATTTATCAAAGGATAGATAATAAGCAAAAAGGATCCCTCTAACCCGCCAAAGGACGAGGCCGGTAGGGGTGTGTGTAACAGTTTGGTATCAGAGCATGGTTTGGACGGTACCAGTAAAAGGTACATGGTTAAGGGTACAGATGGGCAAATGGAGCATCAAGGATAAATACCCTAAGGAAGAGGGTTGGGCTCCCGTAAGACAAGACTCTTATGAAGGAGGATGTAGCACAGAGTAAGAGTTCTGTTGCTAACCTTGGGTCCTCTGATATGGAAATCAGGGACTGATTCTTGCAACAATATTAGAAGAGAAGTGTTGAAGAAGCTGGTGTCTGGTTTCTAAAAAGGCGAACGGTTGGTACTAGTATGAGTACCTCAGATCAAGATTGGCACTCGAGGGTTAAGCGTGCTTAGACAGGAGAAATCTCAGGATGAGTGACCCCCCTTGGGAAGTATTATAGGAATTTGGGATTCCTTGATTTGAGGCTTTGGTACTTTAAGTTTTGACTTATAGTGATCCCTAGAGATGCGATGAGGATGTTAGGACATGATTAAGACTAGGCTTGAATTTGATCTTAAATGAGAATGAGGTTGAACTGAGGTTCTAGTACCTAAGAGTAGGAACCCTGTGAATATTGATCGATACTGAATTGTTTGGGTATGATTGAGGATTGATGGTTAGCCTTGAGGTAACAGAACAATATTAGGGCATACCCCTGTGATGTTGAGGATTGGAATAGAAATTAGAACCTCACAAATAGTGTTGATATCAATTGAATGTTTTGAGGTTTAGACTAGGAAGATGAATTATGATCCTAGTTCCTATTTTGGGTATTATTGAGGTAATATGATTCCTTAGTCTGACTGATATTGAGGTTCTAGGAGTGGATTGTGAATCTAATGATTATTGACTTGAGGTTATTTGAGGTTAGTGACCGAATGTTATAAGTTATGAATTATGGTGATCATATCATGTTCATTGGGTATGTTCAAGGTTTTAGAATTTGGTTGATGAACCTAATGATCTTGATAATGAGATATTCTTTAGGCATTTGATTGATTTGAATGGATTAGGGCATAGTACCCCATATGTATGAGATATTTTGAGGTTACTAGTTGCTAGGGAATGATTTTGATCTTATGATATTCCCTTAGAATGAATGATTGAGAGTAGAACCCTTGATAATATTGATCAATATTGTGTTATTTTAGGTATGTTTGTGGACAATACGTTCATAATATGGGATATTTGGAGGTTGATAGTTGCTGTAGTAGCATAGGGAAAGATCTCGAATACTGAATGTTCCTTGAGGAAGTGTGATTGAGAGATAGTGTCCCGATAGAATTGGTTGATAGCTAGGACTTTGATAGCTACAGGTTTCGGACTCGTGATTAGGATCGATAGCCGTAGATGATAGTGGCTAGTGGTTTCTCGGAGAGTGTGAATTAAATACCTGTTAAGGGAAATTGAATTTGTGACTATGCCTGGAGCTGGCCATTGTCGAAAGATCATATTCAGAATAACCCCAAATGTGGAGTATTGATGTGATAGCAAGGTATTGCCATGGGGTGCTCCAATGCTATGTGTATTATTAGGAGAATCTGTACAGTGGGCAATGAGACTTACCAAATTGGTATGACTTCAGGTTGTTGAATTGGATAAATGGTCAACAAGAAGCCCTAAGTCCTATGTGACTGGTATGATTATAGGTTGGCAAAAGGCCACAACTATTAGACCATGAATATCGGATGAAGTGCCGAAGAGGTTGTAAGCCTGAAGGTTACAGGCATTGTGTCCGGAGTAATCAGACAAATGAAATAAAATGGACTGAGTATCCTATGGATAGCTTGAATAGCCAAGGTTAGAGCTTGAGATATAATTGGACTTGATGACCTTCTATATCAGTTGTCTGGTTCCTGGTGTGTTTAAAAATTGAATTTTGAACCTACCAATGCACCTGCTGTATTTGTGAAATTTTGAAATTGAATTTTCTGAACCGAGTTTTCGAATGAAATGTTTTCACCAGAAATTGAAATAGTTTGAAATGATTGTTTTTGAACGATGTTGTCTCATAGATAGGGTCTTGATGAGACCCTGATTTGAAATTAAGTTTGAACCATGTTTGTGGTAGAAGTAGTACAAAACCATGTTTTGAAACTGTTTTGAAATCGCTGGCCATTATTGAAAGTTATTTTTGAGGGGATTAATTAGTTTTACTTGCACCCGCAGTGTATACACCCAATTTGAGTAGTTTTGCCTTGAAGGGCGTGTGATTTGCCTTGTCTGGCCGGCACCCACGCAAGCGATTGGAGCGAGGCTCCTGGATAGAGGTCCTTAGTCCCGGGTATGGGATTCCTGTGGGTGGCCGTTATGGTATGAGCCAGTACGGATACTGGGTCTTGAGAAGGGACGAAAATTCTCCCACATTGGCCGACAAGTGTGTTGCCACTTCGGTGGTTGGTATTGAAAGGATTGGGGTGCGCCGCTGTACCGAGAGATTGAAGTGGTGGCGAGAGTTTTCAAATGTGGAATTTGTTAAATGAATAATCCCTCTCATTGATGTGTGCCGGTAGTAAATGTTTTTTTGAAAATAGACCGGCAGAGAATTGTTTTCTTAAAAATGAGTTGGCAGGGATTGAATTTAAAAATGTGAAAATACTGTTTGTGAAAGTGTACTGCAACCACAAAGATTTTCAAATGTGTGAAAATTTTAGATTTTGAGTATGAGACAACATAGTAAGGGCTAGATCAGTGGCCTCGGCTTACTGGAAGGAAGTCGGGGTTAGACATCTGATAGACACTGTTTGCTAGGTAGGCTGGTGCAAGGCCTGACTATCATTGTAGGCCAGAGGAATGGGTCTACTGCTCTTAACTTAATTAGGATTGATAATCTAAACTAGAAAATCACCATAGGAATCTGGGAGAAGTATAGCTAGGATTGTATTACAGGATGTGGAAGCTTCTGTATAGCATAATGGTGGGTTAACTGGATAACATTGGGAAGGCGGCTATTGTTGGTCGATTTCCTTAATGGCAAGTGAACCAGTTGAACAAGTAATAAAGAGTAAGTAGAGTATTGTTGGTCGATTTCCTTGATGGCAAGTGAACCAGTCGAACAAGTAATAAAGTGTAAGTAGAGTATCGTCCCACAGAGACTGAGATACCAAAGAGTGACGCTCGATTGCTATGATAGTTGTGCAAATAGAAAGTAAATATAATTGGTTTGAGAGGTTTTTGTGATAATGCTAATAGCAAAAATAAACAGAGTGAATTAAACTTGAGAAGATATCAGTAAGAAGTTAGGCTGGACTCAGAATCACCCTTAAGTTCATCAATCTCCCAGTTGTTCTACCCATTGTTGTAGCATCTATACTGCACAACTTCTGCAATGCTACAGCATAGCTACTAACTACAAAGCTATTTGGTTAACCCACCATGATAGTCTACCGAAGCTTCCGCGTCTGATACATATGACGCTAACTATACTCCTTCCATATTCCTATGGCAACTTTCTAGTTAGATCTGCTTTACACTCAGGGTGTTATGGTTATGAGAGGTAGACCCATTCCTGAAGCCTACAATAATAGGTCAAGCCGTGCACGGGCTGCCTAGCAAACACTGTTTCTCAAAGGTCTAACCTCAACTCCTTATCAGTAAGCTGAGGCCACAGATCTAGCCCCTAGCTTCCGCTAATCGACTAGTAATTAATACACTATAAGCAAACCAAATTTATTAAATTAAGAACTTGCAACTGGGTTCATTTAACACTTTAAGGAATCATCCTCATCCAGCCATATAAAAATCAGTTCATGACTGACGAGGGAAACACAAAACAGATAATAACAGAATGACCCATGATCAGAATACAAAAATAAAAGAGAAAATAGAAAGATTGACGAAGTTCCAATGGCGTGGATGAGGCCCTATCACGTCACCACTCCACGTCTTCTTCTCTATGTCGTACTGCAAAGAAGGATGCTGGGTTGTCATGGAAATCTCGTGCTTTGTGAAATATCTCACTCTTCTCTTGAGTCTGCCGAATGTGAAATCTCATTCTGGGCTCTCCAACTCTGTTAGGGTTGGCTCTGCTGTCTCCTTATATAATCAGGCTTTCTTGCGGCGCAAGTTACAGCGAGTTGGACCTTTTCTAATCTGTCGAGATCTATCGTATCTCTCAATCCAAGTAGATTGCTTCTGCTAATCCTGTGGGATTCTTCAAATCTTTTAGTTTCGATCCTCCGCATCTTCTATTTCGTCATGTCAGCAATCCACCTGTCGTTATCGCCCTTTTCTTTTATTCTTGAAATCACCTAGATAAAAAGGTCAGAAAACATGCCGCATAGCATTGCATCCTCTACTTTGCTATAGCTTTCGTGATGCCTTGCATTGTACTTTGAGTTGCTGTCAGAATGCTATAGCATCGTATCAGCTTTGCTATACAGTATTCCTTAAAAACCATGTAAATTGTTCTTCTTAGCACATGTTTTAGGATGTAAATAGTTTCTGCCCTTCAGTCCCTTATATCCTGAATGTATGCCTCTTTGCTTAGATTATCTGTAGTTAAGCTCGTATTTATCATTCAATTCAATCATAAAGTATAGGGAAAACATGGTACAATTTGTGCTCATCAAGTATCATCCCACAGAGACTGAGATACCAGAAAGTGACACTCGATTGCTATGATAGTTTTGCAAACAAAAAGTAAATATGATTGGTTTGAGAGGTTTTCATGATTATGCTAATAAACAGAAGTAAACAGAGTATTGAAGTTGTAAGAAGATATCAGTAAGAAGTTAGGTTGAACTTGGAATCACCCTTAAGTATTCAATCCCCCAGTTGCTTTACCCATTGCTATAGCATCTATACTGCACAGCTTCCGCAATGCTACAACATAGCTACTAACTACAACACTATTCAGTTAACCCACCACTATAGTCTATCGAAGCTTCCGTGTCCGATACTTCTAATGCCAACTTTACTCCTTCCATATGCTTATGGCAATTTTCTAGTTAAATCAATGCTACAAAACAAGGTGTATTGGTTATGAGCGGTAGACCCATTCCTAAAACCTACAATAATAGGTCAAGCCTTGCACCAGCCTGCCTAGCAATCACTGTTTCTCAGAGGTCTAACCCCGACTCCATGCCCGTAAGCCGAGGCCACAAATCTAGCCCTTAGCTTCCGCTAATCGACTAGTAATTAATGCACTGATAAGTAAACTGAATTTATTGAATTAAGAACTTGCAACTGGGTTCATTTAACACTTAAGAAATCATCCTCATTCAGCCATAGGAAAGTCAGTTCATGACTGATGAAGGACACACAAAGCAGATAATAACAGAATGACCCATGATCAAAAGATTAAAACAAAAATAGAAGGCTCGACGAAGTTCCGACGGTGTGGAAGAAGCCCTGTCAAGTCACCACTCCACGTCTTCTTCTCTCCATCTTACTGCAAGGAAGGATGCTGGGTGCTCCTGGAAGTTCTCGTGCCTCTTGAAATCTCTCTATCTTCTTTCGAGTCTAGCCAGATGTGAAATCTCGTTTAGGCTCTGTACGACTCTCCCTCTAGGGTTGGCTTGTTGTTTCCTTTTATAATCGGGTTTTTTTGCGGCACAAGTTCCAGCGAGCTTGGCTTTCCAAATCTGTCGAGATCTATCGCATCTTCTAATCACAGTAGATTGATTCTGCTGATCCTGTGGGATTCTTCATATCTTTTAGTTTCGATCCTCCGCATCTTTTATTCCGTTACATCAGCAATCTACCTGTCTTTTCTCGACTTTCTCAAGTATTTCCTGAAACAATCATGACAGATTAGAACAGATGCCGCATAGTATCGCGTCATTTACTTTGCTATAGCTTCGGTGATGTCTAGTATTGCACTTTGTTATGCTGTCAGAATGCTATAGCATAGTATCAGCGTTGCTATACATCTTTCTCATAAAACCTCGTACTTTGTCCTTTTCTTAGCACATGTTTAGGATGTAAATGGTTTTTATCCTTCAGTTCCCTATATTCATGAATTAATGCCTTTTTGCTTAGATTGATTGCAATTAAGCTTGTATTTACCATACAATTCAGTCATAAAATATAGGGAAAACATGGCATAAATTGTGCTTATCAGCTATGCTGTAGCATTGCGGAAGGTGTGCAGCATAATTGTTATAGCAATGCACGAAGGTAAACTGGGGGAGTAATATGGTTAGGATGAAATCTAAGCTCAGCCTATCGTTAAACTGATATCTTCTTGCGAATACGATCAATTATTTATTTGCTTATTTTAGTTGTACCAAAAAACAATCAAACCAATTAAAATTTTCTGTTCTTTTTAAGCACACATGTCTTTGAACCTAGTGTCATCACCGGTATCCTGGTCTTTGTGGGACGATGCTCTACTTACTCTTTATTACTTGTTCGACTGATTCACTTGCCATCAAGGAAATAGACCAACAAGTTTTTTGCGCCGTTGCCGGGGACTATGGATACCTCTCATGATTACAATTTTATCGTTGAATAGTTGTGTTTCATATAATAAGCTCACTCTTTCTCTGCTTTTGATTTTCAGGTACATTCTGTAGTGTATGCGCAACTCGCCTTCAGTTATATTGAGCCTTACAATCCTGAGATCAAACACACTTACAAGCAAAGGTGCAGGAAGCAGAAGCAAGGAAGTCACCTTTTTGACTCTACAGACATTGTAGATATATCAACTAATCATAACCAGGGTCAAGGAGAGCAACAAGTAATAAATGGAGCCAATCAGGTCCCACCACCACCAAATGTTGATCTGAACAAAGCCATTATGGAGTTTGGGATTGTATATTTGACCAAGCTCAATTCGGCCATGACGCCCCCAACCTTCAATGTAGGGCACTTTGAGATTAAAGGTGTCATGATTCAAATGCTAAATTCGATCGGGCAATTCAGAGGACTCCCTTCTGACAACCCTCATCTAATCTTAAGACCTTTATGGAGGTCTACGACTCATTCGTCATTGCCGGAGTCACACCCGACGCCTTTCGAATCAAATTATTCCCATTCTCTCTAAGGGTTCTTGATCAAATTCTTCCCAACGACAAAGAATGCCAACTAAGAGAGGATATCACCAGTTTTCGGCTAAGATCTGGTGAGTTAACATATGAGCATAGGATCGATTTAAGGATCTTCTTAGGAAAAGCCCACCACACGGATTGAGTGAATGGATTCAGCTGGAGACATTCTACAAGGAACTAGACGGACAAACATGTTCAATAGTGGATGCTTCTGTAAGTGGCTCCATTATGATGAAATCCTATGAAGAAGCTCATTAATTGTTAGAACGATCATGATTTAAGGACCATTGCTAGAATATGAGTTAGATGCTATGAATGCCCTTACAACCTAAGTGTCATCTCTCACTAACATGATTAAAGGGCTAACCCTTCCTGCTAACAACTTACTGATACAACCAGCCTAGGTAGCGTACGTATATTGTGGCAGAGAACACTCCTACTCTTAGTGCTCTACCAACCTTGAATCAATCAACTATTTGAAATTAATAATTTCAATAGGGGCAGTAGCACCAATAATCTTTACTCAAATGCATACAATCCAGGTTGGAGGCAGCACCGTAACTATTGGGATCTGTACACGCAGCGGATTAAAATTTTACGAATCCTATCCCGAGGATCACTCAAGCGCGTTTAAATCAAAGCTAAGGCAACTCGAATATTACCTATAGTGAACTCGTCCGCGTCTCGTTCTCTTTGAACTGGTTGGCTACCTTCTGGATCAGCAGAAGTCGAATCCATGAATCAGCTTCCTCTACTGGTATCCACACGAATAAACACCGAACACGGACGTGGCAGCGTGCTAGCGCCTCGAATTGTGCGTCCCTCTCTATCTTGCTCTAGGGTTTCTCACGGCTCTCTAATACGGCTGACAAAAAGTCCTGTAGGTTTTTCTAAACCCGATCAGCGTATTATATTCAAAATTAATCCTCATTAATTTTGAAATTGAATTTTAAATCTGGATTAAAATATATTAATTAAATCTATCTAATAGATTTAATCTAATACATTTATTTAATCCGAATTAAAAGCTAGATCTGAAATTCAAATTTTGAATCTTGATTAAAAATACATTAATTAAATCTATCTAATAGATCTAATGTAATATATTTATTTAATCCGAATCAAAAGCCTTCGATTTAATTTATCTCTATAAATTAAATCCGAGAAATGATATTTATCTATTTAATTAAATCTGAAATACTATATCTCAATTTAAATTAAATGGATATATGATATCTTTATTCGAAAATTAAATGAGAAATTTGTTTTAGATATTTAATTTATCAAATAAATTAAATATAAAACAAATATTATATAATAATATTATAATATCCATTAATAATATTAATATATATTAATTTCGAATATATATATATATTCACCCCAGATTAAATTAAGTATTCATTAAATCTCAGATTAATCTAAGATTCAATGAACCTGGACACTTTTGCTCGTGTTGGGTTATTCTTGTATGCGACCTTGCAGGCCCATATGAGATTGGCAGTGGGCCAATACTGTACCATCCCACAAGTCTCAAGCGGCCTCTAGCAAGATATTGCAACTACCCAATTCACATGGGGATCGATGACACGATACAACCTATCGTACAACCATGTCACGTCCCTTTTGTCATGCGATAATTTGGTCAAGGATGAGACATGGATAATGTCAACTTCATTTTCTTGACCAGTACTTTCTCGATTCTCGAGTAGTCTAATAATTGAAATGGAAACTCATTTCCATCATAGTATGACCATACATTTCTTAGACTCACTCATCAAGGGGCCCAGTATTATCTCTCTACAAATGTGAGGGACAAATTTCATCTTGACCATTCACATCCCTCTGCATGAAAACCACTGATCCCGATCCCAGCTTTTATCATCACTTGGTCAAAGGTGACTTTTGACTAGGTCAAAGAGCAGTGACTCATCATGTAGGAATCCATGATGATCTCTGGTCATAGGGTGTCGTGACGCGGTTATACATGAGATAAGCTTATGACTGGATCCATGTAGCTTTCTCATAGTGGGTCAGTCCAGCACCTTGTACTATTACAAGTGCCCATGACTTTGATTCGTATCTCCATACCTCATCAAAGTCATACTGGTCTTATCTCATCTTCGCTCCGTGTAGATGACCGACCAGGGACATTTAGGGTAATCTATAAAAGATATATCCAGGGACACAGTTATCAATGTAAACATGCCAATGAAATGATAACTAAATGGAGAACAATGACTTACCCTAGGGCATAATTTCCAACACTAACTTCTTATGGAGTTCTCAGGGACAACAAGCAGCAGGATAGTCAGCTGACCCATCATACATAATAGACCATCAAACCCACCTGGGTTTTCCCAACAAGGCAGCAAGGTAGTAACTCAGACCCTCAGACCTCTATGACAAATCTTCTGAAGGAATACATGCAAAGAACGATGCAATCATCCATACCAGCAGGTAACCCTTCAAAACCTCGAGACACAAGTCGAATAGCTCATAACTGCTCTTAACAACAGGCCCTCCAGCTCTCTGCCAAACGCCACTGAAGTCCCCAGGAGCCACGGGAAGGAACAGGTCAAGGTCATAGAACTCAGAAGTGGCAAGAGTGTGGTACCCATGAAGGTAACCAAAAGGCCAATTGAAGATGCTGATCCTGAATTTGGTCAAACAAAGGAAGGAAAGAAAACTACAAAGCAATTCCTCGAAGAAAAGCAGCAGCATCCAATGCCACAGTAACCTGACAAGGGCATCAAAGCTACAGCATCTCCACCATTTGTCACGCTAGATGACCCTATATTGGAAGAAAAAAAGAATGCTATAGCATCGTCGTCGCAATCGACCCTCGACCCAGGACTATCTCGGGTTATAAGGCAAACTCCTCTACTCCCACAAAGACTGCAGAAACAAAGCCAAGAAAAGCAGTTTCGAAAATTCTTAGACATGCTATAGTAGCTGTTGGAAATTATGCCCTAAGACAAGTCATTGTTCTCAAATTGAGTTATCACTTCATTCGCATGTTTACAGTGATAACTGATCCCTGGATATATCTTATAGATGATATCCTAAATGTCTCTAGTCGGTCATCTACGTAGGAGCGAAGATGAGATAAGACCGTATGACTTTGATGAGGTATGGAGATACGAATCAAAGTCATGGGCACTTGTAATAGTACAAGGTGCTGGACCGACCCACTATGAGAAAGCTGCATGGATCTAGTCATAAGCTTATCTCATGTATAACCGCATCACGATGCCCTATGACCTGAGATCATCATGGATTCCTACATGATGAGTCACTGCTCTTTGACCTAGTCAAAAGTCACCTTTGACCGGGTGATGATAAAGGCTGGCATCGAGATCAGTGGTTTTCATGCGGAGGGATGTGAATGGTCAAGATGGAATTTGTCCCTCACATTTGTAGAGAGATAATACTAGGCCCATCGATGAGTGAGTCTAAGAAATGTATGGCCATACTATGATGGAAAGGAGTTTCCATTTCACTTGTTACACTACTCGAGAATCGAGAAAGTAATGATCAAGAAAAGGAAGTTGACATTATCCATGCCTCATCCTTGACCAAATTATCGCGTGACAAAAGGGACGTACATGGTTGTACGACAGGTTGTATCGTGTCATCAATCCCCATGTGAATTGGGTAGTCGCAATGTCTTGCTAGAGGTCGCTTGCGACTTGTGGGCTGACAAAGTGTTGGCCCACCGCCAATCTCATATGGGCTCATAGGTCGCACACAAGAATAACTCAACATGAGCGAATGTGTCAGATTCATTGAATCTTAGATACGTCTAAGATTTAATGAATACTAAATTTAATCTAGGATATATATATATATATATATATGTATATGTATATATATATTAAATTTGAAATTAATATATGTTAATATTATTAATAGAGATTATAATATTAATATATTTGTTTTGTATTTAATTTATTTGATAAATTAAATATCTAAAACAAATTGAGATATTGTATCTCATTTAATTTTCGAATAAAGATATCTTATATCTGTTTAATATTAAATTGAGATATGGTATCTCAAATTTAAATTAAATAGATAGATATTATTTCTCGGATTTAATTTATAGAGATAAATTAAATCGAAGGCTTTTAATTTGGATTAAATAAATGGATTTGATTAGATCTATTATATGGATTTAATTAATATATTTATTTTAATTCGATTCCAAATTCGAATTTCAAATCGGCTTTAATGAGGATTAAATACGTTACATCGATTTGATTGATGTAATTAATGTATTTTAATCCATATTTGAAATTTGAATTTCAAAATTAATGAGGATTAATTTTATATAATGCGCTGAACGGGTTTAGAAAACTCACGGGACACTTTGTCGAGCGCATTCAGAGAGCCACGAGAAAAACCCTAGAGTGGAAAATTAAGAGAGACGCACAAGAGGCGCTAGCACGATGCCGTAGCCGTGTTCGGGAGTTGTTCGTGTGGATACCAGTGGAGGAAGACGATCCTACGAGTTGTCTTCTGCTAATCGAGGAGGTAGCCCACCTGTTCAACGAAGAACAAGGTGCAAACGAATTCTCCTAAGGTAATTTCGGATTCACTAGCCTAGGTTTAAATGCACCTGAGTGATCCTCGGGACAGGATTCATAAGTTTTTTTTAATCCGCTGCGTTGTACGAATTCCAACAGTAGCTTCACATCAACATTCCTCCAACTAAAGCTTTAAAACAAATGCCCAACTATGTGAAGTTTATGAAAGACATCCTGTCCAAAATGAGGCAGCTAGGTGAATTTGAAACCATAGCTATGACACAGAAATGCAACACCCTATTGAAGGTGGAATATCACCTAGAGGGGGGTGAATATGTGATTATAAAAATCTTCTTGCAAAAACACTCAAGAATACTAAAAACAGAAATAGAGAAGGAAATTGACACAGAGTGATTTATACTGATTCAGTCTAATTCTACGACCTATGTCCAATCCCTAAGAACCTTGGTATTTTTCACTAACTCAATGACTGTCACAATTACACACTTAGAACTCAGATGATCCTCTCATACTAGGACCCATTCCTTCTTACAAGCTGTAATTGTACACCCACACTTAAGGTTCTACAACCTTAAGATTTGACTAATGAACAATTAAATGATAGGTGTTTGACCTCTCATAGAGTAAATAAATGATAATCACTGAAATACAAGGAAATATCCAAAGATATTAACCCAAATGCAAATAACATAAAAGATAAATATACTCGAGTAGCAACTTACCTGTACTCGAGTAACCTTCTGATATTAGAAGAATATTGTCAATGAGATCCCATACTCGAGTAGCCAAGAATTCATACTCGAGTAGGCCACAATCCATACTCGAGTACTATATCAGAAAGGCTCTACGATAACTGATTTGACAACATGTACTCGAGTAGAACTTATCCATACTCAAGTAATGTTACCTGAAATACTCAAACAAAGAGATTAGATTGAATATACTCGAGTACTATATCAGTATACTCAAGTACTTATTGATGCATGTAATTGATCTTGATTCAAAACCTCAAATGCTTTCAAGTCTTGTTATCATGAAAACATTGAGAGCTAACACCTGTTGTTACAGCAGTCATCTCCAAAATCGTAGAATCCAAGAAGTCTCAAAATTCCCTGCATAATTGACCATCAAGCCCCAGCAAAAGCACTATGCAATCTTGACGCTAGCATTAACCTGATGCCAAAATCGATGTTCAAGAAACTGGTAGCTGGAAAAGCAAAATCTACCATAGCTACTTTGCAGTTGACTAACATATTCGTTGTCCAGCTAGAAGGTAAGATTGAAGATGTCCTGGTGAAGGAGAACAAACTCATTTTTCTAGTGAATTTTATTATAGATTATTGTGAAGGGGAACAAGAAGATCTAGTTATTCTAGGAAGACCATTTATGGCAACAGGATAAGCACTGATGGATGTGTAAGGGGGGAACTCACGTTGAGTGTGGACAAGGAGAAGATCAAGTTCAATTTATTGAAGGCAATGCCTTACGTTGACAATGTGGAAACATGCTTTGCTATTGATGTCATGTACAAATTGGTGCAAGAAATTTGTCAGGAATCATACACCCAAGCACTTGGAAAATTAGAACTAGCACCAGGTGGAGATCATGTTGATCAGGAAATTAAGCTAAGCTTTATTGACAACAGTAACCTTGACAAATCAAGGAGAACAATGTTCAAATCGTTGGAATTCAATCAACACTAAAAGCAAACGATCAGACCATCCATAGAAGTGCCACCAGTATTAGACCTCAAGCCTTTATCTGGCAATATGAAGTATGCTTATTTGAGGGATAATCAGACATTACCATTCATTGTATCTGCCCACCTTACGAGCGACCAAGAGGACAAACTCCTAGCAGTACTCACTAAATTCAAAATGGCTTTTGGGTGGATGATGAGCACAATTTGTACCATGTTTTCCCTATACTTATTGACTGAATTAAATGTTAAATACAAGCTTAACTGCAGATAATCTAAGCAAAAAGGCATACATTCATGGTATAGGGACTAAAGAGGAGAAATCATTTGCATGTGCTAAGAATGGAACAGTTTACGTTATTTTTAAGGGAAATTGTATAGCGGGGCTGATACGATGCTATAGCATTCTGACAGCGATTCGAAGTGCAATACAAGGCATCCCGAATGCTATAGCAAAGTAAAGGACACAATGCTATGCGACATATTTTTTGACTGTTTACCCAGATGATTTCAGGAATAAATAAAGGGCAATATTGACGATAGCTGATATAACGGAATAGAAGATGCGGAGGATCGAAACTAAAAGATTTGGAGAATCCCACAGAATCAATAGAAGCAATCTACTCGGATCAAGAGATATGATAGATCCCAGCGGATTAGGAAAGGCCCAGTTCGCTGTAGCTTAAGCCGCAAGAAAAGTTTGATTATAAAAGGAAACAGCAGCGCCAACCCTAACAGAGTCGGAGAGCCCTAGAACAAGATTCTAACTTTCGGTAGACTCAAGAGAAGAGTGAGAGAGCTCACAAGAGCATGAGATTTCCAGACAACCCAGCATCCTTCCTTGCAGTACGGCGGAATGAAGAAGACGTGGAGTGGTGACGTGACAGGACCTCGACCACGCCGTCGGAAATTCCATCAAGCTTTCTGTTTTCCTTTCTTTTTATCTTTGTTTTCTCGATCATGGGTCATTCTTTCGTTAGTGTCTGCGTTTTTGTGCGTCCTCGTCGTCATGAATTCAACTTTATATGGCTAGACGAGGATGAATCTTTAAGTGTTGAATGAACCCGGTTGCGGTTTCTTAATTCAATAAATTTGGTTTGCGTATCGGTGTTCTAATTACTAGTCGGTTAACGAAGTTAAGGGCTAGATTTGTGGCCTCGGCATCGGTAAGGAGTTGGGGTTAGACCTCGAAAAACAAGTGTTTGCTAGGCGGCCGTGCACGGCTAGACCTATTATTGTAGGCTTCAGGAATGGGTCTACCTCTCATAACCATAACACCCTGAGTGTAGCACAGATCTTCTAACTAGAAAGTTGCCATAGGAATATGGAAGGAGTATAGTTAGCATCATAAGTATCGAATGCGGAAGCTTCAGTAGACTATAGAGGTGGGTTAACCAAATAGCTTCGCAAATGGTAGCTATGTTGTAGCAATTGCGGAAGGTGTACAGTCTAGATGCTATAGCATTGGGTAGAGCAACTGGGGGAGTGATGCACTTAAGGATGAGTCTGAGTCCAGCCTAACTTCTCACTGATATCTTCTCTCGTTACAGTTATTTTGTTTACGTTTGCTAGTAGCATAAGCACACAACCCTCACAACCATTATATTTACTTCATGCTTTCACAACTGTCATAGCAATTGCGCGTCACTCCTCGGTATCTCAGTATTTGTGGGACGATATTCTACTTACTCTTTATTACTTGTTCGACTGGTTCACTTGACATCAAGGAATTTGACCAACAGCGACCTGGAAGCCAGTGTTAATTTAATGCCGATGTTTGTCTTCAAAAGATTAGCAGTTAGGGAGGCAAGGCCCATAACAGTTATGTTACTGTTAGCTGATCGCTCCATTGTCCTACTAGAAGGAAAAATTGAAGACGCCTGGTTAAGGTCGACAAATTCATCTTCCCACTGGACTTCATTATTCTTAATTTTGAATAAGACTGGGAGATTCTGATTCTTATGAGGAGACCATTCATGGCAACAGGAAGAACATTGATAGATGTGGAAAAAGGAGAACTTACAATGAGAGTCAATTATGACCATGTGACCTTTTCAATCTTGAAAACGGCACAATACACAGACCCAGCAAAAGGAGACCAACCATTGCAAGGTAATGAGGATAGAGACAAAGGCACAGCCTACGCCCCTATTTCCAGCTTGAACTAATCACTTAGGCAAGTCCGCTAAAGACTCTAAAACAAGCGCTATTGGGAGGCAGCCTATATTGGTAGTTTAATCAGTTTCACGGAGATTAGTTGTACCACTTCAGAACAAGTCGGGCCCGAACATAATCTAAGCTCTGAGCAGCATTGAAGCGAATCATGTAGTGATGCTATGGCATCCTACTCCGGCAGAGCACGCATAAAAATGAAGTTAGTAGTGGGCCATACGGTTGGGCCCATTGAAGTCTCGCTTACATTTCAAATTTTGAAACCACCTCAGCCACACTAAGTGTTTGCAGCAAGCATTACCCCGAGATTTCTAAATGATTCGCAACCACTTAACCCGATTGTGCACCCACGATTACTCAAAATTTACCATTACTAAATCTCTCGGAACAGACACCATCTCCAGTATTACCCAACACAATCTCTGCAGAATCGCACCTCACTCTATCTCCGCAAGAACTATAGTGTTCTCATTTCCTCATGGCACGTACTAAGGGTTCTGGACAAAAAGCACCTGCTAACGCCCCGAAGGCTATGCCATTCGCCACTCGAGAAGCCGAGACTCATTTCCAAACTCTCAAGGCTGATAAAACCCTTGCCCCTGAGTGAGGGTTCGATGCTGAGTCGTTTGAGTAAGGCACCTATCTTAAATGTGTGACAGGGGTCATTCATAGAGAGGATAAGGGAAGTTTTACCTCCACTCCGCTGAGGTAGTCACACCCCTCGTTTTTGAATTAGCCACAAATTATCTGGGAGGATCGCCTCACTTCATCACCGTTTGAGGAAAGAACATGCTCTGTAGTGCCAATGCAATTCGCAAGGTCTACGGCTTGCACCCCACAAACAACAAGTACAATGAGCTTCTCCAGCAAGGGGAAAATTTCGAAGTCCTTACCCAGGTGGCTGACCGACTATGTGTGCCCAATATCGAATAGTAGATCACAAATCAAGGATCGTACAACTTGAAATGCAGCCATTTCCATCCGGAAGCCCGTGTCTGGTTCTACTTTCTCTGATATCAATTAATGCCCACGTTACACACCCAAACCATCTCTCGAGAGCGCGCCTTCTTGCTCTACTGCCTTCTAGAAGGGAAGCAAATTGATGTTGATTCCATCATCTACAGGGAAATATTCATCGGCTTCCAGAATACCACGGGCAACCTATGGTTCCCTGCTTTAATCAATGAGCACTGTCACAATGTTGAAGTTATTTTTGATGCTACTGAGGAAAAGACCGACCTACCGCACCCCATTTCAGTGGCAATGGTGTAGCAAATCTTACAAAGAGCCCAGCCAAAGGCCCCCAAACCATTTAAGCCAGTACCTCCACCGGGACTGCAGCCGATATAGCTACAGAATGCCACCATTCCCATTTCTGCCTTCCATGCCATGAATGCCAGCATAGCTGCTTTCTAATACTCGATTAGTACATTACTTCTTCAACAGCAGATGTTGTGGCAATATGTTGCCGGCAGGGACCGTTGCCACCAATCTTATGATGAATGCCCCAAAGTACACTCCATTACCAGCATTCCCTGAGACAATTTTTGAAATGAGTAATCTGACGGCCGACCCTTCCCAGCAAGAACCCACCAGCTCGTGAAAGCGTCGACGGAGCAAAAGCCCACAAGAGGAAGAAGCAATACCACACACTCTGTAGACACCAAAGAAGATGAGGTGTCTAACTCTCATGACCAGACAGGTGGTAAAAGTTGAGCCCGCAGAGTGCTTCACAACTTATGGTACTTATGTCTCCTTCTGTTGTTTTAAATTTTCTTTTCATTTTTCTCAATGGATTTTTAGGTTTTCATAGCTAAAAAAAAAAATTATGCTGCATCTCCTGGAACCAAGAACGTTTTTACCTCTCCTACCCTCTCCCTTTCCCTTCTTGGTTGCAATGGGGGCATTGCAATGATTAAGTGTGGGGGGGGAGGGAGACAACTTAATCAACTTAATCTATGCTTGCAACTTGTTGTTTGAATGTGCTTAAATGACCCAGATTTATCTAATGTGCAAAAGGGCAGAATTTTAAACTTTTTAACTACTAGAGTGTGAACAGAACTTCTAGCAGTAGGACGAATATCTGTAGAACTAGGCATAGCATCATTGCTTGATGGAAACTGAACCATTAGGTTTGGGAAATTGACAGTGCAGGTTAACGTGGTGTGTGGTAACGTGACGATGAGGAAGAATAGAGAGAGAACCCACTATGGAAGGATTTATTTTGAGCCTAATTATTTCCACTCTGGTGTGTATGTCAGCTAACCCATGATTGATCTTTGCTTTGTCTTAGTTCTTTGATAAACTATCTGATTTCTGAGCAATTAGTTCATAGGATAAAGAAATTCATGTCATACCCATCATTCCCATACACAAACCATTTAACATCATCCCCATATTGCTACCCCATTGAGCCTACAAGACTGTGCTATAGCAGAGATAGTTAGATAGACGAGCTCGAAGAAACCTGTGAAGAAATGTTAGGGTGGAGTGCCTCCACAAAAAATGCTACAAAAGAGCTGTTGTTTTGCTCAGCCTAGAAAAAAAATAGAAAGGAAAAAAATAGAAGGAAAAGAAAAAGGAAAGAAGGAAAATTGAGAATAAAGAAAAGCAAAGTAATACAAAGTTCATTGGAGGCATTCAGCTAAGTTAAGAAAACTGTCTAATTTGTTTTATACCCTGCTATAGCATTGACCTTCATTTTTAGCCCACACATATATAGTCATCCACACTATTACAACCCAAAAAAAAAAGCCCTTTTGACGGATTAAAGCTCAGATGTTAGGAAGTAATCTTAGAAATTTGACAAAGCTATGGAACTTATAGGTTAGCATGGCAAGAGAGATAGATAAATCCCCAATGTAAGAGAGCGTAAACATTGAATCTGAGAGTCTCTTGACACTTCCTTATCTAAACTATATTTCGTATCACGAGCTACTAGTACTGGGCAGTGGGATTGCCTACACTGGGATGAGACTTAACGGTGTTATTGCAGACATAGTTGTGTAGATAGGCGTGCTGTTGCTATTAGTTAACGTTCTGCTCTATTATCTCTATCTCTTATTTTGTCCAAGAGTGCAAAAAGCTAAGTATGAGGGTATTTGATGAGTACTAAGTATGCCATGTTTTCCCTGTATTTTATTACTGAATTGTATGGTAAATATGAGCTTAACTGCAGTCAATCTAAGCAAAAAGACATTAATTCATGATATAGCTCTGAAGGATAAAAGCCACTTACATCCTAAACATGTGCTAAGAAAGAACAAGTTTTGAGGTTTCCTGAGAAAGTCACATAACATAGCTGATGCCATGCTATAGCATCAGGACAGCTTTACCGAAGTGCAATACAATGCATCCCTGAAGCTATAGCAGAGTAAATGATGCAGTGCTATGCGGCATATGTCCTAATCTTTTGTCAAGGTTGTTTCAGGAAATATATTGGAGGGCGAGAATATCAGTTAGATTGCTGATGTATTGAAATAGAAGATGCGGAGGATCGAAACTAAGGATTTGAAGAATCCCGTAGTATCAACAGAATCAATCTACCAAGATTGGAAAAGGAGATACGATCAGACCTCAACAGATTAGGAAAGGCCCAAATCATTGAACCTATGCTGCAAGTAAGACCAGACTATTTAAGGGAACAACAACCAACCCTAAAGGAGCTCAAGTCGTCGAGAGTCAAAGACCAATCCTAAGCGGCCAAACTTGAAAGAAGAGTGAGAGAAACTGCAAAGCACGAGGACTCCAAGAGAACCTAGCATCCTTCCTTGCAGTGAGACGAAGTGAAGAAGACGTGGGGTTATGACGTGACAGGGCTTCTTCCACGCCGTCCGAACCTCCATCAAATTTTCTGTTTCTTTATTTTAATCTTTTATCATAGGCTATTCTGTAGTACTCTATTTTGTGATTCCCTTGTCAGTCATGAACTAATTTCTTAAGGCTGAATGAGGATGATTTTCTAAGTATAGAATGATCCCAGTTGCTAGTTCTTAATTTAATATATTCAATTGCCTATCAGTGATTTATTCCTTGTCGATTAGCAAGAGCTAAGGGCTACATCAGTGGCCGTGGCTTACCGAGAGGGAGTCAGGGTTAGACATATGAGAAGCAGTGATTGCTAGGCGGGCTGGTGCAAGGCTTGACTTATTATTGTAGACTTCAGGAATGGGTCTACCGCTCATGACTATACACCTTGATTTGTATTGATAATCCAACTAGAAAAATCGCCATAGACATATGGGAGAAGTACAGAATAAGACTTTATGTATCGGACGCAAGAGCTTTAGTAGATTAGCATGGTGTGGTTATCTGAATAACTTTGCTTAGGGTGTTCATGCTGTAGCAATTGCGAGAGCTGTACAGTATGAATGCTATAGCATTGCGTATAGGCAGCTGGGGGAATGAGATGCTTAAAAAGGATTCCAAGTTCTGTCTATCTTCTTACTGATATCTTCTTACAACTACGATCATTTAGTTATTTTCCTGTTTATTAGTATAGCTATCAAAACTCCCAAACCAATCAAAGTTATTTTCTTTTTAACACAACTCATTTTGCAACTTGTTGTTATCATTTGGTATCCAGTCTCTGTGGGACGATACTCAACTTACTCTTTATTACTTGTTCGACTGGTTCACTTCCATCAAGGGAATCGACCAACATCAATCGCGATGTTCATTTTCAAAAAGAACTATGCTGGAAATTATGCCCTAGGGGCAAATCATTGTACTTAACATCGTTGTTATTTAAAGTATTTATCCATTTTGTTATCATATCATTTGCATGTTTATTATGATGACCATATCCTTGGGTGTATCATAAAGATTGTCCTAAATGTGGCTGGTCGGTCATCTATGCAAGAGCAAAGATGAAATAAGACTAGTATGACTTTGATGAGGTATGGATATACAAATCAAAGTCTTAGTCACTTGTTAGAGTACAAGGTGCTGGACTGACCCACTATAAGAAAGCTGCATGGATTAAGTCATAAGCTTATCTCATGTATAACCATGTCACAATTCCTTTTGACCTGAGATCATCATAGATTCCTACATGAGAGTCGCTAATATTTGACCTAGTCAAAAGTCACCTTTGACCGGGTGATGATAAAGGCTTTGATTGGGATTAGTGGTTTTCGTGCAGAGGAATGTGAATGGTCAAGATGAGATTTATCCCTCACATTTGTAGAGAGATATTATTGGGTCCCTTGATGAGTAAGTCTGAGAAATGTATGGTCATACTACGATGGGAAGGAGTTTCCATTTCAATTGTTAGACTACTCAAGAATTGAGAAAGTAATGGTCAAGAACAGGAGGATGACATTATCCATGCTTCATCCTTGATCAAATTATCGCCTGACAAAAGGGACGTGGCATGGTTGTATATGATAAGTTGAATCGTATCATCGATCCTCATATGAATTGGGTAGTCGTAATGTTTTGCTAGAGGCTGCTTGCAACTTGTGGGTTAGTACATTGTTGGTCTGCTGCCAATTTCATGTGGGTCTACAGGGTCGCAACAAGAATAGCCCAACATGAGCTATAATGTCCAGATTCATTGAATCTAAGATATGTCTAAGATTTAATGAATACAACGTTTAATCTAGAGAGGATGGATATATATATATATATATATAAATTCAAAAATAATAATAACAATATTATTATTTATATAGATAATAATAGTATTATGTAGTATTTGTTTTGTATTTCATTTATTTGATAAATTAAATAACTAAAACGAATTGAGATACCGTATCTCAGATTTAATGAATACAACGTTTTGTATTTCATTTATTTGTACTCTTACAAGTGCCGACAACTTTGATTTGTATCTCCATAACTCATCAAAGTCATACTGGTCTTATTTCATCTTTGTTCCCACATAGATGACAGACCAGGGACATTTAGGACAATCTTTATGATATGTGCAAGGATACAATTATCATAATAAACATGCAAACGATATGATAACTAAATGGAGAAATACTTTAAATAACAATGGTGTTTAAAGTACAATGAATTGTCCTTAGGCTAATTTCCAACACGAACATGACGCATACGAAAGGTACCATTTTGACTACTCTAATTTAAACGCCATTGATAGATCCTCCATTGGCATTCTAAATTTATTTTGATAAGTTTCTTTTGCTGCTTGTTCGAATCCCAACACTAAACTTGAGTTTGGGGAATTAAACTCGAGTCTTACACTTGAGTGCAATATTACAAACTTCAGTTTGCTTAAACAAACTCCAGTTTAAAGCGCTCTGTTTTGAAATCATCTTACTCTAATTTTTGAAATCTTTATGAATAATCTAGATACTTCTTATCATCACTCATTACTATACCTAACTATGTTTAATCAATTTAATCAATTTGTTAGTGGGTTTCAGATGATCAAATGAGTATTAGACTGAGGTTTAGCATAAATTGAAAGGGTGATGTCAGAACATTTATTGTTGGTCCAGAAAACTTAGCACCCTTTTGGAAAATCATTCTCGGGACCTTGCAAAGGTTTAAATGCTTTCTTTCCACATATGAAAGCCACATCATCCAACGGATTTATTTCAAGGAAAGTCAACAAGAATGTCTGCTAGAGACTCGGCGGTTGGGGCAATATTGGGACAAAGGCATGACAAGATATTTCATTCGATCTACTATGCCAGCAAGACTCTGATTGACACCCAAGCAAATTATACCACCATCGAAAAGGAGCTTCTAGCCATGGTTTTTACATTCAAAAAATTTCGATCGTACTAAGTGTTGGAAATTATGCCATAGGGGCAAGTCATTGTACTTTAAACATTAATGTCATTTAAGGTATTCTCCATTTCTTTATTATTTCATTTGCATGTTTATAGTGATAATTGTGTCCTTGGATATATCTTATAGATTATCCTAAATGTCCCTAGTCTGTCATCTATGCGGGAGCGAAGATGAAATAAGACCAGTGTGACTTTGATGAGGTAAGGAGATACAAATCAAAGTCATAGGCACTTGTAAGAGTACAAGGTGCTGGACCGACCCACTATGAGAAAGTTGCATGGATTTAGTTATAAGCTTATCTCATATATAATTGCGTCACAACGCCCTTTGACCTGAGATCATCATGGATTCCTACATGATGAGTCACTGATCTTTGACCTAGTCAAAATTCACCTTTGACCGGGTGATGATAAAGGCTTGGATCGGGATTCATAGTTTTCATGTAGAGGAATGTGAATGGTCAAGATAGAATTTGTCCCTCACATTTGTAGAGAGATAATACTGGGCCCCTTGATGAGTGAGTCTGAGAAATGCATGCCCATACTACGATGGAAAGGAGTTTCCATTTCAATTATTAAACTACTCAAGAATCGAGAAAGTAATGGTCAAGGACAGGAAGTTAACATTATTCATGCCTCATTCTTGACCAAATTATCGCGTGACAAAAGGGACGTGACATGGTTGTATGATATGTTGTATCGTATCATCGATCCCCATATGAATTGGGTAGTCGCAATGTCTTGCTAGAGGCGCTTGCAACTCGTGGGCTGGTACAGTATTGGCCTGTTGCCAATCTCATGTGGGCCTGTAGGGTCGCACACAAGAATAGCCCAACACAAGCAATAGTGTCCAGATTCATTGAATCTTAGATAAGTCTAAGATTTAATGAATATTATATTTAATCTAGGATGGATATATATATATATATATATATTATTAAATTTGAAAATAATATAATAATATTATTTAATAGAGCTTATAATATTATTATATAATATTTGTTTTGTATTTAATTTATTTGATAAATTAAATATCTACAACAAATAGAGATATTGTATCTCGATTTAATTTTCGAATAAAGATATCATATATATGATTTAATTTGAATTGAGATATAATATCTCAGATTTAATTAAATAGATAGATATCATATCTCAAATTTAATTGATAGAGATAAATTAAATCGCAGGCTTTTAATTCAGATTAAATAAATAGATTTGATTAAATTTATTGGATAGATTTAATTAATATATTATTTTAATCCAAATTCATATTTCAAGATTAATAAGGATTAATTTTGAATATATAATACACCTATTGGGTTTTGAAAAACCTACGGGACATTTTGCAAGATGTATTAGAAAAGCCATGAGAAACCCTAGAGAGAAAAGTAAAGATACGAAAATACTGAAGGCGTTAGCACGCTGCTGTCGGTGTTGAAGGCTGTTTGTGTGGATACCGGTAGAGGGAGCGGATTCACAAAGTCGGCTCCTGTTTGATCGAACAAGATTGCACGACATTCGAGAGGCACACAAGTTTGCATAGGTATAGTTTCTAGCTAACCCGATTTAAATGCCTTTGATAGATCCTCTCTTTGGGGTTCGTAAGTTTTAATGGATGAAATCCTTCTGCTATGTGTATGGATCCCAACACTTAGTAGGCACAGAGTAATCATATTCATAGATCACTCTACTATTAAATACCTCATAAAGAAGAAAGATGCGAAGCCAAGACTCATTAGATGGATTCTATTGATGCAAGAATTTGATTTAGAAATCCGAGATAGAAAAGGGACAGAAAATGAGGTGGCTGTTCATCTATCACAACTGGAGGGACACATATTGAACTAGCTAGGAATTTCGATTCAAGAATTCCTCCCGGATGAACAACTTTACGCCATCTCTTACATCACCACCCCTTGGTATGCTATATTTCTACTTTCCTGGTTATTAGTGAAATTCCTGCAGATTTAACATATCATCAGAAGAAGACGTTTCTATACGACTGCTAAAAGTTTTTCTGGGATGAACCCTACCTATTTAAATAATGCCCTGATTAGATGCTCAGACAGTTCATACCAGATGATGAAGCCGAGGCTATTTTAAAGCATTGCCACTTATCACCTTACAGAGAACATTACGGGGGTATTCGCACAGCAACCAAAGTTTTGCAATCTGGTTTTTACTAGCCCTCTCTCTTTAAGGATGCTCATCATTATGTGTCAAAGTGCGATAAATGCCAGAGAACTGGGAACATATCTCGCCATCATGAGATGCCCCTAACTCCTATCCTAGAAGTAGAATTGTTTGACGTTTGGGGCATTGACTTCATGGGACCTTTTCCTCCATTCATGGGAAACCAATACATATTAATAGCAGTTGATTATGTCTCTAAATGGGTTGAAGCAGTCACCCTTCCGACAAATGACTCACGAGTTGTTGGCAAGTTCTTGAAGAAAAATATATTTACTAAGTTTGTCACCTCTAGAGCTATAATTAGTGATGAAGGTACTCATTTTTGTAGTTGACAGTTTGAATCCTTGCTTGCCAAATATGGAGTCAAGCATCGAGTCGCCACCACATATCACCCTCAATCAAATGGAGAGGCGGAGGTCTCAAATAGAGAAGTGAAACGTATCTTGGAGAAGGTAGTGCACCCTAATCGCAAGGACTGGTTGGAGAAGCTCAAAGACTCCCATTGGGCATACCGCACTGCTTTTAAAACACTATTGGGGGCCTCCCCATATTAGCTGGTTTCCAAGAAAGCTTGTCATCTCCTAGTGGAATTGGAATATAAAGCCTATTGGGCACTCGCAAGTTGCCAAAGCTGCCGACGAAAAAATGTTACTGCAACTACATGAATTAGAGGAATTTTGCCTCTAAGCTTATGAAAATGCCAAGCTCTATAAGGAAAAGGTCAAGTGATGGCATGACAAGCGACTACTCCCGCGTTCTTTTGAGATTGGCCAGAGGGTTCAACTTTATAACTCACAATTAAAACATTTCCCAAGTAAACTGAAGTCCTGGTGGTCAGGGCTATTCGTTGTCCATGTCTTAACACCACATGGTGCTATTGACTTACAAAACCCAACGACTGGCCGCATATTCTAAGTAAACGGTTAGTAGGTTAAGCACTATTGGACGGACCCGAAACCAAGGGATAAGTTGGTCATCAATCTCACACTGCCTTAAGCTTAACTCACTCTGTTTAGCTGATGACTATAAACCAAGCGTTACTGGGAGGTAGCCCATCATTTCCTCTGATTTTCACCTTTATTGTATGCGTGTTTTTGTTTTTCTCTATCCCTAGGAATGCGTCAGAATGTCAGCCGAGTTGATATAGCATGGTCCTACTATAACAATATGTTAGTTCTCTATGGTTTTTTTTTATGATTACTAACAATTGTAAACAAGATGTGAAGTTTTCCTTTCAAAAGTTGAGAAACTCACTGTTAGAGCAAAACTCAAGGTTTGCACAGAAACCTCGAGGTTTGGCCTTACAGAGAAGAACTCAGGGTTTCGGCGAGCAAAACTTGAGGTTTTCATAGAAAACTTGAGGTTTCATCACACAGAGACTTCTCAACAATTTCTGGAAAATGAAAAACTCGAGGTTTCCGGTAAAACCTCGAGGTTTGGCCTTACAGAGAGTCTCCTAAGTTTTGAACATTTGAAAACCTCCAGTTTTGGTCTAAAACCTCCCGTTTCTATTTAAACATGAAAATTCCAGGTTTCACAAGTTTTGTGAAACCTCAAGGTTTGGTAAGAAACCTCGAGGTTTTGTCTTGCCAGAGAAAACTCATGTTTTAGCCAGTTTTTCTTAACCTCTAGTTTTGTGTGAAACCTCCAGGTTTGAGTCCAGTGCAGTTTTCTCAAAGTTCCCACAATTAAGAGAAAACTCGAGGTTTCAGGACAAACCTCGAGTTTTGTTCAGGCAGAGAGCATCTGTGCTTTCCTAGTTTCCAAAACCTCCGTTTTACTTTAAAACCTCCAGGTTTTGGCTTGCGCGATTTCTCAAAGCTTTCACATTTGAAAGAAAACTCGAGGTTTCTTGTAAAACCTCGAGGTTTGGCCAACCCGAGAGCTCTGAAGTTTTTAATGTTTTGAAAACCTCCGGTTTTGGATGAAAACCTACAGTTTCGACGTTTTGGACTTAAATCGAATTTACATGCTAAAGTCTAAACCTCGAGGTTTGAGAACAAACCTCAAGGTTTAATCACAGATGCAGAAATTCAAATTTGACGAATTTGTAAATCCTTCTTGTTTGATCTTAATACTTCCTATGATTATTCTCTAATGTTCCTAGATATGTTTAACCACTTTGTTAGTGAGTTTCAGATGGATTAGAGAATGTTTATTGAAGGTTTAAAGCAAAAGCAAAAGTGATGTCAGCACATTAAATGCAAAACCGAGAGAGTTGTATTCTTTTGGGTAATCCGTCTGCACACGCTTTGCAAAGGATTAAAGAATGTTTTCCACACCCAGTAGCTGTTATTCCAATGGATTAATTTGTAGGAAGTCAACTTTGAACTTCTGCACAGCTGGATTAAGTGAAGATTAGAGAGAGAAGAAGACCAAAGCTTAACCAGAACTTTGTCTAATGAAGGCAACGGCTATAATGAAGATTACAACGGTCATTTAATGCTCTCTTAGTATAAATAGAGCAGCATTCAAGTCTTCTCAACCAACACTGTAAATGGAGCTATATACCCAAGAGGGGGTGAATTGGGTATTTTTAAAACTTTTCAGAATATGCTCTGTTTTGAGGTAATGAAACCAGAGATAAACAAAGGAGGAAGGGAAGGAAAGCTTGCACAAGAGAAATTATCCTGGTTCGGTCTTATCTTTGACCTACATCCAAGTCCCCAAGTCACACTTGGGATTTTCAATCCACTATACTCACAAAGCGATTACAAACTACGTACTCAAGAGTAGTTCTCTCTCTAGAACTCACTCCCCCTTACAAGTTGTAATCAATACACCCAACCACTAAGTCCCTCGACTTATGGTTATCTCAATCAATAAATGATTTACTGAGATAGAACTCTCTCTCGAGAAAGCGAGATAAAATGAACAACTGAAGTGCAAGTATCGATTGATACAATATAGATGAAAGTGAACACAATAAATAACAATCGTGAATTTTCACTCTTAGTAGTTGTGTCAACTTGAGAAGGAGTTAATGCACTCTATTTATAGGTAGAGAACATTAAATGACCGTTGTATGATGAATCCAACCGTTGTAGGTGATTAGCATTAAGTCCGGTCATCTCTCTCTAAACTCCACTAATCCAGATCGATATGGTCCGATGTGGAACTCGAGGATTTTCCGTTGGAGAAGAGTTTGCTTGATGAAGAAAGTGTTTTTGAACGTTGAGAACTCGTGCTCAGATGGATTAACCAAAAGGATGTTAATTCATGAAGTGCAATAAATGCTCGACCACTTTTTGCTTTTTCCCTTGATCTTCATTAATTTTCATCGTGCTGGCGAAATCCACTAAATAAACTTGTTAAACATATGCGGGATCATAAGTGAATGATTCATGAAAGCAATTGGAACAAACAAGAGTGATTCATGAATTCGTATAATTCAAAACTTAGTTTTTACGTTGCATACTGCGGTTTGTTCTTGTAAACTCGAGTATGGCACTGTTCACAAGTGACCAAACTGCAGTATCCAATTGGATACTCGAGTTTCCATTTTTCAGAGGCAAGCCATCGTGTCTTGTATTTGAAAGACAAGACCTATACTCGAGTTTGCCTATGCAAACTGCAGTATTGGTTTAATTTGAAAAACCCATTTGCTTTCTGCGGAAGTCAATACTCGAGTTTGGAAACGCAAACTGCGTATTGGTTTAATTTGAAAAATCCATTTGCTCTCTGGAAGTCCAATACTCGAGTTTGGAAACGCAAGCGCGTATTGACTATTCAATACTCGAGTTTGGTTTTGGAAACCGCGGTTTTGTCAATACTCGAGTTTGCAAATGCAAACTGCAAAGATTGAATAAGTTGGAAAAATCCTTTGATTCACAAGAAGTTGGATACTCGAGTTTACCCATGCAAGCTGCCGGTATTGACCATTCAATACTCGAGTTTGCCTATGCAAACCGCGAGTCGACTTTGGTGAAAACTTGGTTGCTTTACGTATGGCCTTTACTCGAGTTTGCCAAACAAACTCGCAGTATTACTGTCCAATACTCGAGTTTGCAAATGCAAACTGCGGTATTGGCCGTCCAATACTCGAGTTTGCAGATGCAAGCTGCAGTTTGCAACTTTCGAGAATGTTTTTAAAACAACTTTGCAAACTTCAAACCATGTTTTACATTTGTTGTTAATCATCAAAACATATTGAGAACTAACAAACACATCTGCTGAAAACAAATTGCATTCAAGTCTACATTTATTTTCTTCACTTTTCACCTCTATTGTATCTTTTGATACACAAAGCTTCAGTGTTTATCTTTATCTACTCTTAGAGAGAGTTTCTACTTGTAAATCATTTATTGTAAAGGATCACAAGTCGGGGACTTGGTGACTCGGGTTCATTGATTGCAACTTGTAAGGGGGAGTAAGTTCTAGTGAGAGAATTACTCTTGAGTACAGAGTGTGTAATCAATTGAGATAGTAAAAATCCCAGAGAGTCTGGGGACTGGACATAGGTCAAGGAGTTGGACCGAACCAGTATAAATTGTTGTGTCTTTCTCTTCTTCTCTTCATTCTCTGTTCACCTCTGTTTTTGCTATTAAAAACAGAGCCATCTGAAAAAGTTTTTGAAATCCCCAATTCACCCCCTCTTGGTGATTTAGCTCCACTTTCACAATATGGTAGACAAAAGGGCAAAAGATAAGCCTCTTTCCACCTCGCCAATTGATCGCCCATGCTACAGTTATGTCAATATCTTTGTGATGCTCAAACAATTTTAAATTCCTTCGTGGCCTCCAATCTCGGTCCACTCCCCTTTTTGTGCCACCGGTTTACCATTTTGCCCCTAACATGACCCTTTTATCCCACCGCCCAAACACTCGCCTCTTGCCCTTGTCTTTTCATCTTCACCACCCATACCGCCCTTCCATAATGACTAGTCTCGCAAGCTGTGTCTATTCCTTTTCTACAAATAACCCTTCCTATCGTTATTACTAATACCCAACCCTCCTTTCCCTTTTCTCCATTCAATATGGTTTGCACTCGCTCCACGTTGTTGGGTGGTTGTTTTCCTTGAGCCTGTTTCAGGAAATTAAGTATAGGTTATTAGACGAACGTTTAGACGATGGTTGAATTGCTGATGGATTAAATTAGAAGATGCGGAGGATCGAAGATAAGATTTGGAGAATCTCGCAGTACTAGCAGAATTAATCAATCGAATTTGGAAAGTTAGACCTGACGGATTTAGAAAGGCCCAGCTCACTAGACGTACACCACAAGAAAACCTGACTATAAGAGGAAAAGATGGCTAACCCTAAGGAAGATGGAAGTTGCGAGGGAGCCAAGAGAATTCTTATTTGGCTAGACTCCAACGAAGACGAGAGAACTTACAAAGCATAAAAGCTCCAGAAAAGACCGAGAATTCTTTCTTGCAGTGAGACAGAGATTAAAAGACGTGGAGACGTCACGTGACAAGCACCTCGTATGCCGTTGAACCCTTCGGGTGAACTTTCTGTTTTATTTTGTTGATTTTTAGTTTATCTTTTTCCATGGGCTATTCTGCCGTGATTTGTTTTGTGATTCCTTCATCAGTCGTGAACTAAAATTCCTTTGGCTAAGCGACGATGAATTGTTTATTACAGAATGAACCTAGTTTGCTAGTTCTTTAATTAAATAAATTCAGTTTGTTTATCAGTATTTTAAGCTCTTGTTGATTAGTGGAAGCTAAGAGCTAGATCAGTTGTCTCGGCTTACTGGAAAGGAGTCGGGGTTAGACTCTGATAAACAGTGTTTGTTGGGTAGGTAGTGCAAGGCCTGACCTATCATTGTAGGCTACAGGAATGGGTGTACCGCTCATAACCATACACCTTAATTTGGATTGATAATCTGAACTAAAAAATCGCCATAAGAATGTGGGAGAAGTATAGCTAGGATTGTACTTATAGGACACAGATGCTTCTGTATAGCATAGTAGTGAGTTAACTGGATAACATTGTGAAGGTAGCTATGCTGTAGCATTGCGGAAGCTGTGCAGCATAATTGCTATAGCAACGCGCCAAGGCAAACTGGGGGAGTAATATGCTTAGGATGAAATCTGACCTGAGCTTATCTTTAAACTGATCTCTTCTTGCAACTATGATCAATTTTTTATTTCGTTATTTGTTAGTTGTACCCAAAAACAATCAAACCAATTATAATTTTCTTTTCCTTTTAAGCACAACTGTCTTTGAACCTAGTGTCATCACGGTATCCCTATAGTTGTGGGACGATACTCTACTTACTCTTTATTACTTGTTCAGCTAATTTACTTGCCATCAAGGAAATTGACCGACAACCGTCACATACTTGTGTTCAGAAGTTGACTTAGAATGTTTGCCTAAATGGGTATGCCTCGAAGGAATGATATATGTTGACTCAAGTAGCATACTTGAGTAGACCTAAACTTCTACTTGAGTAACATCGGCTCTCTGTTAAAACGATACACTAAGTGAAAGCATTAGTAACTGTTAGTAATAAGTGCTCGGGTAACATTTTTCCCATACTTGAGTACTTTACTCGAGTAATAGAGGAACATTACTCGCGTATACCTTAGATAAAGAGTGTATATAAACTTAAGATGCATATACTCTAGTACCTTACTCAAGTAACAGTAGAGTAGTACTCAAGTACATCTAAGGTAGAGATAAACTTAGAGTTGAAATAAGTATACTTAAGTAATTAATTACCCTTACTTGAGTAGCGTACTCGAGTAACAGTAACTTGGACTCGGGTAAACTTCAAGTAGAGAGTAAATGGAAAGATGAAAGTATATCTACTTGAGTAAGAGATTACCTCTACTGGAGTACCCTACTCAGTAGCACTTACTATATACTCGAGTAGCTACTGGATAGAGACTTCTTTCTTCATGTAAAGCCTTTGTACTTGGGTAGACAAGATGCATTACTCGAGTAGCTTACTCAAGTAAGACATTATACATACTCAAGTAGCTGTTATTGTCGGCCTCTGAACTTTGCTTTGAATTAACATTACTCGAGTAACGTAGTTCCATACTCGAGTAATATTCATCTTATATAGATTTAGAGAGCTTTATCTGATATACTACTTGTAACATCCTGAATTTCGGGCCTTGAGAATTGAGAATAAATCCTAAATTAGGTAAACCGCTAAGCCCAATTCAGGAAGAGTCCTGAGAATGATGAAAGATAGGAACTCTTTCAGGGACTAGGTAACTTCGGCTATAAGAGTCAGTAGACCTAGTATATATAAGCCGTAGAATTAAAGTGTCAGTGAAAAGGGGCACTAAGCACTTATACAATGTACATCTGGTTGGAAAAGATGGCACCCAACTACGTCTTGGGGTATAGGACAATTAGTTGAGCAAAAATATGCCGGTATAAGTAAGCATACGCTATTTTCAGGATAGTCGGGTATGCCCTGCGTTTTTGAGAAAATACCAGTATATGGCATCGTTTGACAGGTCTCAGCATACGTGTCATAATTCCGACTAAAACCTGAGCAAGAAGGTGTTCTGGGACACGTGTTGTAACACCCCTACTTATGTAACATGTGTACAAGCATGAATAAGTATAGTAATGAGAAGTTTTGATTCAAATTTGAAGCATTCATCTTCTGTAATTTATGGCGAAAATTATTTTAAAGATTCTAAGAAGAAAAGCTATTGTTTATAATTAAATGGAGAATTACTAAGTCAAAATGGAAAGGAAACCATGAAAAGTTACGTAGTAACATGTGGGTGAAGGAAGCTCGAAGAAGGGTAAGCCAGTGTGATGTACAAGTAACAAAAGACATTTGTGGGACGTGGACTCCGACCTTATGGGACATGGTATGCGTGTCCAATCAGGGAAGAGAGAGAAAGAGAATGAGTATCTAGACCATATGCAGAAGGAAAAGTTAGTGGTAGTGTTGATTTGTTGGGCACTTGGTGTTTCGGGGTCAGAAGTTTGATTTTTGGTAGCACGTAGTACGAGGTAGATATGAGCTACTGAAATATGGACTTCTTGCTCCCCCAAGGCACTATGTTTCGACCACCTTTGGTCAGGGAAAAGAGACAGTTGATCCGGCCCTAGTCCCGAGGAAAAGTGTAACTGGCAAAAAGCAGCTGAGCGGGATCGGTTAGGGTTTTCTAGAGCCGGGCCCAGGCTCCTGTACACAGGGAAATTGTACCACTTACTGGGCTAGAAGAGAGAGAAAGGTAACTTGGAGAGCAAGCAGAAAGTCACATCAAGTAATAATGAGGAGAGAGAAAAAATAAAATAATCAGAATTAATCTGGACCACACATTTGAATCTGACATGACAAGAGGAATGACATGTAATTATGACCCCACATGGTCATAAATGCGCCATTTTGGGCAGATCTTGTGGGTCCCATTGACTTGGAGAAAAAGCAAAGCGAAATGACCATTTTACCCCTGAAGTGTTATTTTAATTACTGGACAAAGACCTACACCTAATAACTCCAAAAAGCATCATTAAGGGCAATCTTGGAATCTAATTTTTAGGGCATCAAGGATGCCACTTTTATGCCAAGAATTCTCTATAATTTCTTGGGAAACAAGTCAAGGAATTATATTTAAATCCGAAGCATCCTTCCGATCACTAGGTAATAACCAAACTTGGATAATAGCCCTAACCAAGAAGGCCTATATAAAGGACCTCACTTGCTCATTTCCCACCTTCCAAGGAAGAGCTCAAGGTGTTGGAGGAGGGTGTTCAGCTGAAGGTTTTGATTCAAGAAGAAGAGAAGGTCATATGCAACTGAAAAACCAAGGTAAGTCCCTAAACGACAACCTAGCAATTCTGTTTCTGCCCAATGATGTGTAATGTGGAGTTGTAGTAGGCTTTTCATATTTTTGAGGTTCTCATTGAGTCTAAAACGTGATTTTGAGTGGGGACAAGTAGGATTACCCTTTTTACAAACCCGAAAAGCTTAACTTTTCAAGCTACGTAAATCTATCAACTTTTACGTTTTTGGGCAGCGAATGGAAATCAATGGTTTTGAAATAGTAAATGAAGTTAAAATTCTTTGAAATTTTACATGATGAAATTATACATCCTGAGGATGATTTTTATATAGGATTTAGTGTCATTTTGATTTTCCAACCAAGAGTTCTTTGCTGTTGAAAATGACCCAAAAACATGGACTTTGTCTTGGACCAGTGGCTTAAGTTTAGGAATTAGGGAAGGATACGAACCCATATGACTTTGGGAATTATTTTTATGGGGTAAACTAGAGATCCTAAGGGTTCAATGGACACCTATTTCACATCAATATGATGTTTCTAGAATTTATTAAAAATCTTCAAAGTCAAGTTAAAGTTTCTGGAAAATTCTGGTGGTAAACGAAATTAATGAAACTTGAAGTAAAGTTTGTGCATGTGATCGAAAGTATGGTATCTTGGTGTATCTAGGGTAATAGCATGTGTGGAACATATTTCCAACATCTAGGGAAGAGTTTTCTGTTCTCAAGAAGTGCCAGGTAGTAACTATTAACTCGCATACTTTATGTTACTCTCACATGTGTGTAGTATCATGATTGAGGAGTTGGGCTGCAGTACCTTGTGGACTGTGTGTCCTTGGGTTACTGCTGAAGTCCAAGGTATGTCGGCCGTAATGCTTATAGGACTATGTGTCCTTAGGTTACTGCTGAAGTCCGAGGGCATGTAGGACTGTAGTGCCTAAAGGACTATGTGTCCTTGGATTACTGCTGAAGTCTGAGGTATATGAGGTAGGTAGGGCTTATGTTATTGTGTGTTCATAGGTGGCTACTGAGGCCTCTTGGTGTAGGTAGGTGTCTGCAGCCCTGACTACCGAGACCCCTTAGTGCTATGGTTTCAGGGGCTTGTCTTGACCAGGCGGCCCTACGGAGTACATGCCAGGTTTATTTTCCTGATTGTGATTTGCATTACATGCATTGGATACATATAGTATATGAGTTTAGCAGTTACTCTGGGGTTCAACTTTGAACTCCAAACCATTTTGGAGACACAGGGGTGAGGCAGTAGCAGTTGGAGGCTTGAAGAAGGTACGACGTGATGCGGAGAAGTGAAGAAATAGGGAATGCCCTATCATTTTTTGTACTATTATATTTTGGATAACTGTATTTAACCCTTCGGGGACTACTTACTGTATGGATTATATATGTTTATCAGTACGTTAGACTTATCCAAACCAGGTACCATGCTCTGCTACATTCATTATGTTAAATGTTAATTGGACTAAGTACTAAAGGAAAGGTAATTAAATAAAGGGAATTCCTTTAACCTGCCACTCGAAAGGGTGAGGCCGGTAGGGGTGTAACATGTGTCACCGAAGGAAGTGCCAAGATGACACTTGCGTAAATCAAGGAAAAGAAATAACACATGGTGCCATGCATGGATTCCTTACGAAGTCTTCTTTTCTCTAATCATGTGATACATGGCATCATAAGAGGGTGACACCTCACCCACACATGCAAAAGGGTTGACACTTGGCGCAAACTGAGACATCCACACCAGAAACCAAACACGCAAATTGAGAAAATACGCAAAACAAAACAACACACACGCATGCAAAATACAAGCCACTTGTCAAGCACGCGCGCGCACACACACACACACAACATACACATGTCTTTCCCTCTTTGTAACACTTGGCATACATGCCAAATGACAACACACACACATTAACCACACAAATCATATTTTTTATTTTTTTACCTTCTCTTTCCCTCTTAATGGCCACAGCAATAACACACACAAAAATGATTCAAATTTTCCTCCCTTTCCTCTTACTTGTCACGGCATAACACACACAAATAACATCCAAAAATCCGATCATTCCACTCCTCCTCTTATTTTGATTCAGGGCTCCCTCCCCTCACACACACACAATTGCTCTCAACTACTACTCTTCAATCAACTCCTCCCTCCCTCACGGAATCCCTCTGCTCCCCTTCCTCCTCCTCCTCCAACCATCATCAACACCATTATCATCACACATAAAGAGAAGCCACTGCTAGAGACAAGAAGAGGTAAGAACTTGAACTCAAGTTTGGTGATTTGGACTAATCTCTCATGCACGTCAATACTAATGGTTTAAAAATTACATGCATGTGATTTTCTCAAGCCTAGGCTGAAGATTGAACAAGGATTAGTATGGTAAAAGAGACCACAAGTCCAAAGACAAGCCTAGTGGTAAGCATATCTAACACCAAGAAATAATTGGAATTTGCAAAATCTTAGACCACCATTGTGTTCCTTATGAAAAATGGTGTGGGAGTATGATTCTTGATGATTTTTCAAAGGCATTTTCAAACATAAAATCATGAGCACAATAAAGAATGCCAGTTTTGAACCACTAAACCTAGAAGGCTTGTGAGCGTGGTTTCACTAGGATAATGTTCTTTAAAAATTCTGAAAATATTCTACGAGAGAGAGGACATGCATACCTGTGCATTATTTTGACCTCGGGTCAGTGAGTAATAAATGTTAGAAAATGACCATGCATCCTAGAAATCAAGATTTGGCATAAAGTTTGAGCACGTGCTTAGAAAATGGTGAACTTTTCCAGGCATGCAAAAGACTCACTAAGCATTTAGGAAATATAAATTTTTAAATTTTAAGGCTATAAACAATGAGTTCTTAATTGTTAAAGTCGACTGATGTTTCTAGATAACTCATTGGGCAATCTTCACGCTTTTGGGAACTGGGAATGATTGGAGAGTGATTAAGTGTTGGAATCAATTTTCCCAAAAAATATACTTAATAGGGAGTTCATAGGTTTTTTAACCACTTCAATTGGACACCTAGAACTCCATATATGAATTTTAAAGATAAGTCATGTCTTCTGGAAGTTTAATTGCACAACGAATAAAATTGAAAAACCTGGGATTAATGTGGACTGACTTTGGAAATTATTTTTCTATGACAGTGAACTTGTCAAGGAACACGTGGATTTTGAAAGCATGTTAAAATGATTTTTTTGCAATTTATTAAAAATTATTGAAGTTACTGGATTTTCTAGCCAGTTAAGAGATTAATTCAAAAATGAGTAAATTAAAGGCCAGAAATAATAAGTTTTTGCAGAAAGAGTTAAAAAGGAAAATAAACATTCATTTTCCCAAATTCTAAAGGTATAATTATGTCCTTAGGGCCATAAGGAGAATGAAGGTACTTCAAGCAACTTTGACGGTTAGCGAAAGAGGAACCCGTGTAAGGACAGTAGTCCTTCAAAGGTAGTGGGCTTACCTTTAAGTGCATGTATTTGATATTATTGCTTGTATGTATATTTTTTATTGCTATACTTGCTTGCTATGTTTAACATATTTGAATGATTGAAACTCTCTTTATGATTATGCTATGACCATGAGTATGATGCATGAAGCATTGAGCATGCAGATATGTCATTAACATCAGCTTGTGCAAGGCAAGTATATCATACATTAGCATTTATCTTGCATGCACTGTATTGGTATTGTCTGCTACTGGGATTCGTCAGAATCTTACCCTCCCCTACCAACCAATAGACAGGTAAGCACAAGAAAGAAGTGATGGACAAGGTTTAAAGAAGGAGCGTTGCTTGAAGGCAGCCTAGTAGAGGGATGGCTTGAAGAACCAAGGGACGACAGTGTGTTATGTATTTTTAGTTTACACTGTCTATTATGAATGTGAATGAATTTAAAGGGTATAAGCCCTAGGAATACCATGTTGTGTAATCAAAATTTATTTTCCATTGTATCAATATAACTAACTATTTCTGATTTTGCCACACTACTGCGTAAGAATTTGGCTAAGTATGCCAGCACCCCGGGTAGGTGTGACACTACTCGAGTAATATTGAACCTTAATCGAGTAGTGTTCTGTGAACACTTAAACAAATTGTCAGAAGGAGCATGCTCGAGTAAACAGAAAGGGCTTACTTCAGTACACTCTTAATATAGGCAATATTTACTGATTCAAAACCTTAACCATTTTTAGTATAAAACCTTAATCACCTGAGTCTTGTTATCATTAAAACTCTGAGAACCAATAATCTTATGTGCTATGTCTACCTAAAATGCGGTTCTAGGCAAGCGACACATGATAGTGTTCCTCCAGGTCTCGAAAGGAAAGTCTAGCTCTCTAGCAAATCTCTGTGTATGCAGCCTATTTACCCTAGTCAGAAAATGAAGATACTGATCTAGCTTTGTCGGTACGTCTATGCTTGCCATGTGAAACTCAACTTGAATCATATTTGCTAACCTCTGGTTAGGCTCTATGTCCTACCTATAGTGAGGTATGTAGTGATCTCCTAATTTCACCTCGTTGTCCTTAAGTACCACAAGATGCTCAGGAAAAACCCACAGCTGATCCATATCACCAATGAATAAATGTTCAGAGACATTCCCCGCTCTAGGATAAGGGGCAAACACACGGCGCCTCACTCCTCCCTTAACAATAGCTCTAAGGGCTCTCACATGATTATCACCCATCTTCTGCTAAGCTATCCAACCAAACTTATCTTAGTTCCTTACCTTATTACCAATTTTTACCAATATCGTCCAAACCGTGCTCTGATACCAAAATTGTTACATACCTACCGCCTTGCCTGTTTAGGTGGCGGGTAGTGTGATCCTTTACTTTTATTCAATATATATCATTACCTATGTTATTTTGCGTCAAGCATTAGAGTATTAACAGCAGAGCATGCATCGATTTGGATAATAATATACTAGTAAAGTAAGTTAATGTTGAAAGATAAATTTCCCCAGAGGGATTAAGCATACAATCATCCAAATCATAATGCCAACATATTTATAATATAATATAGTCATTCGAGGTTATCAAAATAGACAAACAAAAAGAGTCACCATCAGCCACCATCCACCTTCTCTTAATACAGCTCCATATTCTTACCTTTATCTCCCAGTACCACCCTAAAAGTACTACCGTTAATCTTATATAAAATGTATATGCAATGCATGTAAGAAAACTACAAATAAACGTATACGAGATAGCATCCAGTAACCTACTCGGGGCACACAGTCATAATAGTACAAGCACAAACTGCAAGGTATGACTCACAGCCAACCCATCGTGCACTCGACACAAAGAGGCACAATGCCCAATACAGCCAGGTACAGAACCAAATCTGGAACTAGCAGTCTAATAACACACAGCACAGACTGCAGGGTATGGAACACAACAAGTCCCTTGGGGCACGCAGTCCTAATAGCACACAGCACAAACTATAGGGTATGACACACAGCACAGCCCACCGTGCACCCGACATGTTCCGGTTCCATAGTGCTTGGAAATAAACCTCAACCGAATGCATACAATATTCATGGTAAAACATACATACAAGAGACATACAAAGTATATGAGGTTAATTTTACTACCTGGCAGTCAACCAAATATTAGCAAATTTTCCTAATGCGCAAAAACTAAGATAACCCTAGAATGACCAAAACTAAATAGATCCCATTACTTATGAAAATTCTACTTATTAAATAGTTTACTTGCTGTATTTAAACAAGGCTTTTTCAAGCATATAGATTCTTTAAATTCCTTTTCTTACTAATGAATTTATTGTTGGTAAAATTCCTCTTATTTTCAGCCAGAACAGAAAATTTCAGAAACAGACACTAATCTTCAAAAATTCATAACTAATTCTAGAAAAATTCATTTGAGGTGGTTCAAAAAGATAACTGACACTTATTATGTCTATTTTTGACCAAAAATATCCTTTCTAACTAGACATAGTCAAAAGCTTGACCACATATCAAAATATGACAACTGGTTAGAATTTCATTCAAGTTTCAGGGTCAATATTCAAAAATACACAACCCTTAGAAAAAAACTACAAAAATTATGAATTACCTATAAAAGTAAACTTCGGGATGTCTACTTCATTTATGGAAAATTTCATAATTATCGGAGTTCATTTATTATGTCAAAGATCTGTGCAAACCAACTGATTTCATAGATTTTTCCCAACACAATTTTCAGTGTTGTAATAACTTCCTTTATAACTTTCGAAGTCATGATCTATGCTCATCCTCATACAAAATCTCATTCTAAACACTCTAAAATCATCAAAATTATCAAAATCAAATCATAATATCACCAAACATCAACTTGGCCAAAAATCATGTTTCCAAGGCAACAATCCAAGTTTTATTGACATCTTGTTCTTCCTACTTCATACTTAATCTTTATTTCAATTGCATAAATTCTAGCTTCAATCCTTTAATCAGCCCCTTCACTATCAGAATAGGCCCATAGGATAAATGAACCCAAGGAAGATAACCATTTCAAGCCATCCAATTTTGAAATCATAAGGAGGTTAAAGATGAGGCTTACTTGACTTAGGTTCTTGATTTCCTTGAAACCTTGATCCCTTGTATTCTTCAATCACCTTCCGACCTTGGCTCTCCAAGACAACATGAAAGGGTTATTCAACAAGTCCTTTACACATTAGAGAAGGTAGAAGAGAATAGGAAGAGAAGCTATGAACACTTACCTTGATCTTGTTCCTTTTCTTGATCTCGAGTTCTTGAGTTTTCCTAGTTGCTCTTCCTTTTTCTTGCTCTATCTCTATGTTCAAATTTTAGCAAGTGGGAAATTAAGAGATGAAGCCTTAAAATATCTCTTCCAAGCCCTACTTGCTCTCCAAGAAAATGTGGCTTGCTCTAGAAGTCTCTTTCCTCTTGATTTTGCATGAACCTTCTAAAGACTTGGCTTGCTTCATACTCATCTTCCATGCTTCATGTTTGGCCTAAATTTAGGGCTTGTGGGAGAAGATTTGGGGCCTTCAAACTTCATTAAGTGTCTAGGTGTCCTACTCTTATGGCCAAGTTATGTCTTATTTTCCTAAGCTTTCTCTAAATCTTTCTAGATGATTTTGTGGCTTCTTGCATAAGCCATTGTTTCTTTCTCTCTCTTTCTTCCTCAGAGGCCATAATCTTGGCTTGTTTGGGAAGCTAATTGTGTCTTCTCATACACTCATGGTCTCTTGAATTGATAGTGATGATGACATATTGATTACATAAGCATGACTTCATTTATTTTTAAATTCAAAATGGGCTTCTTTAGCAAGCTTCTTGTGCGTCTTCTTGTGTAACTTATTGAACACTCTTTTGTTCCTTTCCTTCCTCTCTTGGGCCAAAATACCTGGACTAAAAAGGGAAAAAATAAAGTCTTTGACTTCCATTGTCATCTCCTTCTTAGATTGTCCATGTCCAAATTAATTTAACCAATCAAATCAGAGTGTCTTAATTATCTTTCCAAGTTGTTTCTTTACTTCATTCCTAAATTCTTTGAAATTTTCAAAGGCTTTGGATTTATGTCTCATAAGATACACATATCCGAATCTGAACTTATCATCAGTAAAGGTGATGAAGTAGGAGTATCATGCTCTAGCCTAAGTAGACATGGGCCCAGAAACATATGAATGAATGAGTTACAACAACTCACTGGCTCTGTGACTCACAGGCTTGTGAAGCTTAAGTTTTCGTCATCTTACTAGCCAAACAAGATTCACAAGGTCTATAGGATTTAAAATCCATGGAACCTAGATAACCATCATGATGGAGTCTAGATAATCTTGTCTCATTTATGTGTCCCAACCTACAGTGCTAAATAAAGGATTGATTATCTTATCTTAGTTTCTTAACTTAGATGCTAAGAAGTTCACTATTCAATTCTAAATAATCCATTTGCTTGAAATGGGTAGGCGTAAACAATATCATTCATAATGACAAAAAAATTGACATTCTTTATTATAACATTAAAGTCAGATTGTTCTGAATGGGAAATGGAAATAATTTTTTGGACAATAGAAGGAACATAAAGACAATTTTTCAAACTTAAAGAAAGGCCTGTAGGCAACTTGAGGTCCACATCCCCTATAGCTAATGCAGCAACTCTTGTTTCATTCCTAATGCAGAGAATCACCTCATTTCTCTTCAACTTTTAGGATTCTGTAGTACCTGTAACAAATTACAAATGTGAGAACCACAACAGGTATCCAATACCTATGAAGCTGAAACGAAATTTGAAAAATTAAGATGAGTGACTATTTGGCTAATGTCAATTTGAAAGCAACTTTGCTTTTCTGAATAAGCATTTAATGCTACTGAAACAGTGAGTGACTATTTGGATAATGTCAATTTGAACAAGATTAAATTACTGCAAATCGCTCATAAGGATGTTTAGAAATAACTTAAATAAAATTTGAATCAAGATAAGAATGATAGCTCAAATTAATTATTTCATGATTATTGTATGTTCTGACAGACCAAAAACTATGCTCGAGTAGATGATCTTGGTTGCTCGAGTAGACATGAGAAAATAGATGTTGCAAAAGTGAAAATCACTTATGCTTGAGCAATATCGAGTCCATCTTCGAGTACCATCCTTGGGCACTGAATTTCTATTGCTCGAGTAACATCGAATTCCTTCCTGATATGAAGAGATTGTTACTGGTGTTCGAGCAGCATTTGTATGCTTGAGCAGGCTGCTTGAGTATACATGAGAACTTGCTTAAGCATTAGTCAGACAGAGAGGAATCAATGAAAAGAAATATTTATGCTCGAGCACCAAATTTTCCATGTTCTTGAAGCATGCTCGAGCAACCCTTAGACTTTGCTCGGGAATACCTTAGACAGAAAGGAGTTAAGATGAAAGATTGTGATTGCTCGAGCAAGCTGATAGTTCTACTCGAGCACCATGCTCGGGCAACATATAAACCTTGCTTGAGAGTCATGCAAGCAGATAGAAAGAATATAAGTTTATCGATAATGCTTGAGCATAGATTTACCTCTGCTTGAGTAACATGCTCGAGCGTCACTTACCTGCTGCTCGAGCAACAGCTTGACAGAGAGTATTCTTCATTCTTGCTTGACCATGCTCGGGCATCAAGAATGCTTACTAAAGCAATACTTAACTGATGCTTGAGCATCTTCTGTACAAACACTTAACACACTATTAGATGAAGTATGCTTGAGCAGCGATATACTCATGCTCGAGCAAACTTCTTACTTGGGCAACAATTATTGAATCAAAACCTTAGTATTTGTTATCATCAAAACATCAAGAATTAACAGTTTGTCCAAACCGGTCATATGCTCTATTGCGCATGCTCTGACTTATAATTAATTGGACTAATAATGAAGGAAAAGGTAACCTATAAAAGGAATCCCTCTAACCCGCCACCCAAAAAGGGCGAGGCAGGTAGGGGTGTAAACTAGGCTTGACTTTTGACTTGTAGTCTCTTTTTACCATACTCATCCTTATTGAATCTTCAACCTAGACTTTGAAAATCACATGCTTGTAAGTTTTCAACCACTAATATTGACATGCATGAGAATAGAAGAAGCTATTGCATGTAAAATTGCAACTTACTCTTTATCTTCTTCTTCTTCTTCTTAACAGATCAGCCAAGATGAATGAGGAGGGAGCTAACCATGGAAAGGATTTGAGAGAATGTGTGAGTTTGAAGATGGAGTTGTTAATATTGGGAGAAGAGAGGGAGTGTCAGCGGTTTGGAGGAGGGAAACCAGATGAAGATTGATAGGAGAAGGAGGGAGGTTGTGAGGTTTGGAAGTTGGAAGGAGAGGAGGAGTCCTGAGTTTTGGAGAAGGAGAAAATCAGATTGGTGGGGAGGGAAAAATGTACTGTGCAACTGAAATGAGAGAAGGGAGTAGGTCTCATATTTTTGTGTTGTGAAGGGTGCATGAGTGACAAGTGGCTTGGGGGTGACGTGAAAAAATGAGGGAAGGAGTGTGTACCAAAACGAATAAGAATGGGAATGGTTAAAATGATTTGTGTAGTATGTGTTTATGTGTGCGTGGGGTCCGGTGGAGAAAGAGAATGAGTGTAGGTGTTTGTGTGTGTGTGGTGTTAATTTAAGGAGGATGTGCATGTGGAGGGTATGCAAGGAATGGAAGTGTGTGTGTTGTGTTGTGTGGGCCTTGGATGTTAAATGAAGGTTAATGGGCTGAATTGGTTTTGTAGCATTTGGTCCAAAAAGAATTAATGAATGGAGGGAGTATTATGTGTGTAATTGTTGTCCAAAATGGTGCTACGTCTTTGCTTGTCCAATTAGCAAATGAATATTAAATTGAAGTGTTGTGCATAAGAATATGGCACATGACTTCTTGGGAGAAATAAGGTGTTGCACAAATAGGATAAAACCACTAATTCTTTATTCTTCTTTTCTTTCTAATATTGGCCATTAAACTTAAACAATTCCCTTATTAATTTTTCTTAAATTTATTCTTTTCCCGAAAATTCAATGAAAAATACGCCTTAAATTCCACTAATTATTTTAGGCGATGTAACATGCCAAATTTTGGACCCTGAAAATTGAGAATAAGCTTGAAATAGGCGGACGACTAGGCCCAGTTAAGGAAGAGTCCCAAAAATATCAAAAGTTAGGAAGCCTCTCTGGGACTTTTCAGGGCAGTCCTAGATGTCCTGCATTTTTGGAAGAAATAAGAAGGCAAGAGTATTCAAGAAGTCAAGCAAAAGTCAAAGGTAATGATGATTTGCAAGACACGTGGCGTTTCAGGGTCAGAAGTTGGATTTTCGGGTAGCACATAGTACGAGGAGGTTAGGAGATATTGAAATATGGGTTTCTTGCTCCCCAAGGCACTACAATCCGTCCACCTATGATCAAGGAGGAGGGACTATTGACCCGAGCCCACACAAGTCCAGTTGAAGGGCACGAGTTACGAGAAAAAGTGTAACCGACAAAAAGGAGCGAAGCGGGACCGGTTAGGGTTTCTCGGAGTCGAGCCCAGACCCTGAACACAGTATGGAGGGTGAAATATTGGTGGGCCCAGAGGAGAAAGAGAAGGTCACATCATGTAATTATGAAGAGAGAGAAAGTCACATCAAGTAATTATGAAGAGAGAGAAAGATAAAATAATCAGGTTTAATCTGGACCACAACTTTTAAATCTGATATGACCAATTAAAGACAAGTAATTATGGCACATAAAAGGTAATTATGGCGCATCCTAGGGCAGATCATGTGGGTCCTACTGGCTTGGAGAAAAAAGCAGTGCAAAATGATCGTTTTACCCCTGGGCCAAAAAAACCTACAACTAGCAATTTCAAAGACCACCACTAGGGGAAATTTTGGAATCTCATTTTTGGTCTTGGAATGCGCCACCCATCTGTCCAAAAGAGTCCTCTAGAAGCCTTGAGAATCAAGTAAAGAAATGATAATTTAATCCGAAGCACTCTTTTAACTATTGAACAATAACCAAAGTTGGGTAATAGCTTGCACCCTTGAAGCCTATATAAGGACACCTCTCTCTTCATTTGCCACCTTCCAAGCACGATTCCAAGGAGAGGAAGAAGAGGGTCCAGCTGAAGGTCTTGATCCAAGGGAAGAGGAAGGCACCCGCAACCGAAATTCTAAGGTAAGCATCTCACTAACAACCTAGCAACTCTTATTTCTACCCCATGGTGATTTCGTGTTGATGTAGTGGGATTTCAATATTTTTGAGGGTTCCATTGAGTCCAAAACGTGATTTTGAGTGGGGATAAGTAGGATCACCTTTGTCCAAACCCGAAAAGCCCTAAGTCTTGAAACTACACAAATTTGCCAATAATAGTAATTTATGGGCAACGAATGGTAATTGGGTGATTTAATATAGTAAAAGAAGTCCATTTGCTTTAAAGTTTTACATGGTTAAATTAGCCATCCTAAGGATGATTTTGATATTGTAATGCCCCAAATTTTGGACCCAAAGAATTAAGAATAAGCCTATAGGCGGACGACTACGCCCAGTTCGGGAAGAGTCCCAGGAATGACGAGAGTTAGGGAGCCTCTCTGGGACTAAGTAGTTTGGCCATACGGGTCGGTAGACCTAGTATGCTGAAGCCATGGAACTAAGGTGCTAACGTAAAATGGGCATAGGAGGCATATACGGTGTAATTCCGGTTGGAAAAGATGTCGCCTAACTATGTCCTGAGGTATAGGACAGTTAGTTGAGCGGAAGTATGCCGATATAAGGGAGTATACGGCATTTTCAGGGCAGTCATGGGAGCCCTGCATTTTTTTTGAAGGAAATAAGAAGGGAAGAGAGAGAAAGTGTGTATCTAGACCCATTATAGAAGGAAAAGTCAATGGTAGTAGTGCTACGTCGGACACGTGGCATTTCGGGGCCAGAAGTTGGATTATCGGGTAGCACGCATTACGAGGTGGATCTGAGATACTGGAATAAAGGTTTCTTGCTCCTCAAGGTATTTTGATTCCGTCCACCTATGGTCAGGGGAAAGAGGCTGATGAAATCTGGGCCCACACAAGTGTGGTTGAAGGGCACGCATTACGAGGTAAGGTGGGACCGGCAACCGGGAGCTGAGCGGGGCTGGAGAGGATTTCCTGGAGTCGGGCCCAAGCCCAGGACACTGGTAGGGGGTGAATTCCAGTGGGCCTAGAAGAGAGAGAAAATATCTTGCTATGTAATTATGAAGAGAGAGATTGTCACATCAAGTCATAATGAAGAGAGAGAATGAATAAAATAACCCGGTTAAATCTAGACCACACAATTTAAACCTGATATGACATTAAAGTAACATGTAATTATGACTTGGAAAGTGCAATTATGGCATATCAAGCGGCAGATTTAGTGGACCCCACTACCTTGGAAGAAGAATGGCGCAAAATGACCATTTTGCCCCTACACCTTAAACCTACAACTAAGGCCACCTAGGGGCAAAACTAGAACCCTATTTTTAGCATTGGGATGCGCCATTTTCTGCCCATGGAAGACCCTAGAAGGCTTCTAGAAGGTCTGATTTCATGGGCCCCTTGCTTTGGAGGATGAACGGGCCAAAATGACCATTTTGCCCCTAACCCTAAAAACCCACAACTAAGACTACCTAGGGGCAAAATTTGGAACTTGGGGCCTATAAATAGGACGCTCCTCCCTCCATTTGGATCAGCCCATTTCGTGCTCAAGGTGAGGGAGAGGAAGGTCCAGCTGAAGGTCTTGCCCCAAGGAAGAGGAAGGCACCCGCAACCGACATCCGGAGGTAAGTCCCTAAACCGGCAACTAAGCTACCTTCATCTTTGCCCTATGGTGATTTTTCATGGATTTGCTGTAGTATTTTGGTATCTTTGAGTTTTCCATTGAGTCCAGAAGGTGTTTTTTTGTGGGGACATGTTGGATCACCTTTTTCCAAACCCTAAAAGCCTAAGTCTTTGTTATACGAAAATTTGTCGGTTCTTACAGTTTCTAGGCAGCGTGTGTTAATCGGTAGTTTTGAAATAGTAACTGAACTCTGTTTGATCTGAAATTTTACATGGTGAAAGTAGACATCCTAAGGATTATTTTTATATATGATTTTTGTCATTTTGAGTTTCCAACCAAGAGATATTTTAAGTTGAAAATGACCTAAAAACCTGGACTTTTCTTTGGACCAGTGGCTCGGTTTTGCATATAAGAAAAGGATATGAACCCAAAAGATATTGGGAGTTATTTTTATGGTAAATTAGACATTCTAAGGGTTCAATGTACACTGATTTCATGTCAATAAAATTTTTCTAGAATTTATTAAAAATCGAAGAAGTTGGGTCAACGTTTCTGGAAAATTCTGGAGTTGGGCGAAATTTATGGAACATGAAGTGAAGCTTGTATATATGACTTAAAGCATGCTGTTCTTGCTGTATCTAGGGTGTTTGCACGTGTGGATCATATTTCCAAACATCAAGGGAAGAGTTCATTATTTTGCAAGGCGTGCCAGGTAGTAACTGTTGACTTGCATACTCTATGTTGCTTTCGCATGTATGTTTAATCATGATGTAGGAGATCGGGCTGCGGTGCCTATTGGACTGCGTGTCCTTAGGTTTCTGATGCAGTATTGAGATCTGGCTGTAGTGCCTCTGCTGCAGTACCGAGATCGGGCTGTAGCACCTACTGGACTGCGTGTCCTTAGGGTTTTAGCTACAGTACCAAGGGCATGTAGGATCGGGCTGCAGTACCTATTGGACTGTGTGTCCTTAGGGTATTGCTGCAGTACCGAGATGTGTGGGGTAGGTGGAGCCTATATGAATGTGCGTTTATAGGTGTCCACTGAGGCCCTGGGGTAGGTGGTCGGGGTCGCTCCCTAACTACTGAGGCCCAATTGCGCGCTGTTCCGAGGGGCTTGTCTTGACCAGGCGGTCCTGCGGAGTTGCTACATGTCAGTATGTTTGTGACAGAGGCAGGTTTCTTTGTACTTCCTGATTGTGATTGGCATTGCATGCACTGTATACATATTATATATGAGTCTAACAGTTACTCTGGGGTTCAACTTTGAACTCCAGCATGGCTTCAAAGAGACAGGTGCAAGGCAGTAGGTCGGTTGGACTGTGGAAGAGACATGGGTAAGAGCAATGAAGCTGAAGATCGAAGATGTATGGAAGGCCTTGTCTCATTGTATATTATTATGACTGTATGAACTCACTTATTGCCCAGTACATACGATTGGACGATTGTACCCTTAACCCTACAAGGTCTACTTTATGTAATTGTTTGTACATTTACCAGTATATTGTAAGTTGTCCAAACCAATCCAATGCTCTGCCACGCGTACTCTGATGCATGATTAAAGTGACTATTTATCTAAGGAAAGATAATAAGTGAAAAAGGATCTCTCTAACCCACCACCCGGAAGGGCAAGGCCGGTAGGGTTGTAACAGATATAATATTTTGTTCATTTGGATTTTCCAATCAAGAGTTCTTTTAAGTTGAAAATGACCTAAAAATAGGAACTTTATTTCGGACCAGTGGCTAAAGTTTGGGAATAGGGGAAGGATTCGAACCCATATGACATTTGGAATTATTTTTATGGTAAACTAGACATCCTAAGGATTCAATGGACACTAATTTCATGTTAATCGGATGTTTCTAGAATTTATTAAAAATCAGCAAAGTTGGGTCAGAGATTCTGGAAAATTTTGGTGATAGGCAAACTTATGGAACTTGAGGTAAAGTTTGAATATGTGATTGAAAGTGTGATATTTTTCTGTAAATAGGGTGTTGGCATGTGTGGATCATAGTTCCAACACCAAGGGAGAGTTTTCCATTTTTGAGAAGTGACAGGTAGTAACTGTTAACTCACGTATTCTATGTTGCTATTGTATGTTTATTTTCCATGATTGAGGATGCAGGGCTGTAAAGCCCAGGGGACTGTGTGTCCTTAGGTTGCTACCAAGCTTGAGATGCATTCGGGGTAGTTGGGGTTAAACTCCCTAGCTACTGTGTTGATCCTAGTGCTGAGGATGGTGTCCGGGGTCTATCTTGAGAGACGGCTCGACGGTACCCGAGTGTCCGAGGTCGGTCTTGACAGATGGCTCGACGGTACATAGGCGTCAGAGGTCGGTCTTGAGTGACGACTCGACGGTACACGGGTGTCTGGGGCTTGCCTTGGTAAGGTAGCTCGACGGTACGTGGGCGTCCGGGGTTTGCCTTGGTAAGGCAGCTCGACGGTACGTCATTGTGGTTGTGATTGTGATGTGATTCTGAATGCATTTATGATATGTGATTTGATTTCCTGATTATGATTACTTGCATGCACTGTATACATATTGTACTTGAGTTTAACAGTTACTTTGGGGTTCAACTTTGAACTTCAAACTGGTTCAAAGGATACAGGTATAAGGAAGGAGCGGCTGGAGGACCTGAAGAAGGTAGGGCTTGAGGCGGAAAAACGAAGAAATAAAGGATTTCTCTGTTGCTTTTTGTACTTCTATTTTTGGAATAACTGTATGATTTAAACTCGATGTTCAGTATTTGTCTTGGACGATTGTACCCTTAACCCTAAAGGGATTAATTTATGTTTTGTGAGTACATTTACTAGTATATTGTAGTTGTCCAAACAGATCATATGCTCTGCCGCGAACACTCTAATATATGATTAAAGTGACTATTTATCAAAGGAAAGGTATTAAGCGAAAAGGATCCCTCTAACCCACCACCCGAAAGGGCAAGGCCGGTAGGGGTGTAGCAGGCGATATTTTCATAATAAATTTCCATCATTACTTCCTTATAATATTTTTGATTTTCTAAATCCCAAAATTTGGGATGTTATAAAAGCTTTGTGACCAGGGTAGGAAACCAGAGGTTGCCCGTAGTGGTTTTTAGGGTTGCAAAGAGTTCCTAGTAGATAAGGGTGTCAATATCAACTGGGTGATCTTCCATCAGGCAATATAGCAGGAAGGCACACTCTCTTAAGATGGTCTGGGTGTGTGGCGTGGGCAAGTGTTGGAAACAGAGAAAGTGAAACCAGACACGGATCCTCTGAGAGGAAGCGGCTGCATTTCAAATTGTACAAGTCCTCCTGGTGGCATGCCACTCGGTGCCCGGCACACACAATCAGTTATAAAGACTTAACTCGAGTCACTCTTTTCAAATTTCAATTTGGAGCTCTCTGTAATATGCTTGACTCGAGTCATCTCAAATGTGACTCGAGTCACATTAGTTTCTCAAAAGCTGGCTATTGGGTTTGGACTTGCAGAGCCTTGAAAACAAGCCATGACTCGAGTCATCTTTGAACGTTGGAGATTATTTGAAAAAAGCTAAGTTGAAGTACACTCATCGACTCAAGTCATACATGCTTGAGTCGAGTCAAAAGCTTTTCAAGAATTCGATTTTGCAAAACTGTAACTTGAGTCTATGACCCTAACTCAAGTCACTTCTTCAAAGATCATTTTGCTTTTGACACAGAGAGGTATGACTCGAGTTATAAGACTCTGACTCTGTTAGTTCTCTTGTTTTGATGATAACAATTATAATTAATCTCAAAGTAAATATATTGTGAATTTTCTATCTTATAATAACTTGATGCTTTTGTAAAGGAACAGTGAGTGAATATTTTTAATGAAGCTTTGATTAGAATCTGAACTTAAAGTTAAAGAATTGATTGACTCAAGTAATATGTCTTTCTGAGCTTTGGTTAAAGAGTATATCGCTTTTAACTCCAAGTTACATTAAATGACTCAAGGGAATTTAAGCTTTTAAATTGAAGTTAACAAAGGCAACTTTTCTTTCAACATACTTGCAAGTGTTAACTTTCTCATCGAGTTAACTTCTCATTTCAAGTTAACCTTCTCTTTGAAACTTTGAAGCTGAAAAGAAAATGTCAAATTAACTTCTTATTTCAAGTTAACTTTTTCTTTTGAAACAAATATCAAGTTAACTTTTTATTTCAAGTTAACTTTCTCTTTGAATTGAAAAGCGAATATCAATATCGAGTTAACTTCTTATTTCAAGTTAACTTTCTCTTTGAATTGAAAAGCGAATATCAATATCAAGTTAACTTCTTATTTCAAGTTAACTTTCTCTTTTGCCAACATCAAGTTAACTTCTTATTTCAAGTTAACTTTCTCTTTGAATTGAAAAGCAAATATCAATGTCAAGTTAACTTCTTTCTGAAAAGCCAATATCAAGTTAACTTCTCATTTCAAGTTAACTTTCTCCTCAAATGAATTGAAGAATCAATATCAATTTAACTTCTTATTTCAAGTTAACTTTCTGAAAAGCTAATATCAAGTTAACTTCTTATTTCAAGTTAACTCTCTTTGAACTTAAGACTTCAAGTTATCGTGTTTGACTTGCCAGCAACTATCAAGTTAACTTTTTATTTCAAGTTAACTTTGTCTTGTAACTTGAAGTTTACTACTTATTGCCTCCAGTCAACAACTAAGTGTATTATCCCTTTTACACTTATCGGGTTTAACTTTCTCCATACATCAAGTTAACTTTCTCATCATATATCAAGTTAACTTCTTATATCAAGTTAACATTATTTTAACTTGAAGTTAACTTTATCATATTTGGAAATCACCGTCTCGTGTAAACTGAAAATCAATGCTTGTGATTTCATAACTCCATATCTTCACTCATTACTACTCCTAAATGCTTTTAACCTATTTGCTAATGAGTTTCAGATAATTATATCATGGATTAACAACAAATTGCTGTAAAGCAATTTATGTGTCAGAACACATTAAATGCAGTTGCCATATCAAGGTGCAATCACAGCAACCATTCCTCTGATCATCCGAAAGACATTCCTGCTATTCCTATCTCTCATTAAATGCTATTTCACAACGGGCAAAACAGAAGGAATGTGAGAGAATGTTGTGACGGCATATCCACCTGGATCATTAACGGCGAAAGTGAGCTTCATCTTTCTAACGTCTATATTCAATAGTCACAACGGATAATCTTCAAGCTTCTCCAACGGTCATTAATGGCAACAACTATAAATTCCAGAAGCATTGAATTTGCCACCTACCAAAACGTTGTACATTCAATTAGAATTTATTACAATCATCTGTTTCGTTAGTCTCATTTAATATCTTCGGATATTTCTCTGTACTTTAGTGATTATCACTTATTTACTCAGTGAGGAGTTTAAACACTATTTGATTATCTTAGTTGTTAAATCTTAAGGTTGTGGAACCTTAAGTGTGGGTGTACAATTACAACTTGTAAGGGGGAGTGAGTCCGAGAGTGAAAGGATCATCCTTCGTTTACAGAGTGTGTAATTGTGTTTGTGTTTATTTGATTACAACTTGTAAAGAGGAGTAAGTCCTAGTGAGAGGATTACTCGAGAGTTACAGAGTGTGTAATCAAGTTTCAAGATAGTGAAATCCCAGAGTGTTTCTGGGGACTGGACGTAGGTCAAGAGTGGGACCGAACCAGTATAATCTCTTGTGTTCATTGCTCTTCTCTCCTTCTCTATTTAAGTGTTCTTGAGCATTTAGCGAAAGAATTTTATAATCACCTATTCACCCCCCCTCTAGGTGATATTCCATCTTCAGACTCAAGTCATATCAGTACAGAGACATACATTGTTATTGAACCAAGTTATCTTTGAAAATAAAACACTTTGGCTTGATTCAATAACAATCTTTTGGATTTACAATTGTTAGTTATCATCAAAACACATAGAGAACTAACATTCTCCCCTTTTTTGATGATGACAACACTTGTAAATCAAAGAGAAAATGAATTTTTCAAAATAACACAGAAATGAGAAGACAGGTAAGCAAGAGTTCGTAATTCTTATTCATTGCAAAATATGTCAAGTACATAGCACAGTGAGTGAAATAGATAAGCTAAAAAACATATGAGAATGCAACAACAAAAGAAACATCATATTTAACTACAGTTAACTGTTGCAACATCATTTCTTCACTAAATCTTCATTCTTCACATCTTCACTTTTCTCTCTCTCCCCCTTTGTCATCAGGCAAAATGGGAGTATCAGAGGCCATAAAAGCACATAAAGCCTAAAGAATAGGCAGAGGAGAATATATGGTGAGAAATAGATGGAGAGATGGTGGTGCTGATGGAGAGATGACAAGAAGAAGAGAAGAGGGTCTGGGTGAGTGAGGTGGAAAATGGAAGATCCAGAAGAATGCTCATCTAACAGTTCAACTGTGTCTCCAGAAACTAAGATCCTCATAGTAAAAGCTTGAAAGGTAGGCACAGGAACAGTAGGAGGTGCTGAGGGCATATATGGAGTAGTGAAAGATGGAGTAGGTAAGATAGGGGTGGATGAAGGTAGAGGTGAAGAGTAGTGAGGTGGGGAAGGTATGGGAGAATGCTTGGGAGAAGGAATCACTCCAGAAGGACCAGCAGCTCTTCAACCTTTTTCATTTTGGAGAGCTTGGAATCCAACAGCAAGTAGAGGGTATACATGCTCTCAAATCGAGCTCCAAGGTCCTCAAAGTGATTTTCAATATTCTCCATCCTCTCATTCAGTGTGTTAATCTTCTCACCTTGAGCATCCTGAACCTCATTAAGCTTGTCATGAGTTGAGGTGACCTTATCAACTAACTTTCCAACCTCTGACTCTAGTTTATCAGTCAGTTCATAATACTGAGCAGCGAGGGCGTCTGAAGGGTTCCAAAGGTCTCAGACATAGCTTTTTCCACAATGGCCTTGATAGAAGCAGTGAGACTGGAACTTGCAGCTTAAGGAATTGGCTAAGACAGAGAGGGAGCTGGTGAAGACTGAGCTTCAGTGGGTCTAGATATAGAGGCTCTGGACTTAGAAGGGGCTCTGGACTGCCCAGAACCTTCTCTAAAAGAGATTTTCATAAAGTTTAAATGAACTTGACCAAACATTAATGGTTTGACAGATTTTTCAAAATAGTCAAGATACCAAATTTTGTTTTTAAAGAGCAAGAGAGAAACCAAATTAGGGAAAGGAATAGTGGCTGAGGGAGAAGAATCAAATCTGAATTTCTTCATCTATTGATAGACCCAGTGGCCTATATTGAAAGGCGCTTTGTCTATCAAAGAGGCAAACAAGCCATAATCCCGAGAATTGAAGTGAGTAAAATTTTTGCCTTTGTGAACAAGGTTTCTGGAATAAATATGTCAGATAGCTTGTAAAGAGGAGGCATAGCCATAGGAGTGAACTTCAAATGCCCTAATGGCTCTCCTGGTCTAAGAATTTTGAAAAACTTTTCAGAATTATAAACAATGTCAGGGACAGGAGGAGGATTATTAATCATCATAAGTGATTTGATAACATCACAGAAACAGTGATTTGTTTACCTCTGATAGAAGTGATAATCTTATCTTCAATAGTAATTATAAACTAGAAGTTTACAAATATTGCAAATCAAATGTTTGCTAATGTTGCCAATGAGATATTAAAGAAACAATGAGCTGCAGAGAAATATACCGATCTTTATTTTGAAGCCAAGGCTCAAGATAAAAGAATAAGCCCATAAGGTAATATGATGTTTGATTTTGTTATTATTAAAAATTATTATTATTTACATTTATTGTGATCACATCTCATAAATTTGTTGCCATGAGGATTTTCTGCTAGAGAATTTCCATATGTGTGATTCTAAATCTGTGTGATTCTAAGTTATTTTAATCATGAATATCTTCATATATGGTGGACTGTATATCTTTTGCATATATAAGTAAATTGAAGTATATTATAAATGAGTAATGAGATTATCTGGTGATGTAATATTATATGTTTTTTCATGAAGAATTAACATAGATTTTCCTTTCGAGCTTTAAAGTTGAGAGTGATTCTTCTTTCTATTGTTCTCTCCCACCCTTTGATACATGCCTACTATTTATAGGTAATAAATCCTTAACTTTCATTACAAGAGTTACATATAAAAGAGTAAATCTACATAATGGTATATTATGAAGTAATGGAAGTTATTTACATTAATCATATAAAACTCCCACTAAGTCATTCATGTCATAGGTTATATGGCTTTAAGTGTAGAAATCCCAAAAGACTCTTCTTGAAAAGGTTATGGACATTGACACTAATATTGGAATATTTATAACACTCCCCCTTAAATGTCCATTATGAATGTGCCTCATTAAAAACTTTAACTAGGAAAAACCCAGTGGGATAAAAACCTAGCCAAAGAAAAGAGTAAATCATCCATTGGTACACTTTCCAATGCTGCCTCATTAAAAACCTTTCCAGGAAAACCCAGTGGGACAAAACCTAGCTAAGGGAAAAAGAGTATAGCGTGTATCGACTCCCCCTTTTGACAATATAAATATTACTCCCCCTGATGATAACATTGCTTCTAATGTCTTTGTGTTGATGAAGAACTATATTTTGCTAATAACCAAAATACGTTAGTGCTCCAATAGCACTAAATTATGGTACTTCTGGACAAAGTAGTTCTTCTTCAAATTCTTTGCTAATTACTCGAGGTTGGAATTGGTCTTTATCCACCTACAAATACCTTACAATCGTTTGGCTACATAATGCATGTAACTTTTCTATATAAAATTGTTCCACGACCTTCTTTGTATAATCTTCTTCAAATACAAAGATCACATTCTATAGTTACTCAATCTGTAGTCTAAGACAGAATTTTGTTCTACCCAACTCTTTTATTTCAAATTCTTTCTTCACACAATTGATTGCCCTTTTGAATCTCTTCAGGAGTTCCCATGATGTTGATATCATCAACATAAACAGCAATTATAGCAAATTCATTTCTAGATAAAAATGCATGGACATATTAGGTCATTTTTGTACCCTTCCTTTAACAAATATTCCTGAGACAATTATACTACATGTGCCCAGATTGCTTCAAACCATACAGAGACTTATTTAACTTAATCGAGTATTGTTCTCGAGAAGTTGAATTAGATCATTTTGACATCTAGAGTCCTTCAGGGACTAATGCTTCTGGCACATTAAGTCCTTCAGGGACATGTGCTTCTAGCACATTAAGTCCTTCAGGGACATGTGCTTCTGGCACCTTGAGTCCTTCAGGGACATATGCTTCTAGCACTCGCTAATAGATTGTGGCTCATGATCCTCATTATCATTCATTACATAATATGCTATTATTATAAGCAAAGATGTCGTCAAGTTGACTTCCTTTCGATCCCATCGGATTCTATTCATAACATAATTTATTAAGATCTCATTATTTTCACATATTTTCAGGTACCTGGGTCTCTTCTGGGACTACAACATTCTCTTCTGAAGATATCTCTACTGGAGATAATAACTCTTCAGGAGATGTCTCTTCTGGAGCTACTAACATTTCTTAATTATCCTCGACTTGATCATCTATATTCTTAGCTCCTCTTCTCTTTCAAGGATTTATCTTTAGAACTGATAGGCTTACCGTACTTTAGGCGTTTTTCAAAATTGATTCATAATAGGTTGTCCTTTAGGGACATCAATTCGAATAGGAGCATTAGCAGCTGGAACATGTGACTTTGTCACTTTCTTTGGGTCAATAAATGCTTCTGGCATTCTATTAGTTAAATTTTGCAAATGAATTATCTTTTGAACTTCCAGTTCACATTATTTTGTACAAGGATCAACATGCGCCAATGATAATTCATTCCAATGTGAGGAAAACAATGTCAAATGACAATTGACTAATCATGCAGTATAAGTTTCCTAAATCCATTTGTTTTCTTTAGAAGCATCACTTTGTTTCATTCAAAGACAAATAAGAAAAAGGAGGTCCTTACCTAACATTTATCTCAACTTTCTTTCTATATCCATCTGTGTGCATTGTGGTGGATTTATAAGCATGGCACATTCAAACCTTTTAAGATGGAATTTGTCTGGCTACTGACCAAAAGCCAATTTTATTAGGAGAATTTTGTTGGCTTATATAAATGCTGCAATAAGATCAAATATGCCAACATAGAAATTTTGTCCTCATAAGCATTGAATACATGATTTCTGGATCGTACAATCTGGAAATTGCATGTTTAATTTATTCAAACATTATTGCAAACTTCAAGTTGCAAGCTAATAATCTCACATGTAACCATCTTAAAGATGCATCTTTCAAATTTATATGGTTTACATGCTATTTCATTGGGCCCATATAATAATGTTTGATATATTTCCAGAGATCCATTAACAATCATGACCAATGATATTCTCATAGTATATTCTATTTGAGAACAAACAACACGTAATAATTCTTGAATAATATGTTGGTTATTCATGAAGAATCTTCTGGTTCTTCAATGGATGTCAAAGCATAATGTTATTTGCATTATATATATGACTCGGATGATCAAACAAATCATGCCAACAATAAATTTATTTAAATCAGTAAACTTCTGGTTTACTGTAACATATACCCCAATCAATCGTAAACTTTTGAACCATCTATTTTAGGATATCTAATAAACTTTGCGTGAGAAGTATATATCTTTTCAAAAATAAGCTCACACTTGTATTCTAACTCACACTTGTTTTCTAACAATCTCCCCCTCAAGTGTGAGACATATAAATATACTTTCTTTATATTTATATTTCAGAATCACTTTCAAACCTTTTAAGGCTCGAAAGGAAAATCTATGTTAATTCGTCATGAACAAACATATAATATTAGATCACCAGATAATCTCATTACTAATTTATAATATACTTCAATTTACTTATATATGAAAAATATATACAGTCCACCACATATGAAGATATTCATGATTAAAATAACTTAGAATCACACAAATTTATACCATTATGTAGATTTATTCTTTTGTATGTAACTCTTGTAATGGAAGTTATTGATTCCTTGCCTATATATAGTAGGCATATATCAAAGGTTGAAAGAGAACAATAGAAAGAAAAATCACTCTCTCCTTGCTCTCCATTTCTCTCTTGCATTTCTTCATCTCCCTTATCTTAATCTCTCTTATATTTTACTTAGTTTCATAACACGTAATAATATCAATAATATAAAATAACTCGTAAAGGAGATCAATATAAGATATACATACAGTAATAATCTCCAATCTTCGTTTCCAATAACAGATTTTGAATTGCTCTAGCCAAGGAGATAAGTCAAGATTACACTCCTCCTTTAGCTTAGCAAGGATCCACATACACTGTGGGACAGAAACCACGACCGAAATAATTTTCTTTATACTCTTTTAACTGAGAATCAATAAAAGAAGTTGGATTACAGATATAATCGAAAGAGGGTGGTTTTGAAAAATCAGGAGGTTGAAAGGAAGGTTTAGATGGTTCAAATACCTTCTTCATGCTAGAGGGACCTTAATTGGACTGAGAAGCAGATGCACGAACATCAGAAATAGTGACGGCTTTCTTCTTTTGCTTGAGCGGAGCCACAACAGGTTCTTTATCCCTTCTCTTAGTAGCAATAGGGTTAGGTTCTTTGTGAATTGGAACTGCATGAGGCTCCTGAACCTTCAACTTCCTAGGTTTCTTCAAGGGTGTCTCAGAAGAAGCCTTAGATTGAAGCTTGGTAGAAGGTTTGCGCTTCCTCTTAGGCCTCGAAGATGCCGAAGGTGATGCAGACACAGTCACTTCATAATCTGAAGATTATTCCTTAGGAAGAGAGGATTGGAGAAGAGAGAATTTTGGAGGGAAGAGAATAAGCACTCAAGTTAGGGTTAAGCAAACGAGCAGAAATGAAGAGCAATAGGTGCAATCTAATATATATGTAATGCATGACTCGAGTCAATTAATAAATGACTCAAGTCAGATATGAAAAATACTAACCTGAAAGCATGTTTCATATACATGTGACTTGAGTTAAGCTTGTCCTAACTCGAGTCAAATAATATTGATTACTCTCTGTTTGACGGTGACTGAGTTGCCTCAGGATGACTCAAGTTAACATGAATACTTTTGCTCTTAGTTGCTCTTTGTCTTCGCTTGACTCGAATTGAACTTTAATGACTCGAGTCATATAAATATCCAAAATCTTGATTTCTTTCTGTTTGATCTTGACTCGAGTTGGTTTCACCTGACTTGAGTTACCATAATTCTTCACAAAATATGTTAGTGTAGAAAGATCAAAATGACTCGAGTTATTCATTAAATGACTTGAGTTACATAATACATAAACATTCATCAGATGAAATTCTCGATATGACTCGAGTTGACCAAGGCTGACCCGAGTCAACATTAAAAAGTTTGCTTTAATTTTCAGAGAATAAATAAGCATGACTCGAGTTGACCATTGATTGACTCGAGTCATTCTTACTCTGTTAGCTTCGGTCAAGATTATTCTTTACAAAGTCCTGCATAAACATTATCTAGAAACTCCAAAGCTTAAGTTAGTGAGTGTTGATCACCAAAAACATACAACTAACATTGAGTAAGAATAACTTATAGTTCATTGGGATTTACCATTCCCAATTCTCTTTTGATGAACATAAACTACTCTTTGGCCAATTATTTGGTGAAGATCTCAGCAAGTTGGAGATGGGTTAGAATGAACACCACTTTGACATCCTTCTTCTGAACATGATCCCTTATGAAATGATGTCTAACATAATATGCTTGGTCTGAGTATATTGAACTGGATTCTTAGCCAAGCTTATTGTGCTAGTATTGTCACATAGCATTGGGATTTCTTTGAGATGAATTCCCAAATCTTGAAGTTGCTGCTTGAGCCATAGCACTTGAGCACAACAACTTGATGCAACAATGTATTCAGCTTCAGTTGATGATACTGAGATGGTTGTTTGCTTCTTACTGGACTAAGAAACAAGTGATCTACCAAGGTGACATTAACCACTTGTACTCTTTCTATCCATCTTGTATCCAACATGATCTGAGTCTGAATATGCCACAAGATGTTCAGGTTGACCTTTAGAAAACCACAATCCCAACTCCTCTATATCAGCAAGGTATCTGAATATTCTCTTCACATGTACAGCATGAGTCTACTTAGGAGCAGGTTGGAATCGAGCACACATTCCCACACTGAATTGAATATCAAGTCTGCTTGCTATCAGATAGAGTAATGATCCAATCATTCCTCTATATCTTGTGATATTGAATTCTTTTCCTTTCTCATCAGCATCCAAAAAGGCAGTTGAACTCATCAAAGTGTTAGCTCCATTGTATTCATTCAGACCATACTTCTTCAGCAAATCTCTTAGATACTTGGTCTGAGAAATGAAGATACCATTCTTGTGTTGCTTGATTTGTAGACTAAGGAAGTAGTTGAATTCACCCATCATGGACATCTCAAACTCTCCCTGCATTGTCTTAGAAAATTCCTCACACATAGCATTGTTAGAAGCATCAAAAATGATATCATCAACATAAATTTGAACAATTAAGATTTCATTAAGCTTATTATCTTAATGAAAAGAATGTCAGCTTTGCCTCTAATAAAACCTTGATCAAGAAAGAATTTGCTTAATCGCTCATACCAAGCCCTAGGAGCTTGCTTAAGGCCATATAAAGCTTTCTTGAGGTGATAAATATAATCTAGATGATGATCAATTTCAAAACCAGGAGTTGTTCAACATAAACTTCCTCCTAAATAAAACCATTTAAAAATGCAATTTTAACATCCATTTGATAGAGGTTGAATCCTTTGATGCAAGCAAAGGCTAGAAGGACCCTTATGGCTTCCAATCTTACCACTGGAGCATAAGTATTTTCATAATCAATTCTTCTTCTTGATTATAGCCTTTAGCAACCAATCTTACCTTTTTACAAACAATTATTGTTATTTCATCATATTTGTTCTTAAATACCCATTTAGTCCTAATGACCGGATGGTCTTTAGGTCTAGGTGCTAAGTTCCAAACTTGATTCCTATCAAATTGATGCAATTCCTCTTGCATTGCGATAATCTAATCATTGTCTGAAAGGGCTTCATCAATTTCAGAGGGTTCTATCTAAGATATGAAAGCAAAGAAAGTGACTTCATTCAAAGTACTTTTTCTGGTTTTCACTCCTTGATTTACATCGCTATCACTTAGTCTAAAGGGTGATTCCTAATAAACCTCGAAGCTTTAGGCTGAGATTGAATATTATTTTCACAATCATTTTCAGGAATAGTTTCAAAAACATTTTCATAATTTTCAAGAGAGCAAGAGTTGTTTTTGAAAAGAAGTGATTTCTATAAGCATTTTCTTCATCAACATCTAAAGGCTTATCAGACTTGGTTTCAGTAAACACAACATGAATAGACTCTTCAACAATACAAGTACGAGTATTAAAGACTTTATAAGCTTTACTTCTATTTGAATAGCTAAGAAACATAGCTTCATCAGATTTAGGTCAAACTTCCCTAAATTCTCCTTACCATTATTATGCACAAAACACTTACACCCAAAGATGTGCAGATAAGCAAGGTTGGGCTTTCTCCCTTTGTACAGCTCATTGGAAGTTTTCTTGAGATTCTTCTGGATGTATGAGCGATTTGATATGTAGCATGTAGTGCTTATTGCATCAGTCTAGAAAACTTAAGATGTTTGATTTTCATTTAGCATCACTCTTGCCATCTCAGTGAGAACTCGATTCTTCCTTTCCACAACACCATTTTGTTGAGGGGTCCTCAGGCAGAGAAATTGTGATCTATCCCATGAGCATCATAGAATTCTCCAAAGGCATGATTCTTGAATTCTCCACCATGATCAATTATTATACATGAAAAAGAAATACCTTTTTCATTTTGGACCTTCTCTAGGGGCTCTGAATAAGGCTTTAGACTTAAGATTGTCTATAGGTAGATCATCCTTGCTTACAATCAAGTATTCCTCAAAATCAAAAATAACCAAGTTACCTTTATTTGTGCTTTGACTCAAACTGAGGAGGTTGTGGCACAGGCCTTCTACAAGGTAGACATCTTTGATTTAAGGTCCTTCGTTGTTGCCAACTTCATCGATTCCAGCAATTCTTCCAGATTGATTTTCACCAAAGGTCACCTTGCCACCATCCTTAGCATTGAGAGTAGCAAACTTGGATTAATCTCCCATCATATGTCTAGAGCATCCACTATCAATATACCACTTGTTGGATTTTGATACTCTCAGACAAACTTGCAAAACACAAAAGATCAAGTCTTAGGTACCCATCTTTTCTTGGGTCCTTTTGGGTTAGTTTGTGTCTTAAGAGCCTCATAAGATCCCTTAGGCACTCATTTGTAATTATCAACAAGTTTAGTTTTTCTTTCTTTCTTATGAAAATAAGAAGAAGTAGTATGCCCTTTATGATTACAATAATTGCAGTGGGCAAAAAGATTGGAAGAGTGAACTGTTTTTCTAAAATAGTTCAAGTAATTCTTTTCTCCAAATTTCTTCTTACCTTTCTTTTTGTCAAAGTCAACTTTGCAACCAATTCCAGATTTATCATTTGTAAATCGTTGTTGTTTCAAAATCACATTGGGCATTTCACTGCCTTGAGTGAATTTCTCCAGTGTTTTAGTAAGGCATATATTTATTATCTCTAAAACACAACAATTTTCGCAAATCTTTTCACAATCAGAAGTTGGAGAAGAAGATGTTAGTTCTCTGTTTGATGTTATGATGATGATTAATTGTTGAAAAGAACAAAGAATAAGAAAAACAACTTAAAGCAGCCAAAATGTTGTTTTAAACAGAAGAAATATTTTGCTGTCATTTTGGCTTGAGTCAATGCTGCAGACTCGAGTCAAATACACAAGTCTTTATCACCAGAATTTCTCTCTGACTCGAGCCTGCCAGAAGATTGCCTCGAGTCAGGACCAAGACTCGAGCCAACCAGAACTCACACTCGAGTCAAAGCATAATATTTAAAAAATTCCTTAAGTTATCCGACTCGAGCCTATCCCTGTGACTCGAGTCTTATTGCTGACTCGAGTCTCTCATATCACTCGAGTCTTATTGCTTCAATTCCATCTGTTACATTTATATGAATGACTCGAGCCTAGAAATTGAGTAACTCGAGTTGTGGTCAAGACTCGAGTCAAGGAATAGCCTACCTCGAGTCAAGAATGAGTTTTTCGAAATGATCTAATGCTTTCACAAGTTCATCAACTCAAGCCTAGAAATTGACTGACTCGAGTTCAAGTCAAGACTCGAGCCAGGCAATCATCTGCCTTGAGTCAAAATCAATTTTCAAATAATCTTCTTCTATTTCTTACTGTTTCAACTCGAGTCAATATGAATGGTAACTCGAGTCTAAGCTACCTCTGTTTGAGCGAATGCCTATCGAAATCCTTGCTTCTCTAATGAAATCATCAATTCATCATACCATTACATATTGATATGTTTAACATAATTTGATGAGTTTGTTAGTAAGTTTCAGCAAATTAGAATACATGTCATCTCAAATTTTTGAATGGAGTAGCTGATGTCAGAAGCATTAAATGCGCTTACCTAAAACTTGCTAAACACACGAAGGCAACTCTGATCGAAGTAAAGCCTCAGATATCTCTCCTAACTATTAAATACCGTTTCACAACGGAAAAACAAAATGAATGAAAGAGAATATAGAGTTTGCAAATCCAACCGTATAATCAAAAGGCGAAACTCTGCATCTATCCATCTAACGAACATATTCGGAGTCTCAACGGCTATTACATGAAGCTTCATCAATGGTCACTAAATACAATATCTATAAATAGCTAGAGCATTAAATGGTCAACTACCGAAACACTGCGCAATCAATTTGAGTTTAATTTCATTCACTGTTTCATCTATTATATCAACTGCACTTCAGTGTTCATTTATTTATCAACTCGTGAGGAGTACTTAAACACTTATTTTCATTGTTAAATCTGGATCTTGAGGTTGAGGAACCTTAAGAGAGGGTGTATCAATTAAACTTGTTAGGGGGAGTGGAGTCTGTGAGTGAAAGAACCATCCTTCGTTTACTAAGAGTGTAATTGTTCTTGAGAAATAGTGAAATCCCAGGTGTTCTGGGGACTGGACGTAGGTCAAAGTATTAGACTGAACCAGTATAAATAGTCTTGTGTTCTTTTATCTTATTGGTCTCTATTTTGTTCATACACGAGAAAAGATTTTAAATTTCAAAGATCACCTATTCACCCCCTCTAGGTGATATTCCATCTTCATTTGGTATCATAGCATTGGTTTCTCAGTTGGGCTTAACATCCCAAGAAAGATCATGGAATGAATATTACCTGATGGTGCTTCAATCAACCGACCCCTAGGATTCAACGGCGAACATTATTCCTTTTCGAAAGCTAAGTTTAGAGTGTTCGTGATGGCTACCGAATACGGTCTCTGGAGAGTAATAGAAACTGGACACTATGTACCTGTGAAAACTGAAGGAGGAATTACGGTTCCAAAGACAGAGGCTGAATTTGATGAGAATGATAAGAATAATATCACTCTCAACAGTAAGGCTATTCTGATGCTTCAAAGTGCTCTCAGTCAAAAGGAGTACTTTCAAATATGTAATCTGTCAACCGCAAAAGAAATGTGGAAGGCTCTAGAGATTGCATATGAAGGTACTTCCGGCATGAAGGAGAATCGAATCAACACACTAAACACCGAGTATGACTTACTACAGATGAAGTCAGGAGAAACCATTGCCGAGTTCCAACTCAGATACATTCATTTAACAAATCAGTTGGTGGCCCTGGGTAAAATATATGAGCAAGGTCCTCAAGTCAGGAAGATTCTCAATGTTCTAACAAAAGACTGGAAAGCAAAGGTCACTGCAATAAAGGAGACTCGTGGAGAATCAATGGCCTCAGTTGCTGCCTTATTTGGAAGTTTGTCTGAATATGAAAGCAAACTAAAATTCAAAAAGGACCTGGACGATGTCAACAGTAGCCGAAACAAGGGAATTGCTCTTAATGCCTTGAAGGAGAAAGAAGAAAAGGACGAGGATGATGAAGACGATGACGAGATGGCTATGTTTGTACAGAGATTCAAAAAGTTCTATAGAAAGGATCGTGGCTTCAGAAATAGATTTCAAAGAGGAAGTCCAAATAACAAACGTGATTTCAGAGACAAAGATCAAATCATTTGTTACGAATGTGAGAAACCTGGCCATTACAAGTCAGAATGTCCTCAACTGAAAGATAGTGAGAAAGAAAAGAGGAAGAAGTCTTATCAGTTTAAGAAGAAGGCATATGTGTTGGGAATCTGGGGAGATGACTCCTCAGGAGAAGAGAGCGAAGAAGAGAAAGAAACTACCAACATCTGTCTGGTGGCGAAGAAGAAGCAAGCAAACGAAAAGCGACGAAGTTTGTGTTTGAGAGCATCAAGAATCAACAAGTGGTATATCGACAATGGATGCTCCAGACACATGACAATGCAGAGAAGTTTGTTGCTATGAGATCTAAAGATGGAGGCAGAGTCACCTTTAGAGGAAATCAATCCGGAAAAATTACTGGCATTGGTGAAATCGGTGCAAAAGACGGGTCTCAGGTTAAGGATGTATATCTTGTAGAAGGTCTCTATCACAATCTTCTGAGTGTGAGTCAAAGTGCCAATAAGAACAACTGGATCATCTTTGATTCTGAAGAATGTCTCATTGTTAACAAAGACGATCTCCCAATCGATAAAGGTAAACTGAAGGTATTGTTCAAAGCTCCACGTGAGGGAAATTGTTACACCTTGGATTTACCAAAACTAAATTCTGAAAAGTGTTTTGTTAGCAACTTAGATGAAAGTTGGCTGTGGCATAAGCATCTGGCTCATGTCAACATGCATCAACTAGACAAGTTGCTAAGAAAAGATTTCGTGATTGGTTTACCCAAACTTCGTTTTAAAAATGATATGATCTGCGATTCATGTCAACGAGGTAAACAAACTAAATCATCTTTTAAAAACAAACCAGAAATCTCGACAAACCTCCCTTTTCAATTACTTCATATGGATCTAATTGGACCTGCAAGAGTTAGAAGTCTTGGTGGAAATCTATATACTCTGGTGATTGTCGATGATTTCTCGCGTTTCACTTGGACTATTTTCTTATCCTCTAAGGATGAAACTTTTGACATGTTTGTTGTGTTTGCCAATAAGGTGCAAAATGAGAAAGGTATTTGTATTACAGCTATTCGAATGGATCATGGAGGTGAATTCGAAAATCAAGCATTCAGAGAATTCTGTGATGCTCACGGGATCGATCACAATTTCTCGGCTCCAAAGACACCACAACAGAATGGTGTGGTTGAAAGGAAGAATCATGTACTAACTGAGATGGCTTGTGCAATGTTGAATAAGAATCAGACATCACAAGTCTTCTAGGAAGATGCTATGAGCACAGCCAGCTACATATAAAATTGAGCCTATCTCCGGAAGAAGCTCAACAAGACTCCGTATGAGCTCTATAAAGGGAGGAAACCGAACTTGGCTCACCTTCACATATTTGGGTGTAAATGCTTCATTCACTACAGTGGTAAGGACAATTTGGGAAAATTTGATCCCAAATCCGATGAAGGTATATTTCTTGGTTACTCTAATAGGAGTAAAGCATATAGAGTATTTAACAAGCGTACTCGTGTAGTTGAAGAATCAATACATGTTGTCTTCTGTGAGTCTAAATTAGATGAATCTCTGGATGATGATGAAGAAAATATTTTCAAAAATCAATTCTTTTCGAAATCTACCCATGCTTCTATTGAAAATTCTGAAGATGTTTTTGAAACTGATCCTCAAAATATTTTAGAAAATCCTGATCTATCTCAACCTCGAGCTTGGAAGTTCATAAGGAATCATTCATTAGACCAAGTGATTGGTGATGTTAATCAAGGAGTAAGGACCAGAAAAAGTACTTTAAATGAAGTAACATTTTCTGCTTTTATATCTCAAATAGAACCCTCTAAGATCGATGAAGTCCTATAGACAATGACTGGGTGATAGCAATGCAAGAGGAATTACACCAATTTGATAGAAATCAAGTTTGAGATTTGGTACCTAGGCCTAAAGACCATCCGGTTATTGGCACCAAATGGGTATTCAAAAACAAACGAGATGAATCTGCAATTATAGTACGAAACAAGGCTAGATTGGTCGCCAAAGGCTATAATCAGGAAGAAGGTATTGATTATGAGGAAACGTTTGCTCCAGTGGCCAGATTGGAGGCAATACGTGTACTCTTAGCCTTTGCGTGTATCAAAGGTTTCAAACTCTATCAAATGGATGTAAAAAGTGCCTTCTTAAATGGTTTTATATAGGAGGAAGTATATGTAGAACAACCTCCTAGTTTTGAAAGTGAACATCATCCAGACTACGTCTATCGCCTTAAGAAAGCCTTATATGGTCTCAAACAAGCTCCTAGAGCTTGGTATGAACGTTTAAGTAAGTTTTTGTAAGATCAAGGCTTTGTTAGGGGGAAAGCGGACACAACTCTTTTTATTAAAACTAATAGACTTAATGAACTCCTTGTTGTACAAATTTACGTAGACGACATAATATTTGGTACTACTAATGATTCTCTCTGTGAGGAGTTTTCCAAGAAAATGCAAGGAGAATTCGAAATGTCAATGATGGGAGAGCTTAATTACTTCCTCGGATTACAAATCAAGCAACGAAAGGATGGAATATTCATCTCACAAACAAAGTATCTCCGTGACTTGCTTAAAAAGTTCGGGTTAGAGCAATGTAATGGTGCAGACACTCCAATGAGCTCAACAGCCTCGCTGGATGCCGATGAAGAAAAAGGCAAAGACTTCAATATAACTAAGTATAGAGGAATGATTGGGTCTTTGCTCTACTTGACTGCGAGTTGGCTAGACATCCAATTCAGCGTGGGAATGTGTGCAAGATTTCAATCAGCACCAAAAGAATCACATGCCGAGCACGTTAAAAGGATCTTTCGATATCTCTCTGATACGAAGGAATTGGGACTCTGGTTTCCAAAAGGGCAGAAAGAATTTTTAGTTGCATACTTAGATGCAGATCATACTGGCTACAAGACTGATAGAAAAAGCACGAGTGGACAATGTGAGTTTCTTGGAGGATCACTCGTTTCATGGTTTAGCAAGAAACAAACAACTGTGGCCATATCCTCCACGGAGGCTGAGTATGCCACTGCTTCGAGTTGTTGTGCTCAAGTCTTATGGTTAAAGCAACAATTATCTGACTTGGGGGTCCACCTGAAAGAAATTCCAATTCTGTGTGACAACACAAGCACGATAAGTTTGGCGAAAAATCTAGTCCAACACACAAGAACCAAACATATCGATGTGAGGCATCACTTTATTCGTGATCACGTGCAGAAGAAAGATGTCAAAGTTATCCCCATACACTTGCAACTCGCTGATATTTTCACCAAACCACTGGGCAAAGAACGATTCAACTTTATCTGACGAGAATTGGGAATGGTAAATCCCAAAGAACTATAAGTAATCCTAGTTTTATAGGAACTAATTTTAGCATCAGAGTATCTAGTTAATTTTTTGCAGGACTCTGTTTTGAGAAGAAAATGCAGAGTAAATCAGAGAAAGTGCTGCCTCGAGCCAACCACAAAGAAACCTCGAGGCTCTAATCAATCCAAATACTCTGAGCAATCAAAACAAGGCAATCTGACTCGAGTCTAACGAGATACCTCGAGTCTAAATGGAGGCCGAGAGATAGCCATTTTAGGAGGACTTTTTGCCTCGAGCCACGGATGTCGCCTTGAGTTACATGGCAACTCGAAAGTTTGAAGAATGCATAACACTTTTTACCTCGAGTTGAAAATAGTCACCTCGAGTGAAACCGTCTTGGCACTTCCAGGTTAGTATTTGTTCTTTGCTGCCTCGAGTTGGTAAGTATAACCTCGAGTTAGACACCTCGAGTCACACTTTCTTACCTCGAGTTAAATTTCAACTTTTTGATTAAATGCTGCTCTGCCTCTTCGTTTCTCCCGCGTCTTTTCATTTTCATTTCTGCATCTCTCTCATCTCTCACCAAAAACCCTAACCCTAATCTCTCCAATGCCTCCCAAAACAAAAAACCTCATGTCTCCGGCGAAATCCAAGGATCAAGACCCCGATTTTGTAATTTCTGAGTCTCGTTCTTCTCCTCAGTCTGAAAGACCCAAGAGATTGAAGATGCCAACTAAATGCTATTGGCCTAAGGTTTCATTCGAAGAGGGAAAAACAGAAAAATCCAAGAAACTAAAGATTGAAGAACCTCCAGAAATTCCTCCGAAGAAACCCGTCGATAAGGAGGCCTTGACCCAAAAATAAAAGGAACCAGTGATCACCTCCAAGCAACCGAAGAAGAAGTTCGCTGTTGCATCATCTGAGTTCCGAGGAACTTCCAGGAGTCAAGCAGCCTCTATCTCAGCATCAAGAGCTTCAAAGACCGCTGCTTCTACCTCAAAAACATCAGCCTCAGCATCTAAAGAGTCTGTCTATCAATCCGGATCAAAGGTATTCGAAATACCTTCCATAGTAGCCATATACCATACTCCTACTGCTCACCCTCCAGTAGATTTTGCTTGCAGACCTATTCTATTCTCCTCAGAGGATGGAAAGAAATTTAGTAAAGACTATGCTCAGAGAAACTTTTGCCCTGTTGTGTCTGTAGATTTAGAAAAACTGAAGTCTGAATGTAACCTTGATCTCTATTCGTGATTTAAAAACTATGCTTTATTTCTGGGGATTCATGCCTATTATACAGCTTGCTCATTTGTCTATCAAGCCCTCGACATGCCCGCACCGCACCGAGTGATTTGGTACATCTACACTCGGAACTTTGTGCGAGAAAGGAGGGGAGCTATACTCACTTTGCTCGGAAAGATTATCGATTCTTCACGGCCTTCGTCGGAAGAATCCTCTCAACATTGGGCAATGGATCTTCAAAGAAATCGGCGCCTTCAAGTTTACATCCGAAAGGGATCTTACATGCCCTTTGCCTCACCGGTGTCCCTCATTATGTTCTACTACAAGATATGGTATGTGGGACCACGAAAGCGGATGAAGTTCATTCCATCCTTCGGCAAGACTCGCTTGAACTTTATGAAGATCACATTCGAGCCGGAAGGATCAGGCAGTCAAGGGCTCTCCGAGGTCACAAGCCCGTGGATCACGGTCTTATGCGCACGAGGCTGGTCACATCCTCCTCCATCATTGGACCTCGAAGAACGGTTGAGAGAGATGATCGATGCTGCCCTCTCATCTCATAGATCGATTATGAAAGGCTGAGTTGGACATGCTTTGCGTCCGAGTTCAAGATGGGTCTCATGGATGTGAAATTTCCGGGGATTCATGCCTATTATAGGTTCTAGGTAGTTTGTTGTTCTAGATGTTTTGTTTTTATCATTTGTACTTTGCTATTATCGAATGATATCGGTAGTATCAGTTTCGGGGATCTATCTTATCTCGATATTGTTCATTGTTTGCTTCATTGAGTATAGTTCAACTTGTTTACGTTTTTGAATTCCACTTATTTGCTATTCTACGAACCTCAAATGTTGAAATGCCAAATTAGATGGTTTTCCGATAACTCAAACCTTGAACTTTGAAAACTTCATCTCAAAACAAACTACATCTTTCAAATTCTTTGCAAAATAATTTACAAGTGTTGTCATCATCAAAAAGGGAGAATGTTAGTTCTCAATATGTTTTGATGATTTACAACAAATGTAAAACATGTTTTGAAGTTTGCAAAGTTGTTTTAAAAACACTCTGAAAGTTGCAAACCGCAGTTTCGCAAACTCGAGTATTCGACGACCAATACGCAGTTTGCCTTTGCAACTCGAGTATTGGGACGGCCAATCCGCAGGTTTGCTTGGTAAACTCGAGTATAGGCCATACGAGAAAGAAACCAAGTTTTCAACCAAAGTCGATCTGCCGTTTGCATGTGCAAACTCGAGTATTGAATGGTCAATACGCGGTTGCATGGGTAAACTCGAGTATCGAACTTCTTGTGAATCAAAGGATTTTTCCAACTTAGTCAATCTTGCGGTTTGCATTTGCAAACTCGAGTATTGGACAGCTAATATCTGCAAGCTTGCTTGGCAAACTCGAGTATTGGACTTCCGAAAGCAAAACAAGTTTTTCAAACCGAGTCAAAGCTGCGGTTTCCAAAACAAACTCGAGTAAACTTCGGAGAGAAAGATTTTTTCAAGATTGACCTTCCGAGGAGAATGGTCAAAGTTTGTGTTGCTAAACTCGAGTCCTACTTTAGTTAGACTCTTCTATTTTAACATGTCTGTAAACACTCTGTTAGATAAGCATAATCATATAGCTAAGGAAAGGATTTTCACTATTGTGAGAGGAAAGAGGATTACCATTACCCCTAAATACTTGAATGATCTTTTGCAAATCTCAAATCCTCCTCCTGTCCCTCAGGTCCATTATGATAATGAACAAATAGCCTGTCTCCTTTGTCCAGATGAGCTCTCGAGTGAACCTATAGTTGCCCTGAACTTTAATCCTGGTCAGATGTCTCCCAGAAATAGAGCCTTATGGTATATTTACTCACGGAACTTTGTTCAGAAAGGGAAAAACTTTACCCATTTCACCCAGAAAGACTATACCATGTTTTCTTCCATTGTAGATCAAATTCCTCATAACCTAGGTCACTGGATCTTTGTGGAAATGAAGAAGTATGCCACCCATTCTAAGAAAAACTCCACAATTCCATTTCCTAGTCTAGTGTCTGTCATCCTATTCCATGAGAAGATATGGTACTTGGAAAAGGATGAGATAGCCAAGAAGCCTGATAAGTTTGGACAACATATCCTTAATTTGATGAAGATCAGTTTTCAAGAGGGTTCTAGGAAATCTCGTGCACTTTCTAGATCCAGAACCTCCAAGCCAAGAGCTCCTGTGACTAGTCAGCATGAGCAACCTGAGCCTGGCCCAGAAATGTAGTCTCAGCCTAAGTCCATTTTCTATGGGATCTCATATTAAAGCCATTGTTGAAAAAGCCATTTCAGATCGTCTGGATCCTCTGCACATATCCATGGCTGCTCAAAATTCCCTATCTGTAAAATTGGAATATGAGATTGGGAAACTAGTACAAGAAATATCTCAAGTAAAGGAAACTTAGGAAGAGTTACAGGAGGAATTTCCCACCATACATGGACATCTAGAGGATCACAAACAATTAATTCACAATCTGCATAACACAATCTGGTTGGTCTCAGACAAGGTTGACAAGCTGTTATCTCAATCTCAGTCAGGTCCAAATATTTCCTCACCCATTGTCAAAACATCTCCTCCTCCATCTCCTTCTCCATCATTTGCCTTCACCTCCTCTCCACCTCTGACCACTCCTATCATCTCATCTCATCCTGTTTCTATACCAGCCCCTGTGTCTGATCAACCATCATCTTCTCTTCCTGTAAAAATCACCTACTCTGGGTCCTTCACAGCAGAGCTATTTGGGGATGATGATATAGACACTCTCATCTCCACTCAACCTATATTATCTACTCAACCCTCTCCCATCCTTTCCATTATTCCATACTCTCCCCTGCCTTTTCCTTGCTCCACTCATCCATTTTCGTCTCTGATTCAGAAGCCTCCTCTGTAGAGAGCAGCAGCCTCCCCACTTTTTGTTGATGCTAAAGGGGGAGAAGTAATATTATGAAGCAGTGTGGTTTGAAGCCAAGAAGTATGAAGCAGTGAAGTTTGATGGCCAAGAAGCCTAGTCTTTTGCTAATTCTGTCAATACTTATATTTTGTTATGAAATCTGCTCTAGTTTGTATAATCAGTGTTCTTGGACTTCTGGTTGCTAATCTTTTGGATATTTTGTTTTACTTACTGAATCTTGGACTTCTAGTTCATTTGCATGATATCCATTTAAGTTAGCTATTTCAAATGAACCTACTTAGTTAACTGAGTATCCTGTGAATTTTTTGAAAAATCAAAGTTGTTTTCTATCTTTTTGTCATCATCAAAAAGGGGGAGAATGTTAGTTCTCCGTTTGATGTTATGATGACGATTAATTGTTGAAAAGAACAAAGAATAAGAAAAACAACTTAAAGCGCCAAAATGTTGTTTTAAACGGAAGAAATATTTCTTTGTCATTTTGGCTCGAGTCAATCTTTGCCGAGACTCGAGTCAAATACACAAGTCTTTATCACTGAATTTTCTCCGACTCGAGCACCGGAAGATTGCCTCGAGTCAGGACCAAGACTCGAGCCAACCAGAACTCACACTCGAGTCAAAGCATAATATTAATAAAATTCCTTAAGTTATCCGACTCGAGCCTATCCCTGTGACTCGAGTCTTATTGCTGACTCGAGTCTCTCATATCACTCGAGTCTTATTGCTTCAATTCCATCTGTTACATTTATATGAATGACTCGAGCCTAGAAATTGAGTAACTCAAGTTGTGGTCAAGACTCGAGTCAAGGAATAGCCTACTTCGAGTCAAGAATGAGTTTTTCGAAATGATCTAATGCTTTCACAAATTCATCAACTCGAGCCTAGAAATTGACTGACTCGAGTTCAAGTCACGACTCGAGCCAGGCAATCATCTGCCTCGAGTCAAAATCAATTTTCAAATAATCTTCTTCTATTTCTTACTGTTTCAACTCGAGTCAATATGAATGGTAACTCGAGTCTAAGCTACCTCTGTTTGAGCGAATGCCTATCTGAAATCCTTGCTTCTCTAACTGAAATCATCAATTCATCATACCATTACATATTGATATGTTTAACATAATTTGATGAGTTTGTTAGTAAGTTTCAGCAAATTAGAATACATGTCATCTCAAATTTTTGAATGGAGTAGCTGATGTCAGAAGCATTAAATGCGCTTACCTAAAACTTGCTAAACACACGAAGGCAACTCTGATCGAAGTAAAGCCTCTGATATCTCTCCTAACTATTAAATACCATTTCACAACAGTAAAACAAAAGGAATGAAAGAGAATATAGAGTTTGCAAATCCAACTGTATAATCAAAAGGTGAAACTCTGCATCTATCCATCTAACGAACATATTCGGAGTCTCAACGGCTATTACATGAAGCTTCATCAATGGTCACTAAATACAATATCTATAAATAGCCGGAGCATTAAATGGTCAACTACCGAAACACTGCGCAATCAATTTGAGTTTAATTTCATTCACTGTTTCATCTGTTGTATCAACTGCACTTCAGTGTTCATTTATTTATCAACTCGTGAGGAGTACTTAAACACTTATTTTCATTGTTAAATCTGGATCTTAAGGTTGAGGAACCTTAAGAGAGGGTGTATCAATTACAACTTGTAAGGGGGAGTCGAGTCTGTGAGTGAAAGAACCATCCTTCGTTTACTAAGAGTGTAATCGTTCTTGAGAAATAGTGAAATCCTAGGTGTCCTGGGGACTGGACGTAGGTCAGAGTATTAGACCGAACCAGTATAAATAGTCTTGTGTTCTTTTATCTTATTGGTCTCTATTTTATTCATACACGAGAAAAGATTTTAAATTTCAAAGATCACCTATTCACCCCCTAGGTGATATTCCATCTTCAGAAGAAATAGTTTGAACTTGTTCTTCAAGAGTTTTCACTTTTCTTTTTGAAGCAAAAAGTTCCTTTGCTAATTTTTGAAATTCTGAGTGAAGAGAGTTATACTTAGTGAGTAATTCATCAAAAGAAGGTTCAGTATCGTTTACCTCTTCACTCTCAGATTCTTCTTCTTGAGTGACAAGACAGATGTTGTAACACCCCTATTGTTGTAAACAATGTACTTGTAAGCATTTGTGAGAGAGTTCGATTGTTAATTTAATTATTGTTATTTTTGTAATATTTTATCTTAAATAAATAATTAAAACAATTTTTAGGATAATGGTAGACAAGATGGTGGACCCTGAAAAAGGCCCAAAATGTCTCCTAGTGTAGATAAGGAAAAAGAAGATAATGACGGTGTCCAGATTGGAGAGAGAGCGAGCTTAGGGTAAAACACCGGTGTAGTATAAGCTGGTATAATGAAGTGGGGCCCGAGAATAAAGTCAAAACATGAATTCTTACCTCTGGACAGTGACCATGCGCCATCCATGGTCAGGGAAGAGAAAGAGACACTGAAAAAGTCATACGTCAAAAAGCAAGAGTCAATGTAATGATTACATTGGGACACGTGTCACTATAAGGGTAAAAGTGGAAAAGTAAGGGCAAAATAGTCAAATCCTTGCCCCTTAAGTCATAAATTTTGGCCACCTAGGAGAGAGAAGGAAAATTCAGATGATTTTATCCATATTCAGGCTCAAACATGAAGTATGGGTCCCACAGGCGATTGACCGGTAGAAAGGGGACCGAGGGGGACCAGTTAGGGGTTCCTTTTGAACTGAATAAGACAAGTGTGGGGCCATATTGGGAGGTTAATACGGCACAACATATGAGTAGGTGGTCAAGGGAAAATATTGGAAAAGTTGAAGAAAAGGGCAAAAGGAGGCACCCTGTTAATTAGTGGGGCCCAGCGTAGACCGATAAAAGGAGATTGGACCGGATAAAGTGGAAAAGACAGAGGAAAAGTGTGAGGGCAGATTTTTTTGGGGCCCAAATGGTGCCACCTAGCCCTTATAATTATTAAAAAATTTGCTTGGAGGAAAAAAAAAAAAAAAAGCAAAATCGGTCAAAAGTCCAAGTGTGAGTCCCACTTTTTGGATAAAAAGGGATAAATCGATAAATTGAGAAAAATAAAATAAAAATTAAGGGATCTGATTTGTGGGCCCAAGATGGCACCACCTAGCCCTAGGAATCATCTAGAGAGCTTGGGGAAAAAGAAAAGAATAATAAAGAAGTTCCGGGCCAAAACTGGTAATTTTCATAAATTCCCGGCCAAAGTAGGTAATTTTCTCTATTTGAAAGATAAAAATCTGAATAAAAGGAGGGGGATGCTCCACTTGTCCTACCCCTACAGACTTTTGGATTTTCTTGGGCAATAAGTTAAAAAGCCAGATCAAATTCATTAATTACTAGACAGAAATTTACACCAGTTATTTCTGACTGCTTGGATTCTTTTAATCATTTTAAAAGGACATAAACTCTCTCTCTCTTAACCATATGGTACAAAATTTTTAGAGAGGAGAGAAGGATCAGCTAAGCTTCCATAGCTAAGAACAAGAGACTAATCACCAAGATCACCAAGCCAAACTCCAAATTCAGGTAAACACTGAAAACTCGAACCTTTGAAACTTAAACTTAAGATTTTCATTCAAAGGGTTAGGGCTTGGTGTTACAATATGATTTTGGTGTTTTTTATGCTCTCAAATTGTTCAAAACATGGTTCTTGCATGGGGTTAAGCTATGGCTCAAGTTTCCGAACTCAAAAACACCAAAAAAACTAAGAACAAGCTTGCTGCCAGTTTCTGGAAAATCTAGGCAGCGAAGCTTGTCACAAGTTTTTAAAATAGTAAATGAACTTGGATTAATCTAATATGTTACAGGTGAAAAGTACACATCCTGAGGTTCGCCAAGATGTATAATTTTTTGTCTTTTGGATTTTTCTACTAGGAGAACTAAATTGATAAATTTGTCTAGAAAGCATCAGAGTAATTCTGACCAGAGTGTAGAAATTGGGGTACACGAAAACATATGTGTACTTTTGGTCTATGGAATTATTTTTTCACGAAACCTAGACATCTTAAAGGTTCAGATGGATTTAGTTTCATGCAAATATGATTTGTTTGGAATTTATTAAAAATTGTGGAGGACTCACTGGAGTTTTCTAAAAAATTAATAAAGGGCTCGGTTTTGAGAAATTATGTAAGGATATTTTTGGAAAATACTAAAATAAAGTCTTTTGGTGTTATTTAGGGTCAAACCATACTTGGGAGAGTTAGTGGGCCCCTTAAAACATTAAGACGGTAAATATCCCATCAGGTAGTAACCACTTTACTCTGGCACTTTTATGTGTTTTGTTGTATGTTTTGCATGCCATATGTGTTCTTGTATGTGTTTTGCCAAATATGCATACAGAGCATGTTAATGATTCTGTTCTAGCGTTGTGGCCTGGTCTGGGGCCTGCCTTGAGTGGCAACTCAATAGAGATAGGATTGTGATTCCAGTAAATCCGGGGCCTGCCTTGGTGAGGCGGCTCAACGATACGAAGACATGTTGTATATGTTTCTATTTGCATATGTGGTGTATTTGGCATATCATCTATGTTTACATATATGACATGGTTGCATGCATACACATCACACATTTGGTGCATGAATATTGATGTTACTCTGGGGGCCATTGTCAGACTCTAGAAGCTTTTGTAGGCATAGGGGGACGTGCCTGATTGGTAAAGGCCTTTTTGGAAAGGTAGAGCATGATGTGTTGGGATCCGTACAACGCAGCGGATCAAAATTTTTACGAATCCCATCCCGAGGATCACTCAGGCATGTTTAAACCAAGGCTAAGGGAATTCAGAATTACCTACGCGCTGGAACTGTATGAGTCTCCTTCGATTTGAACTGGTGGGCTACCTCCTCGATCAGCAGAAGACGACTCTTAGAATCGGCTTCCTCTACCGGTATCCACACGAACAATCCCCGAACATGGCTACGGCAGGGTGCTAGCGCCTTTTGAGTTGTCTATCTCTCTCAATTTTCACTCTAGGGTTTTCTCGCGGCTTTCTGTGATACGCTCGACAAAAAAATCCCGTAGGTTTTCTCAAACCCGATCAGCGTATTATATAAAATTAATCCGCATTAATTTTGAATTTCGAATTTCAAATATGGATTAAAATACATTTATTAAATCAATTTGTTAGATCTAATTTAACGCATTTAATCCGCATTAAAAGGCTGATTGAAATTCGAATTTTGAATCTGGATTAAAATATATTAATTAAATCTATCTAATAGATCTAATCTGATATATTTATTTAATCCAAATCAAAAGCCTTCTGATTTAATTTATCTCTATAAATTAAATCCGAGAAATGATATCTATCTATTTAATTAAATCGAGATACTATATCTCAATTTACATTAAATAAATATATGATATCTTTATTCGAAAATTAAATGAGATACAATATCTTTATTTGTTTTAGATATTTAATTTATCAAATAAATTAAATATAAAACTAATAATATATAATATTATTATAATCTCCATTTATAATATTAATATATATATTAATTTCGAATTTATATATATATATATATATATATATATATATTCACCCTGAGATTAAATTAAGTATTCATTAAATCCCGCATTAATCTAAGATTCAATGAACCCGGACACTTTGCTCGTGTTGGGTTATTCTTGTGTGTGACCTGTAGGCCCATATGAGATTGGCGGTGGGCCAATACACTACGACCCACAAGTCGCAAAGCGACCTCTAGCAAGACATTACAACTACCCAATTCACATGGGGATCGATGACACGATACAACCTATCGTACAACCATGTCACGTCCCTTTTGTCACGCAATAATTTGGTCAAGGATGAGGCATGGATAATGTCAACTTCCTTTTCTTGACCATTACTTTCTCGATTCTCGAGTAGTCTAATAAGTGAAATGGAAACTCCTTTCCATCACAGTATGGCCATACATTTCTTAGACTCACTCATCGAGGGGCCTAGTATTATCTATCTACAAATGTGAGGGACAAATTCCATCTTGACCATTCACATTCCTCCGCATGAAAACCACTCGATCCCGATCCCACCTTTATCATCACCCGGTCAAAGGTGACTTTTGACTAGGTCAAAGACCAGTGACTCATCATGTAGGAATCCATGATGATCTCAGGTCATAGGGTGTCATGACGCGGTTATACATGAGATAAGCTTTCTCATAATGGGTCGGTCCAGCACCTTGTACTCTTACAAGTGCCCATGACTTTGACTCGTATCTCCATACCTCGGCAAAGTCATATTGGTCTTATTTCATCTTCGCTCCGCGTAGATGACTCGACGTGGACATTTAGGATAATCTATAAAAGATATAACCGGGGATACGGTTATCAATATAAACATGTAAATTAAATGATAACTAAAAGAGAATACTTTTAAACATAAATGTCTAAAGTACAATAACTTGCCCTAGGGCAAAATTTCCAACATATACCTCAATTTAATGTTTTCTCTCTTCATTTTGCAAAAACCAAACTTTCAATTTAAGGTGGAGAATCATCAAGAGAGAGAAAGTCTTGAATTTGGCTGATTTTTGTCTTCAAAATCAGTCTCAACTTTTCAGTCCTTCTTTACTGCAAAATATGGAAAGTTTATGTTATGCCGCATATTAAGAGCACAAAAGAATGACTTCGCAACCAAAAAGTGAAGCCTATTTGGTATCTAGGCCACCATCTTTAGGTATTATGTCAAACGTTGAGTGTGACGAATTCGGGTTTAGGGTTTGGAATTTAAGGTTTTGGGTTTAGACTTTTTCATCGAGTTATATTACTTTGCAAGTTTAATGCGGCTATAATGTGGTATCTGCTTTTGTTTTTAAATGAATTCTTGGTAGATTTTGTATTTTTCTTAAAGTACAAGGTTCAACTGAGAATATTCTAGATCACTGGGAGTTTGCTCTTCTTTTTCTTGAATCTAGTTCTCTCTCTTTTTTCCCCTTTGTGAAGAGATCTTCTAAGTTGAAATTGTCTACATCTCAAATAGAATGCCAGGTACACATTCTAAGGACCTGTTTGGTATGGGGAAAATTTGAGGAGGGAAAGGAAGGGAAGGAAATATTTTGAAAGATGAGGGAAGATAAGTTGTTTGGTAGGAAGAAAATGAAGAGCTAATAGTTGGTAAAGAATCAGAAAATGTCTATTTTACCCTCAAAATAATTAATTAAACATGAAAAAGAAAAATAAATTTTTTTGCTAACATATATTTTTTAAAAAATATGCTCTTATCAAGTTCGAATTTGTGTATGAAATTTTCTCACTAAGTTCGAACTTTCCTGTCAAGTTAGAATTTGAGGGGTAAATTTGTCAAAAAATGTTCCTTTATAAGGGAAGATTAGTGGGCTGTGAACTTGGGTCCCCTGAAAGATTTGTCCAAAATGCGTACTAAACAGGGGAACTTACTAATCTTCCTTTCCCTTTTCATCGAATTTGTGTACCAAACAGGCCCTATATTCTATTTGGCATTGAGATCTTGATATTGTTCCATGTGTATTATTGATTCAATTTACTTATTGGGATTGAAAATTCTAGAATTGATGATTTTAGAGGGGAGGAGGAACTAATTCAAGAGGATGAGAGGGGTGTGATTTTGGAGCTTGAGAACTCAAAGGACGAGTGGCGAAAGTCCAAGTCTAGATCTCTTCGAAGAGGAGCAATGAAAACCTCGACGAGACTCAAACACTTCGTAAACGTAATAACCGTGTAGCTGATTGTAGAAACCCATCAATTATAATAGAGGATGTTCACGATTCTAATGAGGAAAAAGCTGTAAATTCGTTTCGTCAGTGACTTTTTAAAGACTTTTAAGACTAGATCTTTATGAAACTGATTGGACTTTTTAGACATCATAATTGAATAACTGGTCTAAAAAGTATTAACCGGTTTTAAAAATAACAGACTTTTAAGACTGTCTGTATCAAGACTAATTCTGACTTTTTTTTTTTGGTCTAAAAAACCTTTTTTGTAGTAGTGTTAGCTTTGCAATCATTTATAACTCTTTTTAGGAAACAAACTTCTCCATAAATACCTTTATTTTCCAAAATTACTATCTATAAATTTTCCTTTTTTTTTTGGGCTTACACACACACACATATATATATATTTACTAGTTATTTCCTTATTAACTTTTTGGGCTGAAAATAATTTTTTGACCAAATAATTTACTTTTAATAATATTTAATTTTTAGATGATATCCATTGACCTCAAATACGCCTAATACATCTCTTCTCAAATTTGTGGGATGTTAAATGGATTTTATTTATTAAATATTTATAATTACCAAAAATAGTATAAATTTAATAAATTGTTGATATTTTCATAATTATATTTAATAATAATAATTATAAAATATAATTTTAGCTTCATGTGGATTTTCTAAATGCAAAATCAACCATCAAGTCGCTTGTGCTCAAACTTAAAGTATGAACTAAAATCACAATTAACTCAGTAGTATTTCAAAACTTTAACCAAAAGGGATCTTTTATGGACTTAATTTTTGGTTGGGTCCCACACGGTTTTATGGAGCCCTTTTTCTTTTCTTTTCTTTTCTTTCTTTCTCCTTTTTTGGAGGTTATTGAGACAATTCGACTCCTAGAGATTAAGGCCCAATAATTATCCCGCCACAATAGTAAGCGAGTGCAGTGTTTTCTCTAAACGGGCCCTTTAGGTTTCCCATTTGCTTCTTTTTCGGATACTTCTCAGTTCTCTCCGTCATTGGCTCTCTGGTATTCAACGTTCTCGTCCCTACGGTTTAACCAGCAACTGCAGGAAGCTGTTGTTGTTGACCGTCATTCCTCACTCTGATGGCGACCAAGTTTGGGTTAGCCGGTGGGATTCCCGAGCGAAGGGTACGGCCTATTTGGGACGCCATTGATTCACGCCAGTTCAAGAACGCATTCAAGCATGTTTCTACGCTTCTTGCTAAGCATCCTAATTCACCTTATGCGCTTGTAAGATGAAACTCACTTTCCAAGTTTATGTCTTTCTCTGTATTCTCCTTTACTTGTTTTTGGCCTTGGTTCTTGGACTCGCGAATGCAAATATATATGCAATTAGTGTTGTCCATAATGCGGGTTGGGTTATGTCAAGTTAAGTTGCTCTTCTTTTAGAATCAGGTAGCTGATCCTTAGGGTTTTTGATTTTCCACCTCACTAGTATCTTGCACCCTTCTTTCTTGGTATCATTGTGGTCTTAGAGGATTTTAGCATCATTCAAGCATGTTACTACGCTTCTTGCTAAGCATCCTAATTCAACTTATGTGCTTGTAAGATGAAATTCACTTCCCAAGTTTGTGTCTTTCTCTCTATTTTCCTTACTTGTTTCTTGGCCTTGGTTCTTCTTGGACTCTTGTGAATGCAAATATATATGCAATTATTAGTGTTAATGCGGGTTGGGTTTTGTGAAGTTTAGTTGCTCTTCTCTTAGTTAGGAAGCTTATTCCTACGGTTTTTGATTTTCCACCTCGCTAGTATCTTGCACCCTTCTTTCTTGGTACTACTGTGGTCCTAGAGGACGCTGGCATCATTTTTATGAAAATTGTTTTTACTGCCTTTGGGAAATGCTAGGTGTCTCATTTTGAAATTCAAGGACCTTTTATTTTGTATTTAGTTAGGTGTTTAGGAGAAGAATTTTCGTTGATCAAACCTGCTTGCCCTTTTTGCCACGCATATTTGGTATTTTCACTCATTAACCGAGATCATTGTCATTATATGCTGTCATCTGTCTTGCAGGCACTCAAAGCTCTTATTTTGGAAAGAATGTGTAAACTTGACGAAGCATTCTCTGTTTGCTTGAATGCCAAAGAGCTTTTGTTCACAAATGACTCTCTTTTAATGGACGATCTTACTCTGAGTACTCTTCAGATTGTATTTCAGCGATTGGATCACTGTCAGCATTTGTTTTCTTTTTGATGTGCTCTTGTTATTTGTATATCTTTGTTAGATGTCTTAAACTTCTCTATTTGACCAGTGGATTTGGCTGCCAGCTGCTATGAGCATGCCTGTAGTAAATTCCCAAATAATCTGGAACTAATGATGGGACTGTTTAACTGCTATGTCCGTGAGTACTCATTTGTGAAGCAACAACAGGTATGTATGATTCCTTTTTTTTATTAGGTCCTCTATTTTTTCCCAAAAACTTCTTCTGCATTTTTTTGCGGGCAAATTTTTTTGCTTACTTGTTTTCTGATTGGCAGACAGCTATCAAGATGTATAAACTAGTTGGAGAAGAAAGATTTCTGCTTTGGGCAGTTTGTAGCATTCAGTTACAGGTTTTTCTCACTACCTCATGCTGCCTTTCTTTGCCTTATTATCTGCAAGTTAGTTTTTATGCCTTGAGCCATGTTTGTTTCAGCTTGAGTGTATGTCAAGGTGATATGGATAATATTGGAAAGTAATAGAAACTGTAAATAATTTCTCAATTATACTCTAGCAAATAAAAGTGATGGATGTTGGACTTGTGAGTTGAGTTTTTGTTGAATGAGGTTTTCCCCAATGGTTCAGTAATATGACGGTATTTCTGATTTTCTGTAGGAGTTTGATACATGTATGCAATTAAATATGTTCAATTTACATTTGTGTTTTTGCAACTGGACCCCTTATAGGTATTCTGTGGCAATGGAGGAGAGAAACTGTTACTTTTAGCTGAAGGTTTACTCAAGAAACATGTTGCTTCACATGGCTTGCATGAGCCTGATGGTGATTTACCTATTTCTACCTTAATTATTATGATCAGTCACAAGGGTTCTGTAATTCTGTTAATGAATCACATTTGTATTAAATTTTCTGAGTTTGTTGCAGCTCTTATTGTCTACCTTTCCATTTTGGAACAGCAAGCCAAGTTTGGGGACGCTTTAGAAATTCTCTCGGGGAATTTAGGTTCATTGTTGATGATTGAAGTTGACAAGCTCCGAATACAGGTATTTTTAGGATCTCCCCCTGTTTTGTAGCATCTATTTACATTTATATTTTATATTTCTCTTCTTATTGTAAAGCAGTCACCCATTTCAATGGGAAACTTGATATCTAGATTCTAGAAGTTGACCCTTGCCTGTATTGGTAGAGATTGAAATTAAAGGAATTTATGTAGATTCCAGGGTTGATGTGAATATGGTATTAAAAAAGTAACACCTGGAGTCACATGTCTGATGCAACTTTCTTGAAAACAAGTTAATTTTGTATTGAACTTCTCAGTATTTTGTGTTTTGATCAATGATTCAATATTGAAATAACTTGGACTATTATGTTCATTTCTTGTTTGACTCTTCTCATTAACCTGTGTCCTCTGACTTTAAGTTGACAGGGTAGACTTCTTTCTAGGGCAGGTGATCATGCCGCTGCCGCAGCTATTTTTAAGAAAATTCTAGAGACTTGGTATGCTTTTGGGCATTGAATCTATATCTATATTTATATGTAACTTTTAAAAATCTTGAATTTGCAGCTTATGGCATTCATAAGTGATCTTGCTAGTCGTAGCAACAAAGTAGAAAGCATAATCTGTGAAAAGCCTGCTTCAAAATTTGTTGTTTGATCTCCTCATCCATTTTAAATTTTTTTTTCCCTTCATTCTGGGGGTAATTTGTACATTTATATTGATTATATTTGGACTTTAGGTGGTTAAGCTTCATTTTTCAATCTTGAGAACCAAAAAAAATCTGTCAGCAAAATTTTGTGTCCTTGTCAATTAGTCACAAGGATATTTATTTAATTACCTAGTGATACTAGTTTCCATTTGTCTACATATATACGCAAATGCAGATATATATTCAGGGTTGTTATTCAAATCATGTTTCTTCTTCCATTGCATCAATTATAGACTTCCAATATGTAATTACAAGATAGTTATCAATTTAATTTTTTGATTATACTAATGCTTTTTTGGCTTTCTTTTTGTGTTGTTGTCTCTTTTTGGCAGCCCAGATGACTGGATGTCTTTCCTTCATTACCTAGGCTGTTTGCTGGAAGATGACAGCTTATGTTGTGATGAGGCTGTTAAGGATCCAGTTCATCCGTCAAAGTTTATTAGTTGCAAGGTCTCCCACTTGACAGATGAAGAGGTGAATGTTTATCTTATCCTTTAACGTTCTTTACCTTGTCAATGAGTTGAACATACAGCAGGGTTTTTTTCTTTTTTTCCCTCTTCGTTTGGTTGAATTTGATGCATGCACAATGTTGGTGCAGTTTGATGGTCAAGTATCAAATGCGTTGGATTTTGTACAAAAGTTACAAGCAGATCCTGTTAATAACTCTCTAAGGGGTCCATACTTAGCAACTATAGAAGTTGAAAGAAGGAAGCATTTGCGGGGGAAGGGGAATGATGACAGCTTAATGGATGCCATTGTGCAATATTTTTGCAGGTACCTCATGATATGTTGTAAAGATAATAATTAGCTAAAAGTTAGTTAGAGTCAGTTAGTAGAGTTAACTGTTAGAATTGGTTAGAAGAGTTAGAGCCTGTTTGGTACTCCCTAAAACCTAGGTTTTGTCAAAGTTTTGCCAAACACCCCAATTTTTCTCTAAAATCATTTTCCACCCAAAATCTAGGTTTTGGGTTCAAAACCTAGGTTTTGCCAAATCCAACTTTTTTTCACTTTTTACTTTTTAAAACTCATTTTGCAGGATTGTGGGGCCCACCATGATTGGACTATACCAAAATACCCTCTATTATACCTCTTCTCTCCCTACACATTTGTGCTCCATATCTCCAGATCCTTATTTGTTTTTTTTTTTGCCTAGAGATCCTTCTTTGTTTTTTTTTTTTGGCCCAGAGATCCTTCTTTTCTTTTCTTTTTTTTTTTTTTTTTTTTTTTTTTGGAACACTTCTAGTGAAATTTCATTACTGGGAATTTATTAATACATATATGTTTGATCTAATTTTTATCATGTTACATAATTTACTAATGGTAGAAATTTATTTTTCTAACAATTTTATGTAATTTTTGGTATTTATTATTGAATATAATGTTTATAATATTTAAAATACCACTTTATCCTTTAAATGTAATTATTCAAAAAGCTAATGTCCTTTGTGGTAAATTTGATCCCCCAAAAGCTATTCTAATAAAAACATCTAAACATTATCATTTTTTTCCAAAATCATTCTCCAAAAGCTATTCTCCAAAACCTAGGTTTTACCTTGTAAATGGTGAAAATCATTTTCCAAAAGCAACTCCCAAACGGGCCCTTAGTTAGTTAGTTTAGAATTAGCTTGGTCATGAAGTCACTCTAGTCTATAAATAAGGGTCTAATCCCTATTATAATCCAGATTATGATTGATGATTTAATACTCTCTCTCTCTGTTCTGTTTCTGTTTGATCTGTCTCCTGCTTCTTCTACCCTCTATTTCTGGTTTCTTCCCTCTCTTTCTCAATTCTGTGGTAATAACCATACCACCTCATCAAACCTATTATCCATGAAAAATATAATTTTGTTTGTTTTCAAATCTCATGTATGTGAAGTTTCTTCTGAGGATCTTGTAAGAAAAGTTAATAATGTATGAAGCCATTTGAGAAATTGAAAGGGGATTAAAATCCGGATGAGGCTCACAAATCTGGTTCTTGCAAGACTGCTGCCTGCAGATGCTTGTTCAATTTGCACCAAGTAATTTATGTCAGAATTGCCTATGGTTATAATAGCAAGTCTTTTTTAATATCACTAGTTCTTCAGTTCTTCTTGATGACTTAGATTTGTTTATGCTTTCTGGTTTCTTCCCTTTCTTTCTCAATTCTATGGTAATAACCATACCACCTCATCAAACCTATTATCCATGAAAAATATAATTTTGTTTGTTTTCAAATCTCATGTATGTGAAGTTTCTTCTGAGGATCTTGTAAGAAAAGTTAATAATGTATGAAGCCATTTGAGAAATTGAAAGGGGATTAAAATCCGGATGAGGCTCACAAATCTGGTTCTTGCAAGACTGCTGCCTGCAGATACTTGTTCAATTTGCACCAAGTAATTTATGTCAGAATTGCCTATGGTTATAATAGCAAGTCTTTTTTAATATCATTAGTTCTTCTTGATGATTTAGATTTGTTTATGCAATAAATATGACATGTCTCCTCCACATTCTTTCTGCCCTCAGCTGTGTAATCAGTGAAATTAATGCTGTATGTATTTGAGCCTTTCAATAATTTTCTAGAAGGTTTAGTGCTCTTGGCTGGCTCGGTGTGTAGCAATTTTCTTAGAATTTGGTTCCTTCCTCTCTTGTATAGTTCTTGAAAAAATGCAGCATTAAAAATGTAACATCAAAATTAAAGACTTGGTTTATGGTCATAGGTTTGGTCACTTGCCCTGTTTTACTAGTGACGTGGAGATGTTCATCGAAGTATTCAATCCTGTTAAGAAGATAGAACTTTTGGAGAAGTTAAAGGAATATTCTGATTCCTTGACAACCTTGCCAGTAAAGAATCTTGGGCAAACTTTTTCCTTTTTCAAGATCCAACAATTATTAATGGGTGACATGTTTGAGTCTTCAGCAAGTGGTGAGTCTTCAGTAGTTGTGCACTCATGTACATTGTTTCATTATTAAATTCAGTATTTTCCTTGAAAATAAGAAAGTTATATACTCCTCTAACCTAGTTCATAGTTTGAACTGGCTCAAATATGAGCTTTTATTGTTGAGCATTGACTGGTCATTTATACAAGCTCATCTGAACTTATTCTAGAGCTTGAAGTCTGTTGTGCACAAATGGCTGAAATATATTGCAAAAGTGTTGCTTTTTCTAAGGACTTGGATCCACAGGAGAGCATGCAGGGTGAGGAGCTTCTTTCAATAATATGTAATTTATTGGTTCAGGTATGTGGTGTTAAAATTTCTGAGTTTCTTTGACTTTGGCAAAATAAGGTTATAGGGGTTGCAGGATCCTTGCTATGATTCCCCATATGTACATGTATTGTGTTCTATTATCTTCACTTGTTTTGGTGGTTGGGGGAGGTACAAAAAGAGACTTAAGCTCAAGGAATATAAAATGAGCTTAAAACATGGTGGCTGAGATAGATAGTTCATGTATTGCATGACAGGAACTGTGCCGGTTATCTACATCATATAATTTCATTCTTTTACGTGAAGGGTAGGAATAGTTCAAGAGTTACCACTCTTTAAAACAATATTCTGCTCTCACAGATTAAGCTTGCTTTTATATGTTGCCTTATTGTTCAACACAGTTCTCTAGAGAAATGCTTCAGTTAGAAGCTTCTTATTTTTAAAGTTTCCTTCTTTGAAGATCTTAAGTTGGAACTTGGAAGGCTCGTCGAGTCCTTAAAAAGTTTAGCAAATCAAGACCTTGTAGATTTAACAGTTCTTTTCCATTGGAATCAACTACTTTTCTCATGTAGTTGGTATTGTAATCAAAGTAAAAATTTTATTGGTTCCTTGGATTTTTATGTGGTACATTGATACTCAGGCTACATCTATTGACATTGCAAATTAACCTTTTGGTTCACAAATAAATTGTTGATAATGTTGTCTTTTACAAATAAACTATTGATAATCTACCTAGAAAAAACTATATGGATGCTATTGCCACTGTTAACATATTTTAATATTTTGGTACAGTTATTCTGGCGCACTAAAAATGTTGGTTATTTGGTGGAGGCGGTCATAGTTCTGGAGTTTGGCTTGGCAATACGAAGGTCAGGAATTCTCTTGCATGATATTTAGGAACCTCAACCTAATGCATTTGGTCAAAAGGAAAAATGTTGAAGTCCTGCAGATCTTGCTATCATTCATCACCTTTGGCCTATGCTTTTATTTCATGTATTCATTCAAATCTTGCAGATCTATGTTCTTTTGTGTGTCTGTGTCTAATATTTGTAATCTTAAGAAATATCTTCGAGAATCTGTCCAGTGCAAATGTGCATTTGGTCACATGATTATTGTAAAAAAGAATGGAGAGCATGGAAGGAACTAAGCTTTATTCGCAATTTAATATCTTGTTAAAACTGTTGGAATTTGTTTTGAATTAGTATTTGGAATAGAATTTCTAAGTAGATTATTCCAATTGGATTGAGATTTTTTTATTTGTATTATTATTTGTTCATAAAACACATTTGGGTTTATCTCTATTAAACTTAGCTAAAGGAATTTGGGGTCCTTAATTTGTGTTTGAACTAATAGTTGTTGTAACACGTAGTTGCTTGCCATGGCCATGGTATTGTTAATGTCTTGGGGTCAATTCTTGTGTTTGTGGTTTACTGTAACACTGCTCTATTTTCTCTTTAAAACTACAAATTTCAAAACTTCAGACCACCAGATTTTAGGATAAATTTTGATGATGTTTGTGGCTGCGATGTTTCCTTTGCTGAAGTAACTTGTTTTCTTTTGTAGACATGTTTGGCAGTACAAGATCTTGCTGTTGCACATGTATTCTTATTTTGGTGCTCTTTCAGTGGCATATGAATGGTGAGGCAGTTTGATTGTTTCGATTTTACATTGTTTGCATCGTCCAAGCTTATTCCATTTTTTGTTCTGTTCAGGTATAAATCATTGGATGTAAAGAATATTTTGATGGAAACCCTTTCACACCATATATATCCACAGATGTTGGTGTCCCCACTGTGGACAGAATTGGACAGTCTGCTGAAGGATTACCTCAAGTTTATGGATGACTACTTAAGAGAATCTGCTGATCTAACATTTCATGCATATCGCCACAGAAACTACTCAAAAGTATGCGTAGTCTTCAAAGGTTTTCCTTTCAAGTGCATTGCTTGTGGCATCCATACATTTTGAATTTGGAGTCAACTTACTCTAAGGATTTTTTCATACTTTCTGATTAGCTTGCAGATAAACTAGAAAGCCTCCGGCCTTGGGAGAAAAGCTGGGAAAAAAAAAAAAAGATTTTATTATAAAAGACTATTAGGTGGATAAAGTGTCTTTCCCTCTCAGGAAATAGTTGAAAAAATAAATTCAAAATCAGAAAGGATCTTAAACCTGCAGCATCCCAATCCCTCTGCATATCTAAAAGAGGAGCTCCTCTAAAAGTTTTTGTTGTTCTAGACAATGCTAAAAGTCTTATCACTCGTGCATTTTTTTTAACAACTCAATTGGGAGTGGTTCTTTTTGAAAAAAATATTAGCATATATTTGAGATTTTTCTGTATTTATTTTTATTGTTGGTTATATGTCAGAATGTTCATCGGAGTTTTTCATAAAATGGTTCAGTAAGGCCCCTTTCTCATAATCTATATAAATTCATACTAAGTAGCATAATTCATGAATACTTTAAGTTGTTTCTCAGACTGTGAGGAACCTACATCTACTTATTTATTTATGTGATTCTGTCAACTCTAATTTAATGTCCAAGTCGACAGTTTAAATTTCGGATGGATTATGAAGGAAATGATGAAATTGGATTACTAGAAAACAAAAGTGGCATGTCCCTTTAAACTAAAGGGATCAAAATAAAACTTCTATAAAACTTAGGGAACTTAATAAATTGAATGTGCGTTTTCTGTTCTTGTGACTTGTTATAATATCACGTGACTATATGTGACTGAGTCATAAATGTACGTTATATTTCAGGTAATTGAGTTTGTGCAGTTTAAAGAACAGTTGCAGCGCTCTAGTCAATATCTAGTGGCAAGGGTTGAGGCGCCTATTCTGCAGCTAAAGCAGAATTCAGATAATATTGAAGAAGAGCAGGTAATTATTCACTTTCAACCTTGGCTGTTGGTGACCACCTCTCTAATACATATGATAATAGATATAGCAATTCAATATTTTCTTAGGGTGTCCTTGAAAGCTTGAAATGTGGAATTGACTTTCTTGAGCTCTCTAATGAGATTGGATCAAAGTCTCTGACCTTCCTTGAAGACTTGCAATCACGACCATGGTGGACACCAACGTCAGAGAAAAATTTTCTTCTAGGTCAGTCTGTTTCTCTACTACAGTTTGATTTTAGAAGCAAATGTTTTTATTATGCTTTCAACTATATTGCATCAATAAGTTGAGTGTTAACATTTTACAAATCCTTTCACCAAGTGCCAACACCCAAGTGAAAATCATATTGGCTTTGCCTTCAAAGTATAAAATTTGTGTGTGATGCTGCCTTGCATGTAGCTTAAGAAAACATTAAACCTTGTTCAACACTTCAACCTTTGCTTAAACTCTTACATGATGGCCTGTGAATGATTTTTTTTTCCATCTCTAATATGGGTCCTCACTCTAAAGTCATTTGGCTTGGAGGTGGAGATTTATTGTTGGTGGACAAAGCATAAGCCAATTACAATCATCATGCGATGGACTTTAGTTTTCATCATCAGAATGGAGCAGATATGAATTGAACTTCAAAGCCCTTGGTTATAAATGTTCATGTACCTCTTGTCAAAAGCTATTGCAAAGTAAACTAAAGTTCCTTTTTTTCAAAAAAGAAAAAAAAGAATACAGAGTATTTTATGCTGTGCAACAATTTCCTACATTGTTAAGAGAAGACAATGAACTGGAATACTCAACAAGAACATGCGGCTCTTTGTGGGCAATGAGATCCACAACCATATCATCATTCCTATATACCCACACAACCTTGTGATTGATGAAGCTTTCTTAGCCCCTCAAATTTTCTACCTGTTTTACTGATAGTGTCTTTCTTCACACTATTTGGGTTTTGAATAATGAGATTAGTACTTGCTATGTAAGAGACTTATGTCAACCTAAGACTTGAATTTATTTGGGTTTTTGTTAAGGAATTTTTTACTTAACTAGTTGTTGGTCCTAATTTTGTGATGCATATTATGTTTGGTAAACTTTGCTGACTATTGGCACCTGTTTCAGAACCATTTGAAGGAATTTCGTTTTGTCCTAGAAGAATATCAGTAAGTGATTTCAGTCTTTTGACAATTTTGTGGCAGATTACAATCAATGATGCCTGTTTCAACATAATGATTAATTGCATGTTTTCTTTTATGATCTCCTTTCGTACCTGCATGTTTTGCCAACAAAATTAGACAAATGAAAGGGAGACAAGTTGCAAGAGAATGATTGAGAAGAGATCCCTAGTACCTCGAATGATCTATCTTTCTATTCAAAGGGCTTCAGCGGCTGTGAAGGATAATGTTGAGGTCAATGGTTCTGTTCCACCTAATATCTGCTCAGAGTTGAAATTGTTGCTTGAGCGCTATGCTCAATTGTTGGGATTTTCTCTGCGTGAAGCAATTGATGTGATCATGGATTTCCCAAGTGGTGAAAGGTTTTCTGAGGTACGATTATTCACCTTTTTATGCTATTGTTAAAATATGTACATTTGAGATCATGATACTGTGTAGCTCTAATCATGGCACCTTCATCAAATACCAGTGATACTATGCATGGCAGCTCCTAACTAGCTTGACAAGAATTTTCTTTCTCCTAACTAGTATGAACTAAACAAAAGCAAGACATTCTATATATTAGTACTGTTCCTTACTGCTCAATGTAAGCTACCATATGTTTTAGTACTGCAAAATTCTTTTATGGATGCAACGGGAGAATTGATCCATATTTGTGAAAACCTCTTAACAGGTTGTTGGCCCCAACTTGATAGACTGGCTAAATTTCACGGTTTTCTTAAATGCGTGGAACCTGAGTTCCCATGAATTGGTGCAGCCAGATGAAAAAGAAAGTAGGCCCAATACTTGGAGTATCTTAGATTCTTTGCTGGAGAAGTACATTTTAGAGAAGGTGAGGAGTATGGGGTCTGAAATCTGTTCTTCTTGGAGTGATGTTCAGCTTCTTATACAGATAGTTACAGAACCTTTAGCCTGGCATGGACTTGTAATCCAGTCTTGTCTAAGATCCTGTCTTCCTTCGGGTAAAAAGAAAAAGAAAAGTGGATCAATAGATCATTCGAGCTCTAGTTTAGTTCATACAATCACCAATTCTGTGCAGCATTTATCTAGCATAATAGAGGAGATCTTGAAATGGATAAGGGAAAGGAAAAATACTCCTGAGGATAAGAATGTGGAGTACATTATTTCCTCTTTTAGGAACAATGAGCAGGATGGTGGGCCTGGACAAATGTTTCGCATTTTGGACTCGTTTTTTTCTGCCAAAGACGGCACAGAACTTGGTGATCGGATCTCCCAATCTCTCGAGTCCTGGAGTCCTGCCGACGTGGCAAGGAAAATAGTGACCGGGAAGCATAAAGTACTGATGGAATTTTCTAAGATCTGTGAGTCAAAACTCAAGTCATTACGATCAATGAAAAAGCAGATAGCCCAACTCTGAGGAAACATCATACTGGTCTTGAGGTTCCTTGCTTTCAGCTTGTTACATGGCTCTTAAAATTACAGGAAAATACACATCAATGCTAGTCTGATAGTTAGGAAAGCTGAGCTTCAGTTCCTTTTTTTTTTGTTTTCTTTAGTTTCATCTAGCCGATACTTTTCTGAGTTCTGTGAAACAATTTTATTGTTGTCTGCCATTTAGCAGCTTCTGTTTTTGTTTCATCAAACATCCCGAGTTTTCAGATTTTTTTTACCTGTAGTTATTTATTTCTTTTTTCCAAGGAATTTTTGGTGATGAATTATTGGTTTGACTGTCTTATATGAAACTTTGGATTTTTGAAACTTGTCCGCCTAATTCTAATGCATCCGTGATAAGTACATTAGAATTTAAAACAAGGGTTTGAACCTTGCCCTGTACCAAAATTGTGCATCGATGTGGTTTTTCCCAATGACAATGCTGTTAAGCGGTTTGGGTATTATGATGTAATAAGTTGCTTGGTAATGAGCCTTCTAGAGTGAATATGGATGCAAATCATAGTTTCTTCGGAGCAGTTGATCACTCAGTATTCGAGGATGGAAGAAGCGGTTGCGGGGCTTAATATTGAGCATCATAATGGCAGATGGCTTGGTGGTTTCAGCTGCAAACTAATGAATGTACCTCCAGTGATTGCAGAGTTAGTTAGTTATATTCAGGGATTCCAATTGTGTTGGTCAAAAGGATATAGGCCAGTTATTTTATATAATGATTGTATAGAAACTGCTAATTATGCCTTGAGGGGGGGAACAGAGACCACCCTTTAAGGATGTGATAGATGATGTTAGGATGCTAATAGAGAGTGGCAGGTTGTAGTTGCCCATGTGTATAGAGAGACCATAACTGTTGCCACAAGCTTGGAAAATACTCATTGGATAGAAGGCAATTTTTTTCCTCCTCGATCAACCTCCTTATTTTAGGGAAAAGTAGGCAGAGGTTGGTGAAGGATAGGTTTCTTCTTGATAGAGTTTTTGTCTTGTTGTTGTGTCTCTTTTGAGTAGAGCTAGTAAAAATAGTTGACGGGTCAAGATCTAGAAGGGGCGGCTTTTTAGGCATGGATAAAGAAAAACAATCATTTTTGGAGGCCCAACACTTGAGCATAAGGCCCTACAAGGCCGAAACTATTTTAACAATCTTTTACTATTTTTTCAACTTTTTTTAAAACAAATAAAATTATAACAATGAAATTCTTAATTTATCACATAAATGTTGTCAAAATTAAAGTGTAAATGACATGCATCATACAATAAACAAACAGTCACTGAGTCGTAATTAAAAGTAAATTATTGTCGACATGCCACAAGTACAAATAATTAATGAGAAGAATTAACAAAATTTAAAAAAACTTCTTATAAATATGTCTTGAAAAGTGTAAGTAGTCAATAAAATAAACAACATAAGATATAAATAAAACAATCACTAAAAAAAATAAGCTAAAAAATACAAAATTATTAATACTTATGAAATAAGAAAGGGTTAAGGTGCAAAAATACTCATGAGCTTTCACCCAAGGTGCATCTAGTACCATATGCTTTTTAATGGTGTAAAAATACACATAAATTTTTAAAATGGATGCAAAACTACCAAAATCATTAAAATGACATAACTGCTGTCACTTTTATGTTGTGGGCCCCAGTTATTGTAAATAAAGTTACCAAAATGCCCTAACTAAAAATACCCTCTTCCTCCAACCCTTGTTCATTGATTAGCCTTTATACAAGATAGCAGCCTCGCGATTTCAACTGCCGGTGACGATGTCGGCATTGCATTCTCCACCGACGATGGCAAATCAAACATAGCAATGACTTGACTTCTTCCTCGTCTTCACTGATCAATGGTTTTCAATAGCATTCATTGGTGGTGATGCCAACAATGTGTGTTGTTGTTGAGCAGAGATCGAATTGGTGCCATGAACTCAGAGTAAGCAAGCTGGATAGTGTGATGGTTGAGCAATTGTGATGATGACTAATCCAAAAGAGAGATGAAGAAGAGGAGGGATTTCCCAAGAGAGGGGGACACTGTCGGAAATTATGCCCTAGGGGCAAGTCATTGTACTTTAAACGTTCATGTTAGAGTAAATACCCTTTCTGGTCCCTGACAAAAAACATGGATCCCATTTTGGTCCCTTACAAAAAAATAGACCCTTATTCGTCCTTTTTATGGGCTAAAAAGGACCTTTTGGAAATTTGTGAGGGATTAAAATGTCAACCAATCGACCCTTATTCGTCCTTTTTATGGACTAAAAAGGACCTTTTTTTTAAGGACCAAAATGGGGATCGCGTTTTTTTGTTAGGGACCAGAAAGGGTATTTACTCTTTATGTTATTTAAAGTATTCTCCTTTAGTTATCATTCCATTTGCATGTTTATAGTGATAACTATATCCTTGGATATATATCTTATAGATTATCCTAAATATCCCTGGTTGGTCATCTATGCGGGAACGAAGATGAAATAAGACCAGTATGACTTTGATGAGGTATAAAGATACAAATCAAAGTCATAGGCACATGTAAGAGTACAAGGTGCTGGACCGACCCACTATAAGAAAGCTGCATGGATTTAGTCACAAGCTTTTCTCATGTATAACCGTGTCATAATGCTCTTTGACCTGAGATCATCATGGATTCCTACATGATGAGTTGCTGATCTTTGACCTAGTCAAAAGTCATCTTTGACCGGGTGATGATAAAGGCTTCGATCGGGATCAGTGGTTTTTATGCAGAGAAATGTAAATAGTCAAGATGGAATTTGTCCTTCACATTTGTAGAGAGATAATACTGGGCCCTTAATGAGTGAGCCTGAGAACGTATGGCCATACTATAATGGAAATGAGTTTACATTTCAATTATTAGACTATTCAAGAATTGAGAAAATAATGGTCAAGAACAGGAAGTTGACATTATCCATGCCTCATCCTTGACCAAATTATCGCATGACAAAAGGGACGTGACATGGTTGTATAATACGTTGTATTGTATCATCGATCCCCATAAGAATTGGGTAGTCGCAATGTCGTGCTAGAGGCTGCTTGCGACTTGTGGGCTGGTGCAGTATTGGCCTGCTCCAATCTCATGTCGGCCTGTAGGATCGCACACAAGAATGACCCAACACGAGCAATAGTGTCCAGATTCATTGAATCTTAGATATGTCTAAGATTTAATGGATACTGTATTTAATATAAGATGAATATATATATATATATATTAAATTTGAAAATAATATAATAATATTATTTAATAGAGATTATAATATTATTATATAATATTTGTTACGTATTTAATTTATTTGATAAATTAAATATCTAAAACAAATAGAGATCTTGTATCTCCGATTTAATTTTCGAATAAAGATATCATATATCGATTTAATTTAAATTGAGATATAGCATCTCGATTTAATTAAATAGATATATATCATTTCTCGATTTAATTTATAGAGATAAATTAAATCGAAGGCTTTTAATTCGGATTAAATAAATAGATCCGATCTATTAGATAGATTTAATTAATATATTATTTTAATCCAAATTCAAATTTCAAAATTAATAAGGATTAATTTTGAATATAATACGCCTATTGGGTTTTGAAAAACCTACGGGACATTTTGTCAGATGTATTAGAGAAGCCGCGAGAAACCCTAGAGAGAAAAAGAAAGACATGAGAAAACTGAAGTCGCTAGCACGCTACCGCCGGTGTTGGAGGCTATTCGTGTGGATACCGGTAGAGGGGGAGATTTGTAGAGTCAACTCCTGTTGATCGAGTAGATAGCTCACGAGATCAAATCGAAAGAGACACTTATTAATTCGCATAGGTACAGCTCTTTTTCTAACTTGATTTAAATGCTATTGACGGATCCTCTTCTTTGGGATTCGTAAGTTTTTAATTCCGCTGTGTACGGATCCCAACAAGATATTTGTAATTTGACTTTCCAATCAAGTTGGTATCAATGATAATAAAGGGTTCTCAGTAATTTGTTTGTCAATATAATTCAACAACCATCCAACTTCATTATTCTTCATGCTTCTTCATCGTTTAACTTTCAAATAATTTTTCACATCAACTTGAGTGAAGCCAAGATTAGCCCGTCCATCTGCTTGCTTACTCATAAGGTCAAAAGTCTCCTTTTGTTTTAGCATCCCTAGCCAAATCATTCTTATTTGCTTGTGCATCACATATTTTCCATTGAGACCTCATCATATGCAATGTTTCTTGGAGATGCATGATAAGCACAATTTATGTCATGTTTTTCCTATTTTTATGACTGAATTGTATGGTAAATACAAGCTTAACTGCAATCAATCGAGCAAAAAGGCATTAATTCATGAATATAGGGAACTGAAGGATAAAAACCATTTACATCCTAAACATGTGCTAAGAAGAGGACAAAGTACGAGGTTTTATGAGAAAGATGTATAACAACGCTGATACTATGCTATAGCATTCTGACAGCATAACAAAGTGCAATATAAGGCATCACTGAAGCTATAGCAAAGTAAACGATGTGATGCTATGCGGCATCTGTTCTGATCTTTTGTCAAGATTGTATCAGGAAATACTTGCGAACGTCGAGAAAAGACTGGTAGATTGCTGACGTAATGGAATAGAAGATGTGGAGGATCAAAGCTAAAAGGTTTGAAGAATCCCGTAGGATCAGTAGAGTTAGTCTACTGTGATCAGAAGATGCGATAGATCTCGACAGATTTGGAGAGCCCAGCTCGCTGGAACTTGCACCGCAAGAAAACCCGATTATAAAAGGAAACAGCAAGCCAACCCTAGAGGGAGAGTCATGCAGAGCCAAAACGAGATTTCACATTCGGCCAGAATCGAAAGAAGTGAGAGAGATTTCACAAGGCACGAGAACTTCCAGGAGCACCCAGCATCCTTCCTTGCAGTAAGACGGAGAGAAGAAGACGTGGAGTGGTGACGTGACAGGGCTTCTTCCACGACGTCGTAACTTCGTCGAGCCTTCTATTTTTGTTTTAATCTTTTGATCATGAGTCGTTTTGTTATTATCTGTTTTATGTGTCCCTCGTCAGTCAAGAACTGATTTTCCTATGGCTGAACGAGGATGATTTCTTAATGATAAATGTATATTTTGTGATTAAATAGGTGTATATTTTATGAGAATTAGTTTGAATTATTGATATTATATACCTATTTAATTATCTTTTATTGATTTTTCCATCATTGAATCAAACTTAGGATCAAAGAATAAATCGACATAAAATCTACTCATATCCTATTTTTAATGTGCAGGAGATATTATATGAAAGAGAAGAGACAAAAAGCATATGGAGCTTGACCATAAATTAAATAAAAGGAATAAAGACAAGGACCCCACATGCTAAAAAGGAAACTTGGATCCTAAGTTTCGTGATTAAACTTGGATCCCAAGTTTGGTAATTAATTAAGAGAAGGAGACCTACATTATAAATAGGGAGGCAGAGACAAGAAGGAGAGGAGATCTGAGAGACGCAGAATAAGGAAGGAACGAAGAAGCATAGGAGTAGCGGCTGAGCGTTTCAATTATCTTCATCATCTCCACGGAAGGACGAAAGGACTGTGGAGGCGACGGAGATTTTCTTTCCGCTTTCTCTTTATTCTTTGAACCTGGATTTTTATCTCTTTGTTATTAGTTTTATTAGAGCCATGTTTGGCTAGTTGGTTTTGCAACCTAGAGGACCTATGAACTTGTGGGTGAATTGAATTTTGTTTTCATTATTTAGTTGAATTTGATATTAATTTTGGTTACTTAATCTTGGTTAATTTTATCGATTTAGTGATTGGTCATCATTGAATATGATTTTGAGTATTAGGATTTACCTTGACGAAGGGGATTTTAATTAGGCTCTGAGATTAAGTAATATGGGATTAGATTATGATTTAATTTGCGGTTAGGATATACATATACCTAATGGCCCCATGAGTAACAATGTTAGATATAACAAGTTATACTTAAGAGAGGGTTGTAAGTGGACCGACAGGCACTTATAGCTATTTATACTCGAGATTAACAAAATTGATATTAAAGTTAATTATATTAGTGGAAACAAGGTTTATGAAGTTAACAAGGGATTAGTGACTCGGGTTGCTCATTTGATTATTGTGGTAGTTTTCTTATTTTTATTTTAGTTTTGATTTTATTTTCCTTTATCTTAATTAAATTCAATTTGTTTTGCTCAACTTAAAACGAAATTGTGAAATTAATGCTTAACTGAAATTGTGGGTACTAAATCCTCGTGGGAACGATACTTTTCTTATCACTTTATTACTTGATACGACCCGTGCACTTACGGAGTTTATAGGCTATAAAGTTTTGCCCTATCATTTAAGTGTTAAATGAACTCAGTTGCAAGTTCTTAATTCAATAAATTCAGTTTGCTTATCAGTGCATTAATTACTAGTCGATTAGCGGAAGCTAAGGGCTAGATTTGTGACCTCGGCTTACTGACAAGGAGTCAGGGTTAGACCTCTGAGAAACAATGATTGTTAGGCAGGCTGGTGCAAGGCTTGACCTATTATTGTAGGCTTCAGGAATGGGTCTACCGCTTATAACCAATACACCCTGTTTTGTAGCATTGATCTAACTAGAAAATTGCCATAGGCATATGGAAGAAGTAAAGTTAGCATTAGAAGTATCGGACGTGGAAGCTTCGATAGACTATAGTGGTGGGTTAACTGAATAGCGTTGTAGTTAGTAGCTATGCTGTAGCATTGCGGAAGCTGTGCAGTATAGATGCTATAGCAATGGGTAAAGCAACTGGGAGATTGAGATACTTAAGGGTGATTCCAAGTTCAACAAAACTTCTTACTGATGTCTTCTTACAACTACAATACGCTGTTTACTTCTGTTTATTAGCATAATCACGAAAACCTCTCAAACCAATCATATTTACTTTCTGTTTGCACAACTATCATAGCAATCGAGCATCACTTTCTGGTATCTCAGTCTCTGTGGGACGATACTCTACTTACTCTTTATTACTTGTCGACTGGTTCACTTGCTATCAAGGAAATCGGCCAACAATGCAATGGGTGGTTATGCTTTTCTACAAAGCTGGTGATCTTGAATTTACCTTCCACTAAAGTTATTGTCATTCTAACTTTGCATTCAGTCCTAGTCTTTGGATGATGGTTGTGTTGGAAATTATGCCCTAGGGGCAAGTCATTGTTCTCCATTTAGTTATCATTTCATTTGTATGTTTATAGTGATAACTTATCCTTGAATATATCTTATAGATTATCTTAAATGTCCCTGGTTGGTCATCTACACGGGGGCGAAGATGAAATAAGACCAGTATGACTTTGATGAGGTATGGAGATACGAATCAAAGTCATGGGCACTTGTAAGAGTACAAGATGTTGGACCGACCCACTATGAGAAAGCTACATGGATTTAGTCATAAGCTTATCTCATGTATAACCGCGTCACAACGCTCTTTGACCTGAGATCATCATGGATTCCTACATGATGAATCGTTGATCTTTGACCTATTCAAAAGTCACCTTTGACCGGGTGATGATAAAGGCTTGGATCGGGATCAGTGGTTTTCATGCAGAGGAATGTGAGTGGTCAAGATGAAATTTGTCCCTCACATTTGTAGAGAGATAATACTGGGCCCCTCAATGAGTGAGTCTGAGAAATGTATGTGTTGGAAATTATGCCCTAGGGGAAATTCATTGTACTTTGGATATTTAAGTTATTTAAAGTATTCTCTTTTGTTATCATTTTCATTTGCATGTTCGTATTGATAACTACACCCCTGGATACATCTTATAGATTATCCTAAATGTCCCTGGTCGGTCATCTACGCGGGAGCAAAGATGAGTTAAGACCAATATGACTTTGATGAGGTATGGAGATACGAATCAAAGTCATGGACACTTATAAGAGTACAAGGTGTCTTGGACCGACCCACTATGAGAAATTTGCATGGATCTAGTCATAAGCTTATCTCATGTATAACCGCGTCACGACGCCCTTTGACCTGAGATCATCATGGATTCCTACATGATGAGTCACTGGTCTTTGACCTTTTCAAAAGTCACCTTTGACCGGGTGATGATAAAGGCTGGGATCGGGATCAGTGATTTTCATGCAGAGGAATGTGAATGGTCAAGATGGAATTTGTCCCTCACATTTGTAGAGAGATAATAAGGGGCCCCTCGATGAATGAGTCTAAGAAATGTATGGCCATACTGTGATGGAAAGGGGTTTCCATTTCACTTATTAGACTACTCGAGAATCGAGAAAGTAATGGTCAAGAAAAGGAAGTTGACATTATCCATGCCTCATCCTTGACCAAATTATCGCGTGACAAAAGGGACGTGACATGGTTGTACGATAGGTTGAATCATGTAATCGATCCCCATGTGAATTGGGTAGTCGCAATGTCTTGCTAGAGGCCGCTTGCAACTTGTGGGCTTACACAGTGTTGGCCCACTGCCAATCTCATATGGGCCATGCATGGTCGCACACAAGAATAATCCAGCACGGGTAAAAGTGTCCAGATTCATTGAATCTCGATTAACGAGATTAAATGAATGCTAAATTTAATCTAGGATATATATATATGTGTGTATGTATATATGTATACATATGTATTAAATTCAAAATTAATATATATTAATATTATTAATGGAGATTATAATATTATTATATATAATATTTTTTTGTATTTAATTTATTTGATAAATTAAATATCTCAAAACAAATAGAGATATTGTATCTCATTTAATTTCAAATAAAGATATCACATATTTATTTAATATTAAATTGAGATATAGTATCTCATATTTAATTTAAATAGATGGATATTATTTCTCGGATTTAATTTATAGAGATAAATTAAATCAAAAGGCTTTTAATTTGAATTAAATAAATGCATTAGATTAAATGTATAAGATAGATTTAATTAATATGTTTTTTAATTCAAATTCGAAATTCGAATTTCAGATCTGGTTTTAATTGGATTAAATAAAAATGTTACATTAGATCGATAGATTTAATTGACATTTATTTAATCCATATATTTGAAATTCGAATATAATACGCCGAGAGGTTTTAGAAAAACCTACGGGAGTTTCATTCGAGCGTATTCGAAAAGAGAAGAGAAACCCTAGAGGTGATTTTGAGAGAGACGCACAAGAGGCGCTAGCACGCCGTAGCCGTGTGCAAGGATTGTTCGTGTGGATACGGTGGAGGAAGACGATCCTACGAGTCGTCTTCTGGCGATCGAGGAGGTAGCCCACCCTGTTCAAGGAAGAACGAGACGTGGACGAATTCTTCAAAGGTAATTTCAGATTCCCTAGCCTAGGTTTAAACGCACCTGAGTGATCCTCGGGACGGGATTCACAAGTTTTTAATCCGCTGCGTTGTACGGATCCCAACAGTATGGTCATACTACGAAGGAAAGGAGTTTCCATTATTAGATTACTCGAGAATCGAGAAAGTAATGGTCAAGAACATGAAGTTGACATTATACATGCCTCATCCTTGACCAAATTATCACGTGACAAAGGGACGTGACATGGTTGTATCATAGGTAGTATCGTATCATCGATCCCCATATGGATTGGATAGTCGCAATGTCTTGCTAGAGGCTGCTTGCGACTTGTGGGCTGGTACAGTATTGACCCACTGCCAATCTCATGTGGGCCTACAGGGTCGCACACAAGAATAGCTTAACACGAGCAAAAGTGTTCAAATTCATTGAACCTTATATATGTCTAAGATTTAATGAATACAGTATTTAATTTAGGATGGATATATGTGTGTGTGTGTTTGTGTATTTATTATTAAATTCGAATAATAATAATGATATTATTTATAGATAATAATATTATTGTATATAGTATTTAATTTATTTGATAAATTAAATAACTATAATAAATTGAGATATTGTATCTCGATTTAATTTTCGAATAAAGATATAGTATATCGATTTGATTAAAATAGAAAGATATCATATCTCGATTTAATTTATAAAGATAAATTAAATCGTAGGCTCATAATTCAAATTAAATAAATGGAGTAAATACCTTTTACGGTCACTAACAAAAAACGTGATCCTCATTTTGGTCCCTTAAAAAAAAGTTACTTTTTAGTCCATAAAAAGCACGAATAAGGGTCGATTGGTTGACATTTTGATCCCTCACAAATTTCCAAAAGATCCTTTTTAGTCCTTTAAAAAGGACGAATAAGGGTCTATTTTTTTTGTAAGGGACCAAAATGGGTCCGTGTTTTTTGTCGGGGACCGTAAAAATGGTATTTACTCTAAATAAATGTATTTGATTAGATGTTGAATGATTTAATTAATATATTGTTTTAATTCGATTCGAATTTCAAGATTAATTGGATTAATTTTGGAATATTTTAATACGACTCATTAAGGTTTTAGAAACTCTTTAAATAAATATTGATGTAATCATATTAAGTAGACGGATGAATTAGAGAAGCCGCAAGAAACCCTAGAGAGAAAGGAGAGATGCGAGAATACTGAAGGCGCTAGAACGCTGCCGTCCGTGTTCAAGGCTGTTCGTGTGAATACCGTTAGAGGGACGAGACTCGAAAGTTCTGCTCCTATTGGATCGAACGAGAAGGTAGCCCATGTGATCAAATCTGAAAGAGACGTTCACCAATTCGCACATAGGTATGGTTTCTAACGAACCTTGATCTAAACGTTGTTGATGGATCCTTTTATGGGATTCGTAAAAGTTTTTTTTTATTCCGCTGCGTGTATGGATCTCAACAGGTTGGTGGCTGGTGTGTATCTTTTATCCGGTCTTTGTTTGCCCTTTTTTGAACACACATATTTATTAACAACTGCCTCCTTATCTTTTTTACTCTTTGTCTTCCCATTTTTCCTTACACTAAAACCTAATTTACAAGCATATTCATTCTGGAACCTCCATGCTTCCTCTAGGTTATCAAATTTTTCCCAATCTAGGAATCAATTCAACTTCCATTGATTCAAACCTGCAAAATAATGCTATGCAACACATAAAACATAAACTTATGAAATATGAATTAAGGCAGTAAAATTTTTTTAAAAAAAAAATCATTAAAACAAAATCCATTTTTTTTACAACAAATACTTTATGAATGGTTAGAAAACTAATACATACTTTATGAACTTAGATAACAAATTGTTCGGATTTTATCGATTACTTCTTGATAGTTATGTTTTTTTGTTCTTTATGCTAACAATTGAGGACTCTTCTGCTGATGTTTATATATCTATAGTTTCTAATAATTTCCTGTTTCTCTATTTGTTATGGTTTGCATTCTTCTATAGACTGGATTCTTACCAACTCACAAACTAGACATATCAGATTATAGGAGGTTCCATACACAGTGGCGGAGCCACACTTACGCCAATGTCTGCACGTGCAAACACAAGATTTTGAGGTAGAATGAAGGGGACAGGATTCAATAGCCATGAGATAAAGAACACGACAACACACCGTCATAATTCAAGTAGAATGGAAGAGAGAGAGAGAGAGAGAGAGGAAATTAGAACTCAGCAACGAGTGAGGAAAGGAGAAAGAAAGAGCGACCAACCTGCTGAAAAATCGAGACCACTGCGCACTCGTTAATGATGAGAGCAAGTTAAGCCTTCTGCCTCTGTTTCTAAAGAAGATGCTGGAGTATGGGATGGAGGCGGGATTGTACGGACGAATGGTGCGATGGAAGGCGGAAGCGCGAGGGGTTGAAACTGAAGTATGCTAAGTAACCCATAAGAGAAAGATGGACTGAAGCGGGCTAATCTTAGGCCAGTTTTAATTGGGCCCCAAAGCCCCATATCAATTAGAATGAATCCTGTTTAGCCTCATGTAAAGGTAAGAAGGATCCTTACCAGTTGTATAACTCTAAAAATGAGTATTACTTAAAAAAAAAAAAAATACAAAAATTGAGTTTCTGAAAAATAAATAAATGAATAAAAATTGTTCTTAATAAGTAATGGCCATCCTCTTGGTTGTGGAAAGGAGTACTTGATTTGTTTTGTTGTTTTTTTGGATTTTTTTTTTTAATGCCAAACATAGTTGACTCTTGATTATTATTTTTCAATGTTAAGTTAAAATTTTCTTTTCTTTCTTGTTTATATTCTTTTGTTTTTTAATGCATTTAAAACTTTCATTAAAAAAGTTGGGGTAGCCGAATCCCCCCCATTAATTGTGCGGACACAAACAAAAAATCTTAGTTCCAATATTGTCCATACACATATGAGATGCTAGGGAAAGGTTTCTCTAAGCCGTCTCTCCTTATTCCAATGAAAGAGTTTGTCACTGTCTGCTTGGCTACTGTCAAAGCAGATTGTAATTAGAGTACTTGCTTAGTTACAATATATTTGAAGGGCCTGATATTACATGTTTCAGTGCATTTTATGAGGTATGTGTCTTTGTGAAGAGTGACACTTGGACGATGAATCAAATTTAGTGCAGATTTTATTTGTTACATAGACTACAAAGTCAGTCTTGTGCAATGATTTATTTTGACTGCATCTCATGTCTCTCCTTTAGACAAGTCTCTGTAAATGAACTTCCATTTTAAAAACTCTTGTTGATTCATTTTCCTCTGGTTTTTTATTCTGTCAAAGATAAGAAACCAGTTTCATAATAGTTTCAAAACGTCTGGCTCTGTATCGTCATATGTAAAACAAGACCCCAAAAAAAAACTATATTCACTTTTTATCTGTTTTTTGAAGGTTTCAAAACGTCTAGCTCTGTATCACAGAATACAACCACAAAAGCAAGAGCAATATAAAGACATTAGCTATGAAATCATCCAAAAGATGTAATTAAAAAAAAGGGGGGGGGGGGGGGGACGTTATTTTGATATTACTTTTGCCTCCTTGTGTATTTCCTGCCAAATTGCAGGAGAATGTCCAAGCATTTATAGGAATCGAAACATTTGAGGGGGTTGAGAATGTGTTTTAAGGATATAAAATGGATGGTCTAGATTAAGTGAAAACAACGATCTAGATAGGATTATGAGAGATAATGAGAAAATAAGATCATGAGAGAATTTGCTCTCCTTTATATGCGTGTCTTGAGACCAATGTTTTAAAAGTCAAATCCTTCAAACTAGAAAGGCCATCAGGTCTTAGTTTTCATGGTTCAACCAGAGGTCCAACTAATGAAGTAATAATTAAGTAAAAGTTTTGTGAAAAAATAAGTGAAAATCCCAATTGAAAATTTTATTGATGAAAATAACGTAAATTAGGGTATCGATTCTTGTGTGTACAACATTTGCTAATGACCTATATTTTGAGAGACATTTCTCCAATTTTTCCCAAAAAAAAAATCATAGGCTTATTGAGATAGTCAATTACTTACTTTTTTATAGGTTCTTTTTTGGGTTAAAGTGCAGATTAGCCAACAAAGTGTTACATTAGAAGCACCAGGCACATAAATGTTTTGAAGGGAGCAAAAATACCAATGAATAATTAAAAGTAGCACAATCTCTGTTTTGATCTATTCGCCAAAGTTTTAAATTCTTCATTAGTATTTTTTTTTTTTTTCAATTGTTTATTAGTATTTTTGCTTTCTTCAAAACATTTCTATGCCCGATGCTCCTAAGGTAACACTTTGTTGGCTAATTTACTCCTTAACCCTTCTTTTTCTTTTTTAAGAAATTTTTTTAGCCTTTTTTCCGTTAGGCCCAAAACATGTCTGATTTTTAGAATCATTATGATTCCCAGTCTAATTCCGGGTTTCAGTGTAATGATAGCTCAACTCTAGTGATTTGAATTGACAATTCGTCCGATCGGACCATCCAGCTTTTTGGAAAACGGAGACATTCCCAACCTTGCTGTGATTAAATCCACACATCACAGTCAATGTGTTAGATATCTCAATTTCTATTGGCTTTGACTCCTAAAATCGGTTCTGGAACTTCCACAGAGGCCTCATCTGTTGGAGTTTATTAAAATTTCAGAGGTTGACGCGGTCACTTGCTATGTGTATTGTATGTACCAATCATAACCACAGAGTTATTCCAAATCTTGTTATGGTTTGGTTTAACTAACAAGTTGATGGTATTAGTCTAAAAAGTCAGTTGTGGCGGTCTACCTAATACATTTGAAAGCCAACTTAGTCACAAAAACACATACTGAATACCAATAGTGTTACAAGTAACACTCCCGATTTATATTAATCATATATATATACATGGATAAAAATAAACCTATCAGACCTGCTTCTTTTGAAAAATATTATATACCTAATGTGAAAGATATGTGTGATAATAATATCATATCAATTAGTGCCTAGATTGATGATTATTTAACTTGTTTATTTTTGAAAGATCAAGAGCTTTACAAGTTACAACTCAATCAAATTCAATGCTTTCAGATTCATTTGCCTTACTTTCTCATTTGCTTTTTCTTTAGTTAGATTCCTTTTGGATCATTTGACCCTTAACAATTTACAAAGCTTTAACGTAAAATATTTTTTACTAGTGCTACTTTCAGAATAATGAGAAATTTATTTGTATAAATATAAATAAATTAATATAAAAGCTAGTAGAGGGATTTATTTGTTTGTTTGGGCCATAAATGTTAGACTTCATTTTATTTTGTCTCACAAATTAATATTTTGTTTTTCTAACCTCTTCATGTTAATTGCACATGTTATTGGGTTTTTTCTTTCATCAAGAGAGAAATTTCCAATGTAAATATTAAAAGAGGTATTTTAAGAAAACCAACATATGTTTCTTTTTTTAACAAATAACTAGCTAAATTAATTTTTTAACTCTCGAATTGATACTCTAACTTCTACATTTAAAACTGGAGGTAGTATTAAATAAAACTCTTGTTTATAAAGTTGAACGAATCCAGGTTGTAATGTTATTGAGAAAAGTTCGTACCAAATAAAGATATGATTTTATGTTATGTTTATAGGGAAAATTATTTCTCCAGTTACGGAAGATAAAATTATCTCCAGTGACATCCTAAAATTACATCTTTTTGAATTAATGAAGGGTGTGTTTGTAATTTTAGGTGAATTAATAAAGGGTGCAAAATTACGGAAACACCCTTCGTTAATCCAAAACGACGTAGTTTTGGGAGTCACTGGAAATAACTTATTTCCAATGATTGGAGAAATCCTTGACCCATGTTTATAATAATATAACATTTTGTCAACATGGTGGACGTAGTAATTGTTCATGTCGTTTTCTGGCATCACTGGAAATGGTCAACTAAAAGCAAAATCTACACTTTCTCGTTACCAAATCAAACAAAAGTTTAACTTGAACATTATCATACTGTTGTTTTCTTTGTTTTTATTTTTTAATATTCTCTGGATTGAGATCAGAAAATAAAAGACTGGAGTTAAACTGCGAGTATAATAAAATAAAGTGCATGATCTACATGACCTTAGCAGAGCATTTAGACCGTTGAGCGAACAATTGACTTTACAAAGTTTTTTAGTGTGGATAAAATAGAGAAAGAATAATAGTTAGTTGTAAGTTATGAACTAATAAAAGTTGAGTCTCCTATAATTTGGGAAAATTTTAGATAAGGACCATTGTAGCAAATTAATTTTCATTAGAGCACATAGAGATTAGAGATTTCACGGCAGTTCGGTGGGCTTGCAGTGAAATTAGTATAAAAAAAGATTTGTACAATAAAAAGACAAAAATAATCCTTTCAAAAATTAATGGAAACGACCTAATTTGAAAGTGGCGAACACATCATGGACACGTGAAATACTCCTACAAACAAGTGGAATAATTCTATGAACCATTGAAATTAATTTTTATATTGGAACACATTGGAGCATAATCAAGTCAAATTCTAATTATAAGTAGCGAACACCTTATGAACAAGTGAAATAGCCATATGAACATTTTTAGGTTGGTACTTGGTGAAAAAGTGGAATTCCAATTGTTCATAAAGACTTTCACTTGTTCATGATGTGTTTCTTACTTATTCATAGGACTATTTCACTCAATTTTGTTCTTAGTAAAAAATTAATTTCACTTGTTCATAATGTGTTTATCACTTGCAAATCCGGTTATTTTTCCTTTGATTTTGAAAGTGTTATTTTTGTCTTTTTTCTTCACAAATTAATTTTCAGATTTTTTTTGGGAGCTAATGGAAATTAATTTGCTACAATGGTCCTTATATGAAATTTTCAACTTTTTTTGTAAATGAGATTTCTATATTTACAGCTCATTTTTTCAGACTTAAATATCATTAAATTGAAAATTTTGAAATCTAACTGTTTTTCACAACAAACGAAACAAAGAATTGAAGAGGGGCAAAAGATGATCGTCTAAAATATTTAATCGCAAAGTCAGAAAGAGATTTAGAAAAATAAAATAAATAGGGGGGGGGGGGCATATGCGCTTCATTTTTGCGTGACTCCAGATTCACATGTACCCCATTTTGTCCTTATTTATCTCTACTTTTTTTAATTTAATTAGAATTGATTATTGCCGAACCCAATGAATGTTTGGGAAATTATAAAACCCATGGTTTGAAGCCTTTTTTTCACAAATAGAGACCAAATTCCTTTAACATGCTTACCTCATAACTCTCGTAAAAACTATGTTAATTCAAATGTGCATCAAAGGTGACTCTCCAGCATTAGTCATAATGAAAAAGACACATTGACAAACTTTCACCTCTGTAAGTAATTCAAAAGACCAAGTCATTGAAGGAAACATGAGTAGCTAGAAATATTAGGTTGATTCTAATAAATCAGTATGGATCAATTTTTAAATAATAGCATGAGGGATATATACTTTTATAACTCATTATATGACAGGATTCATCAATTTTTTGTTTTTTTTTTTTTTTTTTTTTTTTCTACAAATCATATTTTAATTAAAAAAATTGCTGATAACAGTATAAAAAAGTAAGCCTATATTATTACAGAATATATGAGAGTCCCTAACTCAATTTTACTTCTCAACCATTTTTACAAACTAAATGGCTGATGAAAGGGTGAGAAGAAAAAAAAAAATAGAAAATCAAACCCTACCATTTGATTAAGATAATGATTTAACATTCTTATGAGTACAAGTGAAGATATTGTCTTCAGCAAAACATGTTCAGATTATCAGATCACTTACCGAGTCTCTCTTTTTTTTTTTCTATATTATTTGGCCCGACTCACCAAGTCTCATTGAGGAACACTTCTTTGTATGAAAATCTAAGACGATGCCTATAACATCATCTGCTCCACAGTTGATTGCGGCTAGTGGGTGCACCAAATCCTCTTTCATGGTTAGACTAATTGTCTTTTAATATTAAGTATACTGCTGACTCTCATGTAAAAGGCCATAAATTCTACATTCAATATTAATAATTATTATTAAAAAAAAAAAAAAAAAAAAAGAGCAAAGGTTGCCATATTGGCTTTCGCTCTTTTTACTATAAATAACTGCACATCGGAGCAGTCTCAAGCCAGCTCCATTCAACAAAGTCACAGACAACAATGGAGACTTTCAACCTTCTTGGCAAATCAAGTTGCCTCTACCTCTTGCTCATCCTGCTCACTGTCATTGCTTGTGTTGATTCTCATCCACCTGCAGAGACTCACTACCATGAATTTGTTGTAAGTGTTAGCTTTATGATCATGTGCTACAACAGGTTATTATAGATAAACTATTCTTATGTGATGAAGTTAGTTACTGATTAGCATGGCTTCAAACATTTGAATGAAATAGATTCAAAATACGCCGGTGAAGAGGCTGTGCAAAACTCTCAATGTACTCACCGTCAACGGCCAATTCCCGGGGCCGACTGTGGAAACAAGGAATGGAGATTCACTTGTTATCAAAGTAACCAATGCTGGAAGATACAACATTTCCATCCACTGGTAAACAAATATCACACTGATATTGAAAAGCTTAACTTGCTGGTTCATCTTGCTTGATATTTTGATTTTCCTCAAAATTTGATGTGCAATCCAGGCATGGCCTTCGAATGCTGCGAAACCCGTGGGCAGATGGACCAAGTTATGTGACTCAGTGTCCAATTCCCCCAGGCGGGACTTACACATACCGCTTTACTATCAATAACCAGGAAGGCACACTATGGTGGCACGCTCACACTGGATTCCTAAGAGCTACTGTCTATGGAGCTTTCATAATCTACCCAAGATTGGGTTCTCCTTATCCTTTCTCAATGCCCAGGCGAGAATTCCCCATTCTTCTCGGTAAATGTCTCAAGTTTTCTCAGTAATATCTATACTCATTTTTCGCCACTGCAATGTTATTTAAGCTTACAGTAAACTCAATGAGTCCAATGCAGTCATAACTGATTGTTTCTAATGATCAACAGGGGAATGGTTTGATAGGGATGCAATGAGTCTCTTGAGGATGACACGATTTACGGGGGCACCTCCAAATGTATCTATTGCATACACCATCAATGGTCAACCTGGTGATCTCTACAGATGCTCCAGCCAAGGTTTGAAATCATTTTCAAATCACAACTACAAAGTAGATTAACCTTCTCTCAAGCTGAAAAGGATAAGGAACTGACTATAACTTATGACAAAATCATTATGCAGATACTGTACGAATTCCAGTAGAACCCGGTGAGACAATTCTCTTGAGAATAATCAACAGTGCACTTGAACAAGAACTCTTCTTTACAGTTGCCAACCACAGGTTGACAGTTGTTAGTACTGATGCTGCATATACCAAGCCTTTCACCACATCAGTCATCATGATAGGACCAGGTCAAACGGTCAACGTCCTCCTCACTGCTGATCAAGCCCCAGGTCGTTACTACATGGCAGCACGTGCTTATGAATCAGCACAAAATGCTCCTTTTGACAATACCACCACCACTGCAATCCTTGAATACAAGTCTGCTAGCTGCAAGAATTGTGGACAATTCTCAAGACCAATATTGCCAGTTCTGCCGGCCTTTAACGATACAGCAACTGCAGCTGCATTTGATGCTGGACTTAGGGGTCTTTCCCTGGTTAAGGTATCTAAAGAACTTGATGTGAGTCTGAACTTCATAGTGGGGTTAGGGTTAATCAATTGCACTAATCCTAATAGCCCCCGTTGCCAAGGACCTAATGGAACTCGCTTTGCGGCCAGCATGAACAATGTTTCATTTGTACTCCCAAGAACTACCTCCTTAATGCAAGCATACTATCAAGGTATACCTGGGGTCTTTACCACAGACTTTCCTCCTGTTCCCCCGCTGCAATTTAATTATACAGGGAATGTCCCCCGAGGCCTATGGACACCTGCTCGGGGAACTAAGCTCTACAAGTTGAAGTATGGTTCCAAGGTGCAAATTATTTTCCAGGATACAAGCATAGTAACAACTGAGAACCACCCCATGCACATTCATGGATACCACTTCTTCATAGTTGGGTCAGGTTTTGGAAACTTCAACCCAGCAACGGATCCTGCTAAGTTTAACCTTGTTGATCCACCTGTGAGGAACACCGTAGGAACACCCCCAGGAGGATGGGTAGCCATTCGTTTTCTAGCTGATAATCCAGGTAATGCTACTGACAAAATTTATTAGTCCTACTCTTACAACTTGTATAAAAGAAATACATAACTAGTAACATGATTTTCATTTATTGGTGCAAAACAGGAATTTGGTTTGTGCATTGTCATATAGATACACATCTCAATTGGGGTTTGGCAATGGCATTCCTGGTAGAGAATGGAGTTGGACCATCACAGTCAGTAATACCACCTCCACCAGATCTACCAAGATGTTAGGATGAAGAATACATCATTAGTCATAAATTTTATGCTCATTAAATATTGGCTTGCTGTTTGCAAGTTCATCAATTATTTTCCAAATACTCTGTGTGGTTTTCTTTGCCGTGCAATCCATGTAGCCAATCCCACCTAGTGGGATGAGGCATATTGTTGTTGCTATATAGTCAATGTGGTTTTCTTCCTTCATTCCCAGTCCAGAATAGGATGATGCGCAATTGAGCTTACTTGTTTCTCTTGATTGAGTGTATAAAATTCTTGAAAGACAAATAAAATATGAATGGTTTCTTATCATTTGTACAATCAGTCCTTTAGTTCCGGAAAAATAAGTTCCATTCTGGCAAGTTGATGTCAAGAAAGTAAAAATAAATCCCCCACTAAAAGTGATTCCTGGGTATATTATGTCAACTAATATTAAGTAGATTAAATTAATCATGGATAGACATGTAAAGACATATCAAAGATTGATGCCCAATATTATATGCTTGTTCGTGATTAATAGGATCTACCAATCTATGGTAGATCAAGGTTACCACAGAATTATCCTCTGATTCGGTCCTTCTCCTATCGTGGCAGAATGACCCACATAGTAAGGAAGCAAACAGAAATTTAATCAGACCTCCAAAACAAATTGATGCATGTCTAGTTTTCTGGTGGCCTCAATGATTATGTATGGATACCTATCCTGATCTAATAGGATCATAAGACCTCTTTAATTGAGTTAATCAAACCAGCAGGATGTGACAGGATCACAATATATCATTTATTATAATTTAGATATAATCATAAGTAATTTGTATGACTGTAGTTAGTGGTTGGAGAAATGAAACATATTATTCATGGCTAGTGAATTGGATAACTTACTAGATATTTTATTATAAATAATGATAGCTTCTGAATTCTGATGATATTTAACACAGTGCCTCTGATCTGACTTTATCTAAGTAATACATTTTATTATAAATAATGATAACTTCTGATGATATTTAACCCAGTGCCTCTGATCTGACTTTATCTAAGTAATACATTTTATTATAAATAATGATAACTTCTGATGATATTTAACACAGTGCCTCTGATCTGACTTTATCTAAGTAATACATTTTATTATGAATAATGATAACTTCTGATGATATTTAACACAGTGCCTCTGATCTGACTTTATATAAGTAATACATTTTTCTAGCCAAGCTCAAATGTCTCGTGTATCAAGCTACAAATTTCAAGCAACGAGTATCATTGTGTACATTTTGACAACGATATGAACAGAAGCGCATACCACATCTAACACAAGTATAATTGGCAGAAAACCCACAAACTGTACAAAAGTGGCGACGGCAGGTTGAGCTTGGAGGTCCAACAGCTGCTTTCCAATAAGATGGAACATGTGGGGGTAACAATTCCAGGTTTGCCTGTGTGTGTAAATGGAGTTATAGCTATTAAACCATCATTGCAACCATTTAAAAAAGAGATTGTAAGTGTATATTGCTTATGTTTTATTCACCTCATGTAAGAGCTCAAGGAAAGTTCTCGGGGCCTTCCTTGCTTCAAGTGCCTTAGCCTGCCGGGTTGTCCTTTTAGTGCCCTTTGATTGCTTTTTTTGCATAAACACTACACAAACAAGTCCAAAAAGAGAACAGTGAAAATGAATTCATTAACAACCGAATGCAATCATTTTGCAGTATACCTAATAAGTAATAACAGTCTACTGTTTTGTGGACAAATTCTTAAGCATCATGCATCATCCAATGTTTCACTAATTGCGGACAAGCTTCTCAGTTTTCAACAATGGCCACATATTGAATCAAAACAAGAAACAGAAGCAGTTTCAGAAAACCAAGGCGATATATATAAACCTTGATCTTCATCGTCTAGAGAAGCTTCATCGTCGTCAATAGCTTCGACAGCCTCAATTCCTGCATTATCATTCTCCAAAGCTTCGAGGCGAGCAAGCGCAGCCTAAAATTAGAAGTTCAAATTTAATATAAGGATTTTAACGAAAATCCAAACTCTAAATGTAGCAGAGCTTATGAATGTATTCAGAGTTTTGAACCTGAGTTCGATTGTCACTACTAGCAAGCGCAGCAGCCATTTTCGGAGCAACCTTCCGAGTTCGGCTTGACATACGGCGAAGAGAGTTGGAGACTTCATCATCCATTTCTGCATAATATGGTTAAATTTGAAAGCTTGCACTAAACCAAAATATAAAAGCTAAGATCTAAAAGAGACTGGAAAAAGGTTAGAGTCAGGAAACCTGAGAGCTTATCGTTCTCACTTCTTTTTAAGTTTATACGTCGCTCTCTTCCCACTGCGACAGGGAGAAATCTCGAAAGCAAAAGAGAAACAGAGAACTTTGACAAGAAACCGAAATCTGTATTCTGCAATTTCATCGGCTTGGGGCCCGGTTTCCGCGTGCAAGCTGCAGGGGATAGCAACCAAGAATGTACAGTGGGCCGATTATTACAATGGGCCCATTTGGTTTACCTTAGGTGTAATGCTTATTCTATTTTTTGCAAACCCCCCCCCCAAAAAAAAAAAAAAAAAAAAAAAGAGAGAAATGTAACCACATTTAAGTGGAAAAAGTAGTTACGAAGTATCTTAATAGATGCATACATCCTTTAGAAGGTAAGACAGATTCGAAAAAAACATCCTTTGTCCTAGTAATGATTTTTATATGGGATTTCTTAATAAGTTTACAATGTACAAGAACAGATTCTAAAACACATCCTTTGTCCTAGTAATGATTTTTATATGGGATTTCTTTATAACTTTACAATGTATAAGAAATATATTAGGATGGCCAATGTGTTGTTGTCTAAGTATAAAAGCCATAGCATCCCTTAGTGCCAAAAACTGCAGTTAAAGGACTTCGAATTTTGTTTGAGGGGTAATTATCATTCATGGAAGGGGTTGTGGCTATAAAATACTGTAATTGGCATGCTTCTCCGGCCTCTCCTTGATTTAATACTGAAAATAACATCCCATTGATGAAAGGAACTCCATTGATAACGGTGCTTCTCATCCTCCTACATCAGCGGGTCATCTAATGCAACTCCATTGGGATATTGTTGAGATAAGACCTGAGAAATAACTACACTTGATCGAGCTTGAGCCATCCTAATTACTTGTTGTGGAGATATTCATATACATGTATGACATACTTGATTTCTGACAAACTACAAAAATTTGAGTAATTGGAAAGGCAAATATGTCATGAAAAACTACTAGAATCTTTTTGGTTTAATAACCATGTGAGTATCCACGGTTGTAAATATTTGTCAAGATTGTTATCAATTTTAAAATCATCGATATTACCAAACCAACATGCTTTGGAGAAACGGCAATGTAAAAAACAGGTGTTCTAAAGATTTAGAATTACAAATACAGAAATAACATACCTCAAAATCTGCCATGTGTCTATTGCGAAGCAAATGTGCTCAGGGTAAGATGCCTCTAACTATCTTCCAAAGTAACAATTTTAGTCTAGGGGTTAGGAAGGATTTCCAAATCAAATGGCATACCTCAATTTTGGCAGGATTGGATTGTCTATGTGTGCATTGAAGCAATCTATAGCCATCAAGAATGGTATACACTCCAGAATTATTACTTGCACACCTGATAATGTCAGGTTAACAAGATAGATTAACTGGGTATTTGGCAAACTGTTGAACCACTTGCCTAGGATAGAGTGAGGATGAGAAAGGAAAATTCCAAGAGCCTTTAGAACGCAGTTTAAGGACCGACACCTTCAAGTCAGGGTATATCATACCAGACTAATGCAAATGCTACCATAACCAACAATTTTCAGGATCCAAGTACTTCGTAAGCATCAATTTGTTTAATAAGGAAGATTGGTTAGACACAACTCTCCATAAGTGCTTAGCTAATAAGGCAGAACTAAAAGCATCCAAGTGTATGAGTTGTAGGTCACCATTGCTTCTTGGAAGGCATAATTCATCCCATATGAGCATGCTTTTAATTTTCTGAACATCCTAGAAGAAATTGGCCATCTTCATTGCTATGGTATGACATAAGTGGCTAGGGAAGATACACGAGAAAGGATACACTAAGAAGGAAGACAGTTTTTAATCAATACAAGTTGCCCTGCTTAAGATAGGAGATTGTTTTTCCACCCAGCGAGCCTCTCGTCAAGTTTTTCAAGTACCTCATTATATTTTCTTTTCTTCGATTTTGGATCATCTATATACGTACCCAGATACTTTCCCAATCGTGAATGGAATTTTATTTCAAATATTTTCAGATAATTTGCGATGGGGTACTGAGGGGCTGCACACCAAGGATGATTTTTGAAAATTAATATGTTGCCTCGAAAATAGATAGTACTTTTTGAGCAAAGCCTTACCTATACGACAATCTTTTTTCTGCTGCTCGACGGAAAAGAAGGGTATCATTAGTATACATCAGATGGGTCAATGGTAATACCTCATGAGAAACACGTATACCTCTCCACCAGTTGTAATTCTCAGGCTGGTTAATCATGCAAGATAATACATCTGCACAAAGTAGAAAAAGATACGGGGAGAAAGGATCGCCTTGTTTGAAGCCTTAAGATGGACTAAAAGGCTTTCCTGGAGATCCATTAAGTATCACCTGATAAGAGACCATTGAGATGATTGCATGATTAGTTGGATCATCCAATGAGGAAACCCCATTGTTTGTAGAATTTTTTGAAAAAAATGCCAAGACACCTTGTCATAAGCTTTAGCAATATTTAGCTTAATTGCACTCAATCCATCCTTGCTTGACCGTGTACCCTGAATCTTCGTCATACATTCTGAGGCCAGAATAATATTGTCAGTAATAAGCCTGCCCTTAATGAGGGCATTTTGGTTAGGGGGTAATCAAATAATCCAAAATCTCCTTCAAGCGGTTGCACAAAATCTTGAAGATAAATTTATATAGAATATTACAAAGGCTAATAGATCGAAAACCCTTCAAAGTACATAGATTATTACACTTTGTTAGTAATACAATGAACACCGATTATTATTGTTATTAGTATTGTGCTAGGTGAAAATGATTGGGATTTCCATCATTTAATTCTGTATCAGAGGCTTGGTTATATCCCGAGAAAAAGAAAACCGCATTTAGAGGAGCAATGCGCCCCCACTCGTTATCTGCCGCTTGAGCATGTTGAGTACCGAGATATTCTTGGTTTGAATCATGGCAAGGGACCTCATTCACAGGGACACGTTGCTTTGTCAGCCCTTAAGGATTTCCTATCACTAGGAACAGAATTGGTCGAAGTCGGTGCCGGATTTTCTGGGTTGTCAGTCGCCGGAAATTGCTGCTCATGAATGTCTTCTTGCTTACGGTGTATCTTCAGAGATTATATGAGAAAAGGACTCAATGATATCTGGTGATTGATATCCGAAAGAATCAGAGGATGTTAATGAACTAGTTGATGGTGTATTTGAACGAACTTGCGATGATTGCCGTGAACGTTCAATTCCATGTGCTCTGTTCTGCTGAACTTGGACAGAGTATGCACCACCATTTAGAGATGGCACCCATGAGACAAACGTGGTTCGTCATTGATGAGATTTGTGATAAAAAGCGATGTTTTCACTTGAGACCGTTGGATTGTCATAGTCCTTGACGAAATCCGAACCGAACCTTGATATAAGTCTGGCACTATCCAGTGTCAGACTAATAGAAATCAATTGCACATACCAGTCACAATCCGACTCAGTTTGACCTATCCTGCCACACGCATTTCTTTCATACTTAAACTGTACCCGTCCGTCTGTGATTATGCTCGAACTTTTCATGGCAACCTATGATTAAAGGCAATGCTGGATCAATGGTTGCACGAACCCGAAGGAAACAAATGTTCTCCAAAGCTTTTTCTTCCTCTTCAAAATCAGCAAAATCACCAATAAGTTTGGCCGTGGATCGGGTATGATAGTCAATGGGTAGACCCCATACTTGCACCCACACTTCAGTTTTCGGAAGAGAATCACGCTCCAAAATAACATCATTTTGAAATCCGACCACGAACAGTGGCTCGTCCGTTAAGCTTCCAGGCATTATTTAACTCCTCCTGTAGTTCATGTTTGGACCAGGTTTTCCTGTCAAGGTCTCAAGGATAACCCCGAAAGCACATAACTGCAACTCTGCAAGAACTGTCGTCTGTTCTCAGTGTATTAACTGTGAAGTAGAATAGATGGTCCCTGACGTGGAAGACGATAACCATGTAGACCCCCCAGGAGAATTATCGACATTAAAACCACTGGAAAAGCTCTCTCCCAAAGAGGTACTACTTTCTTCCGAATTATATTCAAGATTTCGACGTAGTGGACTAGTGGCTACAACATGTTGTCAACCCAAATCTTTACAGTTTTCCCAGGAGAGCCAAAAACGTTGCACAAATAAAGAAAACGACTAAGGTAATAGCCACAAGAAGGAGGTTAATCGGGCAAATCGAGGAGAAGAGGGAATAAAAAGAGCATAGAAAGGATTCCAGAGGTAGTCGGTGCTGCAAGAACAGGGAGCACCAAGGTTTACCACTAAGGGCCTATCCCCCTTTATCAATCTTGTTGAAGAAGGTTTTATCATTCGTAATGCTTCTTCTAAATTAGATAATGTTTTCGGAAAACCATTTTTTATTCATATATTTAACATTAAAATTAATCTTTTTGATTCTTCAATAATTGATTATGACTCACTTATTTAACTATAACTGGCTTTCTGAATGTTTAACTTGGTTAGAACTCAATTATTAATCTTTTATTTAATAAATTAAGAAATAAGAGTCATTTTTGCTCTAAAGATTTTCGTGAATGAGCAGTGGCTATTAGAAAGATTTTCAGTTCAGTATTGCCCAAAAAATATTAAAAACTGGAGTAATGTTAATAAATATTAATGTTAAATGTTAATTCACTTTGTTTGACTGACGACCTGGGAGATCCAATAAAACCATCCCCTGTTAAACACAAGGAATTGCTTGGTTATGCCAGACAACGATGTAGAAATTCTTGAATACATATGAAAAGTTGCAAAACCCACCGTCCTTCCACTGTTAGGCTTCTTGGGAGCAATCTGTGTGCAATGGAGAAAGAAGAATGAGGCAAATGGAAGAAAAAGAGTGATGATACTGTTTTGTTCTGTAGAGCAATTGAGAATGATTGTAAAATTGTTAAAGCTCTACTGAACAAGTATTCGTCAATCTCCGGCCAAGACATTAATTATCAGAAATCTAGCCTTTTATGTAGTCCGTCAGTCACTCATTGGTGAAAGAGGAAATTATTCGAGATACTTTGTATTGGTTTTCATTTCAGATTGGGGAAGTATTTGGGTACCTACATTGATGATCATTAGTCTGAAAAAAGGAAATTTGAAGAGATAGTGAAGAGAATTAACAAACGCCTTACTAGATGGAAGAGTCATCTCCTTTCTCAAGCAGGACGCTTAGTCCTGATTAAAAACTCGTTGTCTTCATTGTCGGTTTATCCCCTTTTTATGTATGAAATTTCCTCAATATTTGTTTCACAAGATTGCAATGAAGATGGCGAACTTCTTTTAGGGGTAGTCTTCCAATACTAACAAGGCTCATTTGCTGAGATGGGAGGAGTTATGTTTACCATGGCAAAATGGCGGCTTGCAAATTAATTCAGCCCTGTTGGCGAAACATGTGTGGAGAATCATCTCGGATCGCTCCACCTTGCTTAGCCAAATTATGCAATCAAATTATCTTAATTCTGAGCAGATATCTTTAAGTCACGGTATAATAGTTCATCATTATCATTATGGAAACAAGTGCTTAAAGTGGGATCTTTGATCACGGACCATCCTTCCTCGTTAGTCAGCGATGGATCTAGTGGTGAATGCAGCAGTTTGGTTTGTCTTATCATTCGTTGAAGGTGTCAGATCTTATACTGTGCCCTGTAGGAAGGTGGAGCTTAAACCTTGTGTACTCACTTTATCCTAGGCAGGTGGTGAGACAATTTGACAGATATCTAGTACCAGTAACGCAGAAACAAGATCTGATAAGGTGTCGGCTAAACTCTCAGCTTCATATACGGGACGGGATGGTTATAAAATGATTCAAGCAAAATCAATGCTGTGGCATAATCGCTCCTTTTTGGGGACGCCACATATAGCATATTGCATGCTTTGGAAATCTCTGCTCCCTCCCAGAACGAAATTGTTGCTGTGAAAAATTGTTCGTGGTATACTTCCAAGGTCCCATTTGTTGAAAAATAGGCACTTGACCTCCATGGAGGTATGTTCCTTTTGTGCTTCTAGACTCTAGTGATGAATCAATAGATCATTTATTCCTTTTATGCCCTTTTACTAGAGCTTGCTGGTTTGGTAGTAATCTTGGACTTAAAGTTGATGCTTTCCCTTCTAGAACGTTGACTCAATGGATTATTATCTGGATTCAACATCATAGTGATTGATCCTCGTAACTTCATTACATACTTATCCTTCCAAATGTTGGAGTCTTTGTGGTTTGTTCGGAATCGTGTTTGTCATATTGGCACAACACTTGAGATGCTTTAATTTGTATTTCATTCTTCAACAACCATGTGTTAGCCGACCACGACAGTTTCCTATGCTCTCTCGCCTGCTCAATAGATCCCCTGAAAATACTTCTGGATGTTCACTGTTTACGTAATAGTTTTGTAAACTTTATCTTCATTTCATAATGCATAATTACTTTCTTATCGATCGGAAAAAAGAACCATTTAATCAACATACTCCATCCTCCCTCCGTTTTTTAAAATGAGAACCTATTAACAATTTTCATAACATTATAAAAATCAGTTAAAAGTAATTAAATGTAAAAAAAAAAAATAACAACTTTAAAAAACAACCTTGATTGGTATAAAATAGGAGGAAGAGAGACGGGGATGATCAAGATAGCAAAGCCAAAATTGAAAGAAACAAGTTTTTTTCTTTTTAATAAAAAAAAGTGAACCATGAACATTTCATTGAATTTAGTAAAAAAATTTATATTAATTAAGACCAATAAGTATGATATTATAAAACAGAACTAGACGGATTATGACATATAAACGACTTTTCTTTTCTTTTACAGCTCATATATATAACATATCTTCAACTATTAGTAAATGTCGTTTGATTTTTCATGTCTTGTAATTCAATATAAATAAAAAAGGAACTAATCCAGCAAGATGCTCATTTGATGAATTCCCATATATTTTTAACTAATTAATGTGATCCATAGTTTTCCGAAAACTTAGTACGGTTAGGCATAACAAACAAATTAATGGCATTCCAAGTCCACTGTCCACCTAATAAATTGGAAAACGAAGTTAGTTCCAATAGTTAGTACACTACTGATTATATCTTTTCTTTTTTGGAAACTCACACTTTAATCATCCTGTTAACATACACTACTAGAAAAAGAAGCTTTAAGAGAGGTTGGAATTGACTTTTTAAACCCGGTTTAGATATGGCCTTGTATCAATCGGTTTAGAAAAAGTCAGTCATTCTTAAGACAAGACATACAACCAGTTTTTAAAGTTACTTTTTCAAATATGTGTTAAAAATTTTCAATATATAATAAAAAAAAACACTTTTTAGACTAGGTAATTTCATACCCGGTCTAAAAAGTTTGTTTTTTTTTTTAATGTATGTTTTATTTTGTTTTACAAAAACCCTGTTAGATATTATTATATCTAAAAGCTATATTATGAAATATAAATTCTATAGACAAGCCTAAAAATAAAAATGCAATCGACATAAAAAATAATTATAACTAATAACCATGAATCTAAAGTCTATATTATTAGATAATTATTGAAACTTAATTCCAGCATTTGTTTTTTTATTGTTTACTTTTTTTTGGTTTGCAGTTTCCTTACCTCCAAAAGAGTTAGATGATTTTTGAGTATTGGATTTAATGGATGCAATTTTAGGCCCGACATTTGCATAGAGTTGACACATAATTCATATTATGAACATCCCTATAGTTGAATGTAATTACATACATTGGTTGTTAGGTTACCATACTTATGCATTTTGACTCTTATGAACCTCAAAAGAGCCAAAATGGCTAAGGTTAATAAACTTGGCACCAAATCCAAAAGGTTTTAGCAATTGGCTATAAAGATGGTCCACAATACGGAACTAGGTATCAACAACACACGTAAGGGTTAAAATTACAATTGACACTCTCACTCAACACTCAATAATGATCTAACTCCTTTCAAAGAAGGGCCATCCAAAAAAAAAGAAAAAAAAAATAAAAAAATAGAGGCATGACAAATAAGATTGAATTAATATACTTGTGCAAAAAACTTTTGTCCATGAAATTTGTGAAAATTGGATTTGTAAAACCTGCATAATGAAAAAGATACAATGAAATTGCATCATTATCATTATCACAAGTTTCACAATTCCAACCATGACGAATTACATGAATAAAAATTTACATATATACATTTAAAAAAAAAAACATAATGCACATTTTTTCATAAATAATTAATATAACTAATTTATTTAGTCTTTACAAATTAGTTATACTTAAAAAAGCAGAAAATTAATGATGAAATTTCCGTGATTAATCAATTTAGTGACGGTGGAATTTATGATGGAACTGGTTTTCCTTAGTATATCTAGTTCCTATATTTAAAATAAGCTGGAATAGCTACTACTTTAATTTCTTTTGCTATTTGATCCTTCATACTTGTGAAGCTTAGTAAATTTGAGGAATTGATACTTTACAACAATCAAAATTAGCCTGAATTCGTTGAACGATCACCCAATACGGTTAAAACACTGAATCTTATAGTTGAGCGGATCCAATTTATAGGTAAGCAGAAAACCACTCCCACCAAATAAACGAGCACGAGTATTATATTATCTTTATGCAGCAAATTTAATAGGTTTTTGTAAGAATGTTAAATGTAAAGGTGGGTGATAGCAGTGTTGCCATTGTACGAGCCTGTAATAAAACTAATTGGAGTATATTCTATCTCTATGGGTCTAATCCAAGTAGAACTTGTCTTTTTACCAACCCAATCAAACATCAGTTTAAAGATATTGTAATAATGAGTAAGAAAAAACAAACTATACAATAAAAATACCAACAACAACAAAAATACTGTATGTTGAAAATTCACAGAAGTGCAGGTCTATTTACAATAAAAATGGTAAAATACATTAACATGTCCTGTATTTTATTTTAATTACAAATCATTCTATTGTTCCAAACCTGCACAGGTAACAGGTTTCACTTGAAGTTACATAATTAATGCATACCTTGTTTATTTTTAAGATTTTATTTGCATCCACCCAACTATTAATTATTGTTAAATAATATATTTTTTAATCAAAATACTCTTTATGAACATAAATATTGTTTAAAAATTATTTAGGTTACCAAAAAAATCATTTAGTCATATAATTTTATAAAATTTTAAATGTATAAGTTAACAAAAAAAAATATTTCAATATTATGTAAAATAACTTAGTAAAATTATGGAAAAATTAATTAATGTTGCAAACAATGGAAGTTGTAAAATAATAGAGAAACTAAAAATTAATATACATTGAATAGGATTTTATGATAAGAGAAGGGCGTCTCTATTTTCTCTCCATTGACCTCTCCTCCCATTGGATCAACTTCTCATATCATTGAGATTTAACATTTTCTAATAATATTAAACACAAAAATAAAGTTAAACTATTTATGATACCCAAGTAACTAATAAGCTATAATTTTCAGCCAGCAACAAATATTTAAAATTATCTTTAATCTAATTATTTTTGTCTACTTTAGATTTAAGTTACTCTTCACTTACTTATTAAAAAAAAAAAAAAAAAAAAAAAATTTACCCTTCACCTTTCAATAATCCATCAATATCATATATAAATTTAATTCAATGTAGGTTGCCATAAAATCAATATGAAGGCTATTATAGAAACAAATATAATTAAAAAATAAAATATATTCGTGAATAAAAAATTCACAAAGTCAAACAAAGAGTAGAAGGTAGCCTAGGCCGTATTCCTACCCTCATTCGAGATATTTTTTTGGGTAAATCTTTTTAACGTCTTAAGAGAAAAAAAAAAAAAAAAAAGTGCCACATAAATGTCAAAAATTCCTATTAATAACTTTATCTGTGGTTTTTAACAACTCTTGAGGGCTTTTTTGATATCAGAATTTTTTTGTAGGATTTTTTGGACATTTTCTTGTTCCATAAAGGGATTTTCCCTATTTTCTTTTATGGTAAAACACATTGTATACTTCGTCAGCAATAGATACTAACATCCCTTTACATACTTAGGAATGTCGACGTTAAATCACTTCTAAGTTATTACACATAAGAGATATTTGAACTTCCAACCACTCGCTTACGTGATAAGAGCCCCTACTACTCACATTAGCTGTAGTTATTCAATATGAAAGATTTAAAAACATTTAGTTATAAAAATCGCAAATAAAATTATTTCACAATCTCTAATCATAATTAATAATTAGAAGAAATTAAAGAGTTAAAAGGGGAAAAAAAAAATCCACAGCTCTTTAATATATAAACTCTCTCTATGTCTAAGATGTTTCAACGTCTCCAAATATCTGAGAGTGCTATGAGGTATACATAGTAGATATTGGATAGTGTAGTGTGCCCCTTTCTTCTGTGTTTTCAATGTTGATAATATGTTAGAACCCGCGCTGAAGTGAATATGAACTTAATATATTCTTGCTTGGGAAAATATCAATTAAATGCTTTCAGAATTTGAAATTATCATATATTTGATTCCTACTATAAAACCTATTGTTATTTGCTCATCAAGTGAAGTAAATAGCAGTAAACAAAATTGATTTTGGATCTAGATATCTTTAGGATACTTTTATATTTTTTTTTTGGTATGACCTTTTCTCTTTTTCGGCCATTCTGGGGGATGGGATAAGAAAATAAAAGCCAGTGAAAAACTATCGGCCCGCTTCAAAAACAAGTCACCCAAAAACATGTAAGAAAGCCATCATGTTGTACATAAATTTTACAATAACTCGGAGTGATTTCTATGTATTGCACAGAATCCCAATTATTCATGACCCATAAATAGTATATTGTGTTAGAATTTTTATATTTTTTTATTGACACTCACGTTTACTCACTTTTTCTATCAAGACAAAAGGTTTTGTTGGAGATCTAAATTCAGGAGAATATTTGTTAAACGAGTGGTGACTAGTCTAACAAATCCATATGGACATTTAAGTGATTATGGTTTATTTCAAACAATTATGAGGTCATTTATCATCATTGTACTCATCATAAAAGAGAATGTCTGTGGTAATAACATAACAAAACCTTAATATTTCATCAATATAACAACTTAAAAATGACAACTTAAGAGACTAATTTGATTGCCCAGTGCTATATTCCCCTTTCCCCTCTATTTTATTCCTCTCATGATTCTCTCATGCAAGTTTACCGTAACAACTACGGGAAAATTAGTGTCTACAACAACTAAAAATTCATCAAATCTCATTTTTTGATCACTTTGTACAACAAAAATCTAAGACTACAACATTAGCAGTTGATTGTGCTAGTGGGTACACCAGATCCTCTTTTTGGTTAGACTACTTACATTTAAATATTAAGAACAGTAACCTCATGTAAAGGCGCAAAAAAAAAAAAAAAAAAACATGAGCATTCCAAAATTCAAAATAATGATGCTACTATTAGGCTCCTAGCTTTATATATAGCTGCACTTTGGACCAGTGTTGATCAAATAACGCAAGTAACTCCATTCCACAAAATGAATATTTTCATCCTCCCTGGAAAGGCATGTTGCTTCTTCTGGTTCTTCTTCAACCTACTCACTGCCATTGCTTTTCTTGATTCTTTTGCAGATTCTTTTCCAGCCGCAGAGACTCACTACCATGAATTTGTTGTAAGTCCTTAATTGCCTGCATGATCACAAAAAAGTACTTGTTCTAGTTCATATAATCTTACAGATCATAGCACTGAAAAATTGATTGAAATAGATTCAAACCACGCCAGTGACTAGGGTGTGCAGAACCGTCAACATACCCACCGTCAACGGGCAGTTGCCAGGGCCAACTGTGCAAGCTAGAAATGGAGATTCACTTGCTATCAGGGTAGTAAATGCTGCAAGAGACAACATAACTATCCACTGGTACATCAATATCACATTCATCTTGACAGATTTATATTCTGAACATCTTCAGAGAAAAAAATGTTGGCTCATCATGCTTGACATATTCATTTTTGCTGGCAATCTGATATGCTTTTAGGCATGGCCTTCGAATGCTGCAAAACCCATGGGCAGATGGACCTGAGTATGTGACTCAGTGTCCAATCCAATCAAGGGGCAGTTATACATACCGGTTTACTATCACTGGCCAGGAAGGCACACTATGGTGGCATGCTCATGTCGGGTTCCTCCGAGCCACTGTCTATGGAGCTATCATAATCTATCCAAGATTAGGCGCTCATTATCCATTCCCAGTGCCTAGGCGAGAGTTTCTCGTTCATCTTGGTACACCTCTAAGTTTTCTTAGACAGCTATGCTCTAATCTCACCTATTGCCTTTGAAATGTAATAGAAGCTTATGATCAATGATGAAGACTGAATGCTTCAAATACTGTTGAGAAACTCCAGTTTCAGGCATCATATGTTCATAACAGACTATCTTCTGATGATGAACAGGGGAATGGTTTGACAGGGATCCTGTGAGTCTCTTAAGGATGATGAATTTTAGAGGAGCACCTCCAAATGTATCTATTGCATACACAATTAACGGTCAACCTGGAGATTTCTACAGATGCTCCAGCCAAGGTTTGAAATCATTTTTCAATATGGTTGAAAAAGGATTAAGAAATGACAACTAACTTATGACAAATACACTATGCAGATACAGTACGTGTTCCGGTAGAACCCGGTGAGACAATTCTGTTGAGAATAATCAACAGTGCACTTGAACAAGAACTCTTCTTTACAGTTGCCAACCATAGGATGACTGTTGTTGGCACAGATGCAACTTACACCAAGCCTTTCACCACAGGAATCATCATGATAGGACCAGGCCAAACATACGATGTTCTCCTCACAGCTGATCAAATCCCAGGTCGATACTACATGGCAGCACGTGCTTATGAAACAGCCCAAAATAATCCTTTTGACAATACCACCACAACTGCTATCCTTGAATACAAATCAGCTAGCTGCTGCAATAACAGACAATTCTCAAGACCAATATTGCCAGTTCTTCCACGCTTTAATGACACAGGAACTGCAACTGCATTTACCAATGGACTCAGGGGCCTTTCCCAGAATAATGTGTTTATGAATGCTGATGTGAGTCTGTACTTCGTTGTGGGGTTGGGATTAATCAATTGCACAAATCCTAACAGCCCCCGTTGCCAAGGACCCAATGGAACTCGCTTCTCATCCAGCATGAACAATGTTTCTTTTGTACCCCCAAGAATTACCTCCTTAATGCAAGCATACTATCAAGGTATACCTGGTGTCTTCACCACAGATTTTCCTCCTGTTCCTCCCGTGCCATTCAATTATACTGGGAATGTGCCACGGGGCCTATGGACGCCTTCTCGAGGAACTAAGCTCTACAAGTTGAAGTATGGTTCCAGGGTGCAAATAGTTTTACAGGATACAAGTATAGTATCAACTGAGGACCACCCAATGCATCTTCATGGATACGACTTCTTTGTAGTTGGATCAGGATTTGGAAACTTCAACCCAGCAACAGATACAGCTAATTTTAACCTTGTTGATCCACCTCAAAGGAACACCATAGGAACACCTCCAGGAGGATGGGTAGCAATTCGATTTGTAGCTGACAATCCAGGTAATATGCTGCAATAAAAAATTATTAGTCTTACTTATACAACTTGTGTTAAAAAAAATACATTAACTATGTATTTTCATTTATTGGTGCAAAACAGGAATTTGGTTCATGCATTGTCATATAGACTCTCACCTTAATTGGGGTTTCGCAATGCCATTCCTGGTAGAGAATGGAGTTGGACCATCACAGACAGTAATACCGCCACCAGCAGATCTGCCTCCATGTTAAAATCAAGAATAGATCATTGTTAATAAATTTTATGTTCATGAAATATTGGCTCACTGTGTTGTGAATTTTCCAATTTTTTTCCCAATAGTCAGTGTGGTTTTGTACTCTCTTTATAAGTTCAGACATGGGTGATTCTCAATCAAGTAGATTATTAGCTGTCCCATTATGTGTAATGCTCTTGTAAGACATTAAAAAAGGAATGCTTTCTTATTATTGGTACAATCAGTCCTTTTGTTCAGGAAAACAAAAATTAAGAGAGAGAAAGAGAGACGTTCCATCCTGACAATTTAATAGCAATTTCAAGAGTCAAGGCTGTAGACATTAATTTCCATTAGACACAAGTATCCATGTAGGAGATTGACTCTACCAAAACGTATGTCAACATGCTTATATGCTTGTTCATGATTAATAAATAGGGAATACCAATCTTTAGGTAGACCATGCCTACCAAAGATTTTTCTTCCCATTTGGTCCTTCTCCTTCTATGGCAGAATGATCCACAAAGCAAGTGGAGCACACAGATGACTTTAGTCACACCATGGCAGACTTTTGTATATCTAACCCCGATTGAGTTTGGCTATGGACATCTATCACACAATCAAACACATCATGTGACCTTTTTATTTGGATTTACCAAATCAGCAAAATGCAATAACGGGATCATAACGTATTAAATTTAATTATATGTAATATGCATGATTATGTTTAATAATAAATTGCTGAAACATTGAAATCATCCTTAAAGGATAATGAAGATGATATTTCACACAAAATCTAGATGATTTTCATGCAGGTAAAGGTACCTTGTAACTAAAATCAAAAGGTTAACAATTTTGTATCAAAGATATGAAAACAGCAAAAAAGCACTCAATCAGCTGCCCCTTGTCCTGCAGAGGTATTTCGTAGTTTAGGAAACTTCAGATGATATTTTATACAATGCCTATGATCTGACATTAAACAAATCACAGAATGGAATAAAGGCCTATCTTTTGGAAAATATATGGACAGAAGCGCATACCACATCTAACACAAGTATAATTGGCGGAAAACCTTCAAATTGGACAAAAGTGACGACAGCAGAGTGAGCTTAGAGGTCCTACAGCTGCTTTTCAGTAAGATCAAACATGAGGGCAATAATTCCAAGTTTTCCTGTGTTTGTAAATGGAGTAAGATCAAAATAAGCAAGGCAACTAGATAAGCAACAGATAATCAGGTTATATTGCTCATGTAAAAACTCAAGTAAAGTTCTTGGGACCTCACTTGCTGCAAGTGCCTTTGCCTGGCCGGTCCTTTTGGTGCCTTTGGACGCCTTTTTTGATATATACACTACACAGACAGGACCAAAAAAAGAGAAAAATAAATGGGATCCATTAACAACCAAATGCAAGTTTTTGATGGTATACCTAGTCTACTGTTTTCTTAAGCATCATGCACCATCCAAATGATTTACTAATAACTGTCAAGCTTCTCACAAATTCCAACAATCGTCAAATGTTGAATTAAGAAAAAGAAATACAAGCGATTCTAGAAAACCAAGGCGATATAATACCTTGATTTTCATCGTCCAGTTCTATTCTACAGTTTCGGATCATTCATTGTCATTCTCCAAAGCTTCGAGGCGAGCAAGAGCAGCCTAAAAAGAAAAACCCCAAATTTATGATGTGTTGCAAAGAAAATCTGATAACTAAATAAATTTCACTGAGCTTAGAAATATATTCAGGCTTTTCAACCACTGCAAGCAAGGGCAGAATCCATTTCGGTGCACAAGGTTGCACAAAACCACCAAGGTATAAATCATAACTTCAAATATGTCCTCCCCACCGAAACTGTACTCATCATTCCTTCGGGGTTCAGCGGAAGGACAAGAGGATCCGGGACCAGCTTTCCTCCGATACAATTAGGGTGAGTTTGGATTGAGGGAAGGGGAGGGAGGGGAAGGGGAGGGGAGAGAAAAAAATGGGGGAGAGGAAAATTTTGTGGGCCCACCACACTAAATTTTGGACCCATTTTCTTCTCCCCCTATTTTTTTTCTCTCCCCCTCCCTTCCCTCCCTCCCATTCCCTCAATCCAAACTCATCCTTAAAATCCGTTGCCCTCTTTTTCTTCATACGCCGGCGTTTTGTGCCAAATGGCACTATGCAATCTTTGTTATTTTTTTTTTTCTTATTTTTTTATTTTATTTTAAAATAGCATTCATTATCCTCAAGTATTTTTTTTTAAGATCATAAAATATTTAGGATCTTAAAAAAATAATTTTTAAAAATCATGAAGTATTTTCCAGTACCAGTTAGTACTCTGAAATCATGAAGTATCTTATTCCATTTGTTTGCTCTATTTACAACGTGCATTAAATGCTTCTGACACGTCGGATGGCTTTTCGGCTAATCACAATTTAAATGATGGTTAATCATCTGAAATTCACTCAAAAAGATAATTAGATACAACATAATTGAGTTTGAGTGAGATTAGATAAAAATAAATAATAGCCAAAAGCAATTAAGTTTATGATTAACGTTACGGCGAAGCATTCTAATAATCTGAAGACCCTAACTCAAGTAACACTATTATGTTACTTGAGTAATATCATAGAGTTTCAATTTAATGACTTCTGTTACATGATTACTCGAGTAACAGTGCCTTGTTACTCGAGTAATATCACAGGAATTCAACTTAGTAACCTCTGCAACACGCTTACTCGAGTAATAATCCATGCTTACTCGAGTAGCTTACTTGAGTAGGCCTAAACTCCTAATCAAGTAACACTTGTTCTCTGGAAGAAAAAAAATACTAAGTGAAGGCGTTAGCAACTATTACTCGAGTAACAAAATAACATTACTCGAGTAACTATCATATAGAAAACAAATAATGAATTTGAGAAGAGTTTACTCAAGTAGCATACTTACCTTACTCGAGTAACACTTACCATCTACTCGAGTAATACATTCACATATGAAAACATTGGTTACTCGAGTAAGTTGTGTTAGTTCTCAATATGTTTTGATGATTAACAACAAATGTAAAACATGTTTTGAAGTTTGCAAAGTCGTTAAAAACATTCCGATAGTTGCAAACTCGAGTATGGGTTTGCTTACTCAAGTATTGGACTTCCAGAAAGCAACCAAGTTTTTCAAACTAAGTCAATACCGCAGTATGGGTAGCCATACCGCAGTATTGGACTTCCAGAAAGCAACCAAGTTTTTCAAACTAAGTCAATACCGCAGTATGGGTAGCCATACCGCAGTATTGGACTTCCAGAGAGCAACCAAGTTTTTCAAACTAAGTCAATACCGCAGTATGGGTAGCCATACTCAAGTATTGGACTTCCAGAAAGCAACCAAGTTTTTCAAACTAAGTCAATACCGCTAAAGTATGGGTAGCCATACCGCAAAGATTGGACTTCGTAAAAGCAACCAAGTTTTTCAAACTAAGTCAATACCGTAGTATGGGTAGCCATACCGCAGTATTGGACTTCCAGAGAGCAACCAAGTTTTTCAAACTAAGTCAATACCGCAGTATGGGTAGCCATACTCAAGTATTGGACTTCCAGAGAGCAACCAGGATTTTCAAACTAAGTCAATACTGCAGTATGGGTAGCCATACTCGAGTATTGGACTTCCAGAGAGCAAAAGGATTTTTCAAACAAAGTTGCTTACTAGAGTAAAGGAGTGCATACTCAAGTATAGGTTTTATCTTTCAAACACAAGACACGTTAGTTTGCCTCTGAAAGGAGCATACTCAAGTATCCCATTGAATACCGCAGTATGGACACTTGTATACAGTGCAATACTGGAGTAAGCATGAACATACTCAAGTATACAACGGTAAAAACTGATTTTTGAATTATACGAATTTGCAAATCATTGTTGTTTGATCCTATTGCTTCCATAATTCATTCAATCATATTCCTAGCTATGTTTAACAAGTTTGTTGAGTGAATTTCATTAAGATCAGATGAAGATTATTGAAGGTCAAAGCCATAAAGCAAAGAGACAAGTGCATTTAATGCACCCTCGCAAATCAACCTACTTTCAGCTAATTCATCCGAGCACGCCTTCGAACGTTAAAGAATGCTTACTACAACAAGCAAAGTAATCTCCAACGGGCAAATTTGAGAGAATCACATCGATCAATTTAACACCTGGATTAGCAGAAGTTTAGAGAGAGAAGATGACCAGACCTTAAGCTAATCACCTACAACGGTTGGATTCATCAAGCAACGGTCATTTAATGTTCTCTACCTATAAATAGAGTGCATTAACTTCTTCTCAAACACACAGATCTGCTGAAGACGAAAATCATTCAAGTCTCATATTTATTTCTTCAGTTTTTATCTGTGTAGTATCTTGTGATACATTGAGCTTCAGTGCTTATCATATCTACTCTTAGAGAGAGTTTGTTTCCTTGTATATCATTCATTGTAACAATCTCAAGTCGGGTGACTTGGAGATTGGGAAAATCGAGTACAACTTGTAAAGGGAGTGTGTCCTAGGGTGAGGAGCATCCTTCGTTTCGAGTGGGTATCGATTGTAATCGTAGTACAACTTGTAAGGGGAGTTAGTCCTAGGGAGAGGATAACTCTTGAGTACAGAGTGTGTATCTGATTGTTAACAATTACAGCTTGTAAGGGGGAGTGAGTCCTAGGAAGAGGATCATCCTGTGTACAGAGTGTGTAATTGTAATTGTGTGATAGTGGAAAATCCCAGAGTGTTTCTGGGGACTGGACGTAGGTCAAAGAGTTGGACCGAACCAGTATAAATCCTTGTGTCCAGCTTCTTCTTCCCTCGCTCTGTTTATCTCTGTTTTCATTGCTTCAAAAAATAGAGCAATTTCGAAAATTTTTAAAATACCCAATTCACCCCCTCTTGGGTATATAGCTCCACTTACATTTGGTATCGAGTAAGGTCTTCTCAAAAGAGCTTAACATCTCGAGAAGGATCGGTATGGAAGGTATCTTACGATGGAGCTTCTATCAACAGACCACCCGGTTTCAATGGAGAGCATTACTCCTTTCGGAAAGCAAAGTTCAAAGTCTTCGTCATGGCAATCGAGTATGGTCTGCGGAGAGTATTTGAAAGAGGAGATTACGAGCCATCAACCGTTGAAGATGGAGTTAGAGTTCCTAAGCTAGAAGAAGAATATGATGAGAATGACAGAAGAAATGTCACACTCAACAGCAAGGCTATCCTACTGCTTCAAAGTGCTCTAAGTCAACAAGAATACTTTCGTATTTGCACCTTACCATCTGCTAAGGCCATGTGGGATGCTCTGGAGATAGCTCATGAAGGAACAGCTGGAGTCAAGCAAAACAGAATCAACACTCTTATGACAGAGTATGATCTCCTTCGAATGAAGCCGAGGCGAATCCATTGAAGAGTTCAGTGAGGTTCACCCATCCGATCAATCAACTTGCGTCTTTGGGAAAAGAATATGACCAACCAGTCCAAGTGAGGAGAATTCTGAATATCCTTACTAAAGAATGGAAAGCCAAAGTCACAAAGAATCGAGGAAGCTCGTGGAGAATCAATGCAATCGCCGCTCTATTTGGAAGCTTATCGAATATGAAGGCAAGCTCAAATTCAAGAAGGGCTTAGATAAAATCAAAGATGACAGAAAGTTTGGTATTGTTTTGAATGCTGTGAAAGAAAAAGAACCCAATGAGGAAGATGAGGATGACGAAGAGATGGCTATGTTCGTTTGAAAATTCAAGAAATTATATAAGAGAGATCAAGGCTCTAGAGATAGATATCGAGAAGAACTTCAAGCAACGAACAAGATCAAATCATTTGCTACGAGTGTGGAAAGCATGGTCATATCAAGCTGAATGTCCTCGGTGAAAGTTGAAGAAAAGAAGAGAAAGGCAAGATTCAACCACCTCAAGAAGAAAGCTTATATACGGGAGATGATTCTTCGGATGAAGAAAGTGATGAGGAAGGAGTAGCAAATGTTTGCCTAGTTTTTGAAGAACAACCCGAACATAACAATGAGGTAAATGTCTCCGGACCTTCCTATGATGAATTATCTTGAATACAATGAACTATATTCTGAATATGAAAAACTTGCAAAAGAGTTCATTGCATTCAAGAAGAAAATTAAATTGTTGGAAGAACAAATTCAGAATGTTTCTTCCTCTGTTTCTGTTTTTGAAAACATTTAGAAGATATTTCGAAAACATTCACGAAAATGATTGCGAAAAGATTTTAGAAAAGATTTGTGACAATTCTTTGTATTTTAGAGAAAAGAAATTTATATCTTACAAAAACTCATGAGAAATTTACTAGAGGTAGTGAAATGCTCAAAGTCATTTTAAAACAAAGGTTCGCAAATGATAAATCGGGGGTTGGTTATAAACCTGATTTTGATAAGAAGAAAGGGAAGAAGAAACATGGACAAAAATCTTACATGAACTATTTTCGAAAATCTCTCCATTCTTCTAACCCTTTTGCTCATTGCAACTATTGCAATCGTAAAGGCCATGCTACTTCTTCATGTTTTCATAAAAAGGAAAGAAAGAGCAAGCACTGTAGGTAATTACCAATGGGTACCAAAGGGAACTTATGTTTTCCCTAAGGCTCAAACTAACCCGAGAAGGACCCAAGCATAAATGGGTACCAAAATGTCCATCTTGTTGGTTCGTTTGTGCGAGGTTGATTCTAAGAGAAATGGACATAAAGGGGTTAAGAATCAAAGAATCACTTATGCGAAAAGGAGAACCACTCAAGTATCAAAGAGTAGATACTTGAAGCCTGTATCTTTTATGAGAACTTTGCAGACACCTAAGAGACAATGGGTGTGCAAAGCTAATCCTCCAAGTACCTAAGGCAAGGGTACATGTTGGTAAAACCTCCTACTCTATTATCTAGAATATTTATTGAGGTTTTATACATTGGATATTAGGAATGAACAACGCAAACCATTTTGAAATTATTTTTTCTTTAAAACTCATTCAAAAGTTTTTGCATTGTTCAAAAGTTTAATTCATTATGCATACATGATTTTTTGAAAAGAAAATTATATCTTTTATGCATAAAGCTATGGTTAATTCATTATGCTCAATTATCATAATATGATTATATTCTTGGAGCATATAAATTTTGTTCCTATAAGCTAACAATGATTGGATCCAAACAAGATTGGATACCAAAAGAGAAAAAGGTTGTATACAGCTTTGTAGGATCAAGGAAAGCTTCCCAAAAGAGCATTGTGACTCTTGAGGAAGCTGAAGAAGCAATGCTTGATGATGAATGTCAAAAGCGAGAAGATATCGCATCAATTCATCCCAATGAAGCTTCAACAAGGACAAGAGGAATTATGGTGATATCTAATTTTACCCTATATTGTGCTTATGAAGAATTCATATTTGGGTATTGAATACTTGTCCATTAATGCATTCCATTAAGCAATCAATCATTTATGACTTTCAAAATATTTTTCAGATTGCTAATGGATCACAAGTGAATTTGTGCATAATTTTCTAAGTCTAAGATTTCTAAAATGCACAATTCAAAAACTTGTTTTAAATTACAATTCATTCTGTGTTTGGAAAATGCATTCCAATGTTTTGAAAATATGCATGATTTGATTGCACTCAAATGATATTTCAAATTGGAATTTAATTTCCACCATATTGAGTGGATGCATTGATTTTCCGAACATATCTTCAAAGATGAGTTTTCATATCATCAACATCTCAATTTTATAAGGCATTATCATGATTTAAAAGAATATTTGAGATATTGAAAACTGTTTGCATAGTTTTTGAAAATCTTACATCAATGACATAATTTCCTACATGAATGTTTTTACAAATTGTCATTGAAAAATGATTTTCTTGGTATCACTTATTTGCTCATCCATAAGTTCGGTGTTATGAATTAATTGGATAAGTTTATTTGTGATACACTCTATGCTTGGATGTAATATGCTCATTTAGAAGCAATTCAGTTTTGTAAGAAGATAATTTGGGAATCATAAATCCCAATGAATTGTGAATTGCCTCCACTTAATGTTAGTTATGTGTTTTGATGACTAACTAATCACTAACTTAAGCATTGGAGAATCTAGATGTGGTTCTATGAGGATGTTTATCATGATTAATCTCGAAATCCCGGTCAAGAAGAGAACACGAGTCGATTCTTAACATTCGAGTTTTTCTTTGTCAAAGAGCGAAAACTCGAATTTTGAGACAAAAACTCGAGTTTTTGTGTAATATCGGGGTCGAGAAAATGAGCAAATTTTTCAAACGAGATGAAAACTCGAGTTTTGGGGTGAAAACTCGAGTTTTGCTCTCGAAGGTCAAAGATTCTCATTACATCTTTGACGTCCAGTTAGTACAAGCTTGTTGCAATTGAAATATTTTTGAAAACCCGATTGATTCTCTTCACTTCACTCTATCCTCGAGTCTACCCCTAAATTCTCTCATCCTCCTTGACGAGATTCCGAGTAAATGACCTCCAAACGTTGTGCTTCGGTTCACGGTTTGGATGCTTCTACTTCACTGGACCAAGCTCGATAAGCCTAACATCATCTCGAACCGACCATCTTTTCTGAACCAGCCATTACCTTTGAACTTGAGCCATCCATTCCTACCACTCAGATTAACCCTTCATCTCAGCAACAGGATCTTATTCTTACACTTTCAAATATCCCAATTGATCCACCCTTGTTTCTTGATGACAAAGGGGAGAAGAATGAGAAGGATCAATCAATGCTTTCGAAATTATATTGCACTTTTTTTCTTTCGAAACTCTACTTAACATTCTGGTTTTTCTACTTGATTAATATCTGATGAATGTTTAAGTTATGCAATATAATGCATTTTGGTATCTTTGAACTCGATATATGCTCATCGAACTCTATGGATTAATGTTTAATGTTTATGAGTATATCAATAAGTTATTTTGTTATTTTGGTATCGGCTATCATGGTGATATTAATTGATAAAATGATTTAACTAGTCATGAGATTTTTATTTGCTTTAACTTTGATGAAATGAATTGTGTTTTACTAAAATCTCAAAGTTTGCAAATGTTTTTGATCAAACTTGCTTTCTCATTGTTCAAATGATCAAATTCAATTTTTGAAAGCAATTGATTGTTTACATGTGTTGTCATCATCAAAAAGGGGGAGAATGTTAGTTCTAAATATGTTTTGATGATTAACAACAAATGTAAAACATGTTTTGAAGTTTGCAAAGTCAGTTAAAAACATTCTGATAGTTGCAAACTCGAGTATGGGTTTGCTTACTCAAGTATTGGACTTCCAGAAAGCAACTAAGTTTTTCAAACTAAGTCAATACCGCAGTATGGGTAGCCATACCGCAGTATTGGACTTCCAAAGAGCAACCAAGTTTTCAAACTAAGTCAATACCGCGAGTATGGGTAGTCATGCATCGAAGTATTGGACTTCCAGAGAGCAACCAAGTTTTTCAAACTAAGTCAATACCGTAGTATGGGTAGCCATACTCAAGTATTGGACTTCCAGAGAGCAACCAAGTTTTTCAAACTAAGTCAATACCGCAGTATGGGTAGCCATACTCAAGTATTGGACTTCCGAGAGCAACCAAGTTTTTCAAACTAAGTCAATACCATAGTATGGGTAGCCATACTCAAGTATTGGACTTCCAAAGAGCAACCAAGTTTTTCAAACTAAGTCAATACCGCAGTATGGGTAGCCATACCGCGAGTATTGGACTTGAAAAGCAACCAAGTTTTTCAAACTAAGTCAATACCGCAGTATGGGTAGCCATACCGCAGTATTGGACTTCGTAAAGCAACCAAGTTTTCAAACTAAGTCAATACCGTAGTATGGGTAGCCATACCGCAGTATTGGACTTTAGAGAAGCAACCAAGTTTTTCAAACTAAGTCAATACCGAGTATGGGTAGCCATACTCAAGTATTGGACTTCCAGAGAGCAACCAAGTTTTTCAAACTAAGTCAATCTTGCGGTATGGGTAGCCATACTCGAGTATTGGACTTCCCGAAGAGCAAAAGGATTTTTCAAACAAAGTTGCTTACTAGAGTAAAGGAGTGCATACTCAAGTATAGGTTTTATCTTTCAAACACAAGACACGTTAGTTTGCCTCACGAAAGGAGCATACTCAAGTATCCCATTGAATCTTTGCAGTAAGTATGGACACTTGTATACGGTGCACATCTTGGAGTAAGCATGAACATACTCAAGTATACAACGGTAAAAACTGATTTTTGAATTATACGAATTTGCAAATCATTGTTGTTTGATCCTATTGCTTCCATAATTCATTCAATCATATTCCTAGCTATGTTTAACAAGTTTGTTGAGTGAATTTCATTAAGATCAGATGAAGATTATTGAAGGTCAAAGCCATAAAGCAAAAAGAGTACAGTGCATTTAATGCACCTCGCAAATCAACCTACTTTCGGCTAATTCATCCGAGCACGCCTTACGAACGTTAAAGAATGCTTACTACAACAAGCAAAGTAATCTCCAACGGGCAAATTCTCGAGAGAATCACATCGAGATCAATTTAACACCTGGATTAGCGAAGTTTAGAGAAGATGACCAGACCTTAAGCTAATCACCTACAACGGTTGGATTCATCAAGCAACGGTCATTTAATGTTCTCTACCTATAAATAGAGTGCATTAACTTCTTCTCAAACACACAGATCTGCTGAAGACGAAAATCATTCAAGTCTCATATTTATTTCTTCGGTTTTTTATCTGTAGTATCTTGTGATACATTGAGCTTGGTGCTTATCATATCTACTCTTAGAGAGAGTTTGTTTCCTTGTATATCATTCATTGTAACAATCTCAAGTCGGGTGACTTGGAGATTGGGAAAATCGAGTACAACTTGTAAAAGGGAGTGTGTCTAGGGTGAGGAGCATCCTTCGTTTACTGAGTGGGTATCGATGGTAATCGAGTACAACTTGTAAGGGGGAGTTAGTCTAGGGAGAGGATAACTCTTGAGTACGAGTGTGTATCGATTGTTTACATTACTGACTTGTAAGGGGGAGTGAGTCCTAGGAAGAGGATCATCCCGAGTACGAGTGTGTAATTGTAATTGAGTGATAGTGGAAATGTAGGTCAAAGAGTTGGACCGAACCAGTATAAATCCTTGTGTCCAGCTTCTTCTTTGTTTACAATTACAGCTTGTAAGGGGGAGTGAGTCCTAGGAAGAGGATCATCCTGAGTACAGAGTGTGTAATTGTAATTGAGTGATAGTGGAAATGTAGGTCAAAGAGTTGGACCGAACCAGTATAAATCCTTGTGTCCAGCTTCTTCTTCCTCCTCTGTTTATCTCTGTTTTCATTGCTTCAAAACAGAGCAATTTTTGAAAAGTTTTAAAATACCCAATTCACCCCCCATCTTGGGTATATAGCTCCACTTACAAGTTGAAACCCTTACTCGAGTAACTCAAACTTGTTGCTCTAGTAATATTTTGAATGGCATTGAACTTTGCTCTTCTTCAATACTTACTCGAGTAACACAAAGGGGTTTACTCGAGTAAACCTTCTTCTGATATATGCGTATATGTTGCAACTAATATACTACTCAAGTAATTACCAATCATTACTCGAGTAACATTCTGTAATCACTTAAACACACTATTAGATTGAGTTTGCTTGAGTAAACGTAAGGACTTACTCGAGTACTATCTTAACTTAGGCAATATTCATAGATTCAAAGCCTTAACTATTTTCAAAATAAAAACTTTAATTATTTAAGTCTTGTTATCATCAAAACCCCGAGAACTAACAATTAATGGTTTAAGTCAAAATATTTTTAACTTGATCAAATTCAAACTAGTAACTTACTGTCAAACTTGACTCGAGTTTAGAGTTGTCAAACTCGAGTCAACACAAGACAGAGAATTGTCAAAATATTTGAACTCAACTTGCGTCGAGTTTCTGGTTGTAACACTCGAGTCAATGCAAGGCAGAGAGCTTTCAAAGTATTTTAAACTTATAGTGACTCGAGCCTGTGCTATTTGACTCAAGTCATATTTTGTGGACTTAAACTTATTTTCAGAATAGAAGTCCATGACTCGAGCCAGCACTCTTTAACTTAAGCACGCCTACTTTAATCAATTTTTCAAATGAATTAGCTAACTTGAGTTAGTCACTTAATAACTTGAGCTGACGCGAGTTCAAACCATTTTTCAAAATATGATGAGTGCTATTTATGCCATATTTTCCCTATAATGCGTGACTATTTTGTATGGTAAATATGAATTTAATTGTGTCCAATCTGAGTAAATTTGTCATAATTCACACATATAGGGGAAGGTAGGATGGATCTTGTAAATCATGGTAATTGCATAATTATCCTATACATGTGCATAAGAAAAGGAAAGTTTAAGGTTTATTGTGAATGCACATAGCATAGCTGATACAATGCTATAGCATCGGGTCAGCCATATCAAGTCATAGCACAATGCAACCCAAATGATATAGTAGCGTAAGTGAAGCAATGCTATGCGCCATATGTTCTGATGTTTCCCAAGGCTATTTCAGGAAATAAGTGCAGGTTAATAGACAAACGTGTAGACAACGGTTAGATTGCTGATGTATTGGATTAGAAGGTGTGGAGGATCGAAGTTAAGATTTGGAGAATCTCGCAGGATTAGCAGAATCAATCTACCGAATTTGGAAAGTTGGACCAGTTGGACTGACAGATTTGGAAAGGCCTAACTCACTGAACGTATGCCGCAAGTAAACCTGACGATAAAAGGAAAAGACGGCCAACCCTAAAGGGGATTGAGTCGTTGGAGAGTCAAAGAAATTCTTATTCGGCTAGGCTCGAAAGAAGAGAGAGAGAAATTATGAAGCTCAAGATCTCCAGAAGAACCCAGCATCCTTCCTTATAGTGAGGCGGAGAGTAGAAGGCGTGGAGACATCTAGTGACAAACGCCTCTCATGCTGTCTGTTACACCCCTACGGCCTCACCCTTTCGGGTGGCGGGTTAGAGGGATCCTTACCGCTTATTATCTTTCCTTTGCTAAATAATCACTTTAAACAAATATCAGAGTATGTGCGGCAGAGCATAGGATCGGTTTGGACAACTTACAATATACTGGTAAAGGTACAAACAATTACATAAAATAATCCTCGTAGGGTTAAGAGTACAATAGTCCAATATAAGTACTGGGCAATAAGTGAATTTATACAGTCATAAAAATATACACTGAGATAAGGACTTCCATACGTCTTCAATCTTCGTCTTCATTGCTCTTACCCGTATCTTTTCCACAGTCCAATGGGCCTACCGCCTTACACCTGTATCTTTGGAACCAGATAGGAGTTCAAAGTTGAACCCCAGAGTAACTATTAAACTCATATACAATATGTATGCAATGCATGTAATGCAAATCACAATCGGAAACACAAACATGGCATGTACTCCGTAGGACCGCCTGGTCAAGACAAGCCCCTGGAACCAGCGCGCAAAGGGCCTCAGCAGTCAGGGTGGCCAACCCCAACCACCTAACCTAGGGCCTCAGTGGACATCTATAAACACACAGTCATTAGGCTCCACCTAGCCCACATACCTCCAGGCCTCAGCGGCCTATGAACACACAGTCACATAGGCTCCACCTAGCCTACATGCCAAGGGCCTCAGTAGCACCCCTCTAGGTACTACCTAGCCACCTGCCTCAGGCCTCAGCAGCACCCCTACAGGTACTACCTAGCCTGCATACCTCAGGCCTCAGCAGTAACCATAGAATGTGAAGTCCCATAGATACCACCTAGCCTACATCCACAATCATGATAACACATAACATACAAGAGCCACATAGAGTATGCAAGTTTACAGTTACTACCTGGCATGCCTTGCAAAATAATGAACTCTTCCTTTGATGTTGGAGATACGTCCCACACTTGCTATCACCCTAGGTACAAACAAACATCATGCTTTTAGTCATATGAGCACACTTTGCTTCAAGTTCCATAAAATTCGCATGGCACTAGAATTTTCCAGAAATGCTGACCCAACTTTGCCGATTTTTAATAAATTCTAGAAAAATCATATTAACGTGAAATAAGTGGATATTGAACCCTTAGGATGTCTATTTTACCATAAAAATAATATCAAAATTCATAGGGGTTCATATCCTTTTATTATTTGCAAAACCAAGCCACTGGTCTAGAGAAAAGTCCAGGTTTTTAGGTCATTATCAACTTAAGATATCTCTCGGTTGGAAACTCCAAATGACACAAAATATCATATCAAACTCATCCTTAGGATGTATAATTTCACCTTGTAAAATTTCAAAGCCATCAGACTCCATTTACTACTCCAAAACTACCGTTGTCCATTCGCTGCCCAGAAACCGTAAGAACCGACAGATTTTCATATAATAAAACTTAAGCTTTTAGGGTTTGGAAAAAGGTAATCACTCTTGAACCTACACAAAAACACCTTCTGGACTCAATGGAAACCTCAAAGATACCAAAATACTACTACCACTCCACGAAAATCACCATAGGGCAGAAATAAGAGTTTCCAAGTCGTCGGTTAGGGGCTTACCTTAGGATGTCGGTTGCGGGTGCCTTCCTCCTCCCTTGGACCAAAGCCTTCAGCTGGAGACTCTCTCTCTTCCCCTCAATGTTGTGCTGGGCTGATGGAAAATGGAGGAGGGAGCGCCCTATTTATAGGCTCCAAAGGTGGGGCCCTCATCCAAACTTTATCGCGATCCGATGGTCGGGAAAATTCCTCGGATTAAATTATTATTTCATTACTTGTTTCTCAAGGCTTCTAGAGATCTCCTTGGGCAGATGGGTGTGCTTCCAAGACCAAAAATAAGATTCCAAAATTGCCCCTGGTGGTAGTCTCTGGTATTGCTAGTTGTAGGTTTTTGGCCCAGGGGTAAAACGATCATTTTGCACTGCTCTCCCTCCAAGACCGTGGGACCCGCATGATCTGCCCTAGTGTTAGTTCTATATGTGTTTTGATGATAACTGACAATTGTAAACATGTATGGATGTTTTTGGATAAACTAAATGGAGATTTAAACTTGTTGATTTCAACCCAAAAACATTTTATTCTTTTGCCAAACTCGAGCCTAGATTTGGCAAACTCGAGTTTTGACGACAAAGGCAAAACTCACAAGTTTGCATTTTAAACTTGAGACTACAGTTTCTTAAACCTCAGGTTTGTTTCTTAAACCTCAGGTTTGTTCTTAAACCTCAGGTTCGCACCTCCAGAGAAAAGTTTCAAAGAGTTTACAAATATGTAAACTCGAGTTTGTGGAGACAAACTCGAGTTCGCCTCAGCGGGAAGAATTTTTCAAATGAGATTTTCATAAACTTGAGACTCGCTTCCATGAACCTCGGGTTTGCTTCCATGAACCTCCGGTTTGCATCGGGCCAAAAGTTTTCCAAAAGTTTTCTAAGTTGAGCAAACTCGAGTTTAAGTTTATGAACTCGAGTTTGTGCCTTACTGAAGAGCAAAATGATTTTAACTTGAGAAAACTCTAGAGTTTGCACTTGGAAACCTCGGGTTTGCACTTTGGAAACCTCCGGTTTGTGTTTTGAGAGCTAAAACTAATTTTTGACATGAATAGTGTCAAACTCGAGTTCACTAACTTATAGACTCGAGTTCGTGTTTTGCTCAAAATGTGTTTTGATTTGAAAACCCGATGGTTTGCTCGATAGAAGTCTAAACTCGAGCCTAAATATGCAAACCTCGGGTTTGGTCCGAACAAATTTTACAAACCTCGGGTTCTCTACGCAAACCTCGGGTTTGGTCCGCATGAGCGAAACTTCATTTTTAATGTTCAGCAAACTCGAGCCTAAATATACAAACCTCGGGTTTGGTTCATACGAGAGGCAAAGATCCATATTCAATACTTGAGCAAACTCGAGTTTGGAAAAACAAACCTCAGGTTTGCATCGCTGATTCAAAAATTCAAATTCTACGAATATGTGAAACCTTCTTGTTTGATCTTAATACTTTCTATGATTAATCTCTAATGTTCCTAGATATGTTTAACCACTTTATTGGTGAGTTTCAGATAAATTAGAGAGTGTTTATTGAAGGTTTAAAGCAAAAGCAAAAGTGACGTCAAAGCACTTTAAAAAGCAAAACCAGAAAGTTGCACAACTTTGGCTAATCCACTGAACACGTCTCGCAAAGCATTTAAGAATGTTTTCTACAACAAGCAACTGCATCTCCAACGGATTAATTTGCGAAGGTCAACACAGATTACTTGGCCATTTTGGTTTAAGAGAATTTTAGAGAGAGAAAGTGCCTAAGCCACCTCCTAACACTCGGGAGAACTTCTCCAACGGATCTATCCGAAAGGCAACGGTCATTTAATGATCTCGAGTATAAATAGAGTTGCATTCAAGCCTTTCCAGACACGACACCCTTTGAAGACGAAAATCATTCAAGTTTCTTATTTACTTCTTAGTTTTATCCGTGTAGTATCTTGAGATACATTGAGCTTCAAAGTGATTATCATTATCTACTCTTAGAGAGAGTTTATTTCAGCATATATATCATTCATTGTAACAATCTCAAGTCGGTGACTTGGAGATTGGGAAAATCGAGTACAACTTGTAAAGGGGAGTGTGTCCTAGGTTGAGGAGCATCCTTCGTTTACAGTGGGTATCGATTGTAATCGAGTACAACTTGTAAGGGGGAGTTAGTCTAGGGAGAGGATAACTCTTGAGTATAGAGTGTGTATCGATTGTTTACAATTTGACTTGTAAGGGGGAGTGAGTCCTAGGGAGAGGATCATCTTTAAGAGTGTGTAATTGTAATTGAGTGATAGTGGAAAATCTCATAGTGTTTCGGGATGGATGTAGGTCAAAGAGTTGGACCGAACCAGTATAAATCCTTGTGTCCGACTTCTTCTTCCCTCGCTCGCTTACCTCTGTTTTCATAGCATCAAAACAGCATTTTTTGAAAAGTTTTAAAATACCCAATTCACCCCCTCTTGGGTATATAGCTCCACTTACATTTGGTATCGAGTAAGGTCTTCTCAAAAGAGCTTAACATCTCGAGAAGGATCGTATGGAAGGTATCTTACTACGATGGAGCTTCTATCAACAGACCACCCGGTTTGATGGAGAGCATTACTCCTTCGGAAAGCAAAATTCAAAGTCTTTGTGAATGCTCGAGTATGGGCTGTGGAGAGTATTTGAAAGAGGAGATTATGAGCCATCAACCGTTGAAGATGGAGTTAGAGTTCCTAAGCTAGAAGAAGAATATGATGAGAATGACAAAAGAAATGTCACACTCAACAAGAAGGTCATCCTCTTGCTTCAAAGTGCTCTAAGTCAACAAGAATACTTTTGTATTTGCACTCTACCTTCGCAAAACATATGTGGGATGCTCGGGAGATAGCTCATGAGGGAACAGTGAGTCAAGCAAAATCGGGTCAATACTCTTATGACCGAATACGATCTTATGCGCATGAAGCCACGATGAATCTATTGACGAATTTCAGTTGAGGTTTACCCATCCGATTAATCAACTTGCTACCCCGGGAAAGGAGTATGATCAATCAGTTCAAGTAAGGAAAATCCTGAATATTCTTACTAAAGAATGGGAAGCCAAAGTCACAAAGAATCGAGGAAGCCCGTGGAGAATCAATGCAATCGTGAGTCGCTCTACTTGGAAGCTTATCTGAATATGAAGGCAAGCTCAAATTCAAGAAGGGCTTAGATAAAATCAAAGATGATAGAAAGTTTGGTATTGTGTTGAATGCTGTGAAAGAGAAACCCAATAAGGAAGATGAAGATGATGAAGAGATGGCTGTGCTTGTACGAAAATTCAAGAAATTCTATAAGAGAGATCAAGGCTCTAGAGACAGATTTCAGAGAAGAACTTCAAGCAACGAACAAGATCAAATCATTTGCTACGAGTGTGGAAAGCATGGTCATATCAAGCTCGAATGCCCTCACCGAAAGTCAAGAAAGGAGAGAAAGGCAAGATTCAACCACCTCAAGAAGAAAGCTTATGTATCTCGCCTTTTGGGGAGAAGATTCTTTAGATGAAGAAAGTGATGAGGAAGGAGTAGCAAATGTTTGCCTAGTTGCTGAAGAACAACCTGAACATAACAATGAGGTAAATGTCTCTGGACCTTCCTATGATGAATTATTTTCTGAATACAATGAACTATATTCTGAATATGAAAAACTTGTAAAAGAGTTCATTGCATCCAAGAAGAAAATTAAATTGTTGGAAGAACAAGTTCAGAATGTTACTTCTTTCGTTTCGCTTTCTGAAAACATTTCGAAAATATTTCGAAAACATTCCCGAAAATGATTGCAAAAAGATTTTAAAAGATTTGTGACAATTTGTGTTCTAGAGAAAAGAAATTTATATCTTACAAAAACTCTTGAGAAATTCACTAGAGGTAGTGAAATGCTCAAAGTTATTTTAAAACAAAGAAAGGTTCACAAATGATAAATCGGGGTTGGTTATAAACCCGATTTTGATAAGAAGAAAGGGAAAAAGAAACATGGACAAAAATCTTATTTGAATTATTTTCGTAAATCTGTTCATACTTCAAATCCCTTTGCACATTGTAACTATTGTAACCATAAAGGTCACAATACTTCATCATGCTTTCATAGGAAAGACAGGAGAGATAAACCGGTAATTATCAATGGGTACCAAAGGGAACATATGTTTTCCTAAGGTTCAATCTAACCCGAGAAGGACCCAAGCATAAATGGGTACCAAAATGTCCATCTTTTGGTTTGTTTAGTTTACCTTTTGTCATGGACTATTCTGCTATGATTTGTTTTGTGATTCCCTCTTCAGTCATGAACTAAATTTCTTTTGTCTGAGTGAGGATGAATTCTTGAGTACAGAATGAACCTAGTTTGCTAGTTCGTTAATTTAATACATTTTAATCTATTGTTGGTTAGCAGAAGCTAAGGGCCAGATCAGTGGCCTCAGCTACTAGAAGGAGTCGGGGTTAGACATCTGATAGACAGTATTTGCTGCACAGGTTGGTGCAAGGCTTGACCTAACATTGTAGCTACAGGAATGGGCCTACTACTCATAGCCATACACCTTGATTAGGAATGAAAAGTTGAACTAGAAAATTGCCACAGGCATATAGGAGAAGTATAGCTAAGATTGTACTTACAAGACGCGGAAGCTTCTGTATAGCGTAGTGGTGGGTTAACTAAATAACATTGTGACAAGCGGTTATGCTGTAGCATTGTGGAAGCTGTGCAACATAATTGCTATAGCAATGCGTTAGGGAAAACTGGGGGAGTAATATGCTTAGGATGAAATTTGAGCTTAGTCTATCTTTTAACTGATATTTTCTTGCGACTAAGATCATTTGTTTATTTTGTTATTTGTTAGCTATAACCACAAAACTCCCAAACCAATTATACTTTTCTTTTATTTTTACACACAACTGTTTGTGTAAATCAGTATCATCATCGGTATCTCGGTCTCTGTGGGATGATACTCTACTTACTCTTTATTACTTTTTCGACTAGTTCACTTGCTATCAAGGAAATCGACCAACAAGTTTTTGGTGCCGTTGCCGGGGCCTATAGATACCTTTCGTGATCACAAGTGTATTATGGCACAGTTGTGTGCTATCCAATAAAGCCCCTTCTATGTTTTTGATTTTCAGGTACATTCTGTAGCGTATGCGCAGCTCGCCATCTGTCAATCTTGAGCCTTACAATCCTGAGATCGAACGCACTTACAAGCAAAGGCGCAGGAGACAAAAGCGAATAGGTCACCCCCGTAACTCTACAGACATGGCGGATATACCAGTTAATCATGACCAGGGACGAAGGAAGCATCAAGTAATAAATGGAGACATTTGATGAGCACAAATTGCACCATGTTTTCCCTATACCTTATGACTGAATTGGATGATAAATACGAGCTTAACTGCAGATTCTAAGCAAAAAGGCATACATTCAGGATATAGGGAACTGAAGGGCAGAAACCATTTACATCCTAAACATGTGCTAAGAAAGGAACAATTTACATGGTTTTTAAGGAAGACTATATAGCATAGCTGATATAAGGCTATAGCATTCTAACAGCAACTTGAAGTGCAATGCAAGGCGTCACGAAAGCTATAGCAAAGTAGAGGACGCAATGCTATGCGGTATATTTTCTGACCTTTTTATCTAGGTGATTTCAGGAATAAAAGAAAAGGGCGATAACGATAGGTGGATTGCTGACATGACGGAATAGAAGATGCGGATGATCGAAACTAAAAGATTTGAAGAATCCCGCAGGATTAGCAGAAGCAACTACTTGGATCAAGAGATACGATAGATCTCAACAAATTAGGAAAGGCCCAACTCACTGTAACTTGCGCCGCAAGAAAGTCTGATTATATAAGGAGCAGTAGAGCCAACCCTAAGGGAGTCGTAGAGCCCTAGAACGAGATTCTACTTTTAGCAGACTCAAGAGAAGAGTAAGAGATTTCACAAGAGCATGAGATTTCCATATCAACCCAGCATCCTTCCTTGCAGTACGACGGAGAGAGGAAGACATGGAGTGGTGACGTGACAGGGCTGCATCCACGCCGTTGGAACTTCGTCAAAGCTTTCTATTTTCCCTTTTATTTTAATCTTTCGATCATGGGTCATTCTGTTAGTGTCTGTTTTGTGTTTCCCTCGTCAGTCATGAACTAATTTTCATATGGCTGGATGAGGATGATCCCTTAAAGTGTTAAATGTGTTAGTTATGATTAATTTTGATGATGTCTTATATAGATGCCATTATCCAAAGCAAAAAGTTTACATACTACATTTATCTTATACTTTGACTAATTCTTATATTTAATGTAGATGCAAAGTTTAATACAATGAAGAATGATAAAAAATGGAGTTTGAAGAAAGAAGAACTTGTTAAATATTATGAGAATATCAATATTCAAGCTCCTATGATCAAATAGAAGTTGGAATGGATCAATTCAGAGTTAAAATAAGCAAGTTGAAGCACGAACAGTTCCTTGCTCGAGCAACAAGAGGATCCATGCTCGAGCAACATCATTTTTCACCTAAACAGTACCTTGCTCGAGCAACAAGAGGAGCCATGCTCGAGCAACATCATTTTTTAGCCAAAATCCGTTCTTGCTCGAGCACAAAGAAAAGGCTTGCTCGAGCAACATCATTTTTCAGCTACTCTGTTCAGCTCTGTTTCTGGCGACCTCCGGTAAATCGGCGATATCTCCCAAACCAGGAATCGGATTGTCACGAAACTAGTGGCATATGAAACTAGACATCCAATGCGTCATTTTAATATAAAATGCATGTCCAAAGGAGTCCAGATAAGGGAGCTATGATTTTTACAAGTTGGCACAAAAATCACCGTCACAGTCCAGACCAAGCTTCGGTAATTTGTGTGTATCTCACAATATACAAATCCAATTGAGGTAAAACTGGTGCCATTGGAAACTAGACTCAAATACCTTTCCAAAAAAAATGAAGAAAACAAAAAAAATCAATTGAAGGATATATGATTTTTGAAGTTGATGGTATGTTCAGAATGCTACAAAAAACGCTGATCAAGAACAACCTCCAATCATCTGATGATAACGGACAAAGTACAATGAGTTTGGAGCTGATTCTTATTGCATTGGAAAGAAGACTTGAAGAGCTTTATGAGCATGGATGGTTTGCCAAAATTGAAGCTATATCAAAGACGTTAGGCTCTCGGGAAAATTGACTATTGTGCTGCCAATATTCTTGTTTCCTGAAAGTATCTACATTCTGGAAGTTGAGCTTTGTATTGGAGAGTATAATGCTTATTCAAAGATAGAAGTGTACTTGAGCAAGGTGATTGGCATGCCCAAGCATCATCGGGCTGATAGTGGAACTCAAACTCATGATTAAATGCAAAATGAAGACCATGCCCGAGCAGAGTGAAAAGCATGCTTGAGCAGTTTACCCGAGCAAGGGTAAAAGCATGCTCGAGCAACATCACAAATCTCTTGATCCTTCACTTCATATGGCCTATGCCCGAGCAGAGTGTAAGTTTGCTCGAGCAGCTTGCTCGAGTAGTATCGTAAGTTACCTGATCATCACTTCTGTTTGCCTTGTGCTCGAGTAGGATGATATCATGCCCGAGCAGCATGCTCGAGCAAGAGTAAAAGGTTGCTCAAGCAAAGTCGAGTAACCTGTGCTCGTACAACCCTTGCTCGAGTAAGGAACAAAAGTATGGTCGAGCAACATTAGAGATGTCTTATTCTTTCGCCTATATCTGTGTCTTGCTTGAGCAAGAATGTTGGCTTGCTCGAGCAACTGGGTCTCACAATTGTTTTCATAAAGATTGCCCAAGCATGATTTAATTCATACTTGAGCACCATGCTCGAGCAAATAGAAAAGCATCAGCGAGTTTGAAGTGAGTTGAACTAATTTCCAAAGGGCTTGCCCGAGCATGATAAAATCATGCTCGAGCAACATGCTCGAGCAAAGAGATTTTGTTGCTCGAGCATCAACGACCAAAGTGCATTTTCCTAAGCATTTCAAAGGAGCTTGCTCAAGCAAGGATGAATCATTGCTCGAGCAATATCATCCCTATTTTCAAATCATTATCCTCCGAGATTCATGAATCATTGAATGAATCATTATTTCTTCTTATTCTTACTTATTACGATTATCAAATGCTTTTAACCAATTTGCTCATGAGTTTTAGATTGTTTAGACATGAATTACCAGAAGATTTGAATAAAGCAATATCGTCTGTCAGAAGCATTAAATGCAGCTACCTAAACCGATGATAAACACGGAAACCAACTTTGATAGAAGTAAAGAAACTCTGATATTCCGTCTGCGCATTAAATGCTATTTCACAATGGGAAAAATAAAAGGAATGAAAGAGAATGTCGTCACTATCATACCATTGAGATTATTCAAACGACGAAAGCCCTGACAGAAATCCCATCTGCCTAACGAACACATCTAAATCTCTCAACGGCTATATTCATAAGTCACAACGATTATTCTTCATGCTTCATCAACGGACATATCCAAACATTCAAATGGAGAGAATCAAATCCTTCAACGGTCCTCAAGCTTCAACTAGTATAAATGCCCGAAGGCTTGAATTCATCAGTTGAACCAACGCATACACATACAAAGCTTTCAAAGTATACAATTTATATTCTGTATATATCTTTAGACATTATTGAGCTTCAGTGTTTATCATTCATATACTCTGTGAGAGAGTTTTAACATTTGTTTTACAATTCGTTCAAATCTCAAGATAGATGTATCTTGAGTGTGGGTGTATCAATTACAACTTGTAAGGGGGAGTGAGTCCGAGAGTGAAAGGATCATCCTTTGTTTACAGAGTGTGTAATTGTGTCCACGGTTATTTGGTTACAACTTGTAAAGAGGAGTAAGTCCTAGTGAGAGGATTACTCAGAGAGTTACAGAGCGTGTAATCAAGTTTGGAGATAGTGAAATCCTAGAGTGTTTCTGGGGACTGGACGTAGGTCAAGAGTTGGATCGAACCAGTATAATCTCGTGTGTTCATTGATCTTATCTCTGTCTATGTTTTAAGTGTTCTTGAGCAATTTGTGAAAGAATTTCATAATCACCTATTCACCCCCTCTAGGTGATATTCCACCTTCAAAACGAACCCAGTTGCAAGTTCTTAATTCAATAAATTTGTTTTACTTATCAGTGCATTAATTACTAGTCGATTAGCGAAGCTAGGGGCTAGATTTATGGCCTCGGCATCGGGCAAGGAGTTGAGGTTAGACCCTCGAGAAACAATGTTTGCTAGGCAGCCCGTGCACGGCTTGACCTATTATTGTAGGCTTCAGGAATGGGTCTACCTCTCATAACCATAATACCCCGAGCATAAAGCAGATCTAATTAGAAAGTTACCATAGGAATATGGAAGAAGTATATTTAGCGTCATATGTATCGAACGGAAGCTTCGGTAGACTATCGTGGTGGGTTAGTAGCTATGCTGTAGCATTGCGGAAGCTGTGCAGTGTAGATGCTATAGCAATGGGTAAAGCAACTGGGGGATTGATGCATTTAAGGGTGATTCTGAGTCCAGCCTAACTTCTTACTGATATCTTCTCAAGTTTAATTCATTCTATTTGTTTCTTCTAGTAGCATAATCACAAAAACCTCTCAACCCTATTATATTTACTTTCTGTTTGCACAACTATCATAGCAATCGATCGTCACTCTTTGGTATCTCAGTCTCTGTGGGACGATACTCTACTTACACTTTATTACTTGTTCGACTGGTTCACTTGCGATCAAGGAAATCGACCAACAACAATCAAATTCCTCCACCACCAAATCTAGATTTGAATAAGGATATTATGGAGTTTGGGATTCCAGATTTGACCAAACTCAATTCAGCTATCACACCCCCGACCTTTAATGCAGAATACTTAAGATTAAAGGTCTCGTGATTCAAATGCTATGAATGCCTTTACAACCCAAATGTCATCCCTAACCAACATGGTAAAAGGACTGGCTCTCCTTCCTAACAACACATCGATGTAGCTAGCCAATGAATAGCCGGTAGCGTTGTTGGCATGAGTTAGATGCTATGAATGCCTTTACAACCCAAATGTCATAACCAACATGGTAAAAGGCGAAGAACACTCTTACTCTCGAAGAACACTCTTACTCTCAGTGCTTTGCAAACCCTGAATCAATAAACTATGTTAACAATTTCAACATGGGCAGTAATGCCAACAACCCTTACTCTAATACATAAAACCTCGGATGGAGGCAACACCCAAATTTTTGTGGAGTTCTCAGAGTCAACAAGCAACAAGACAGTCAACCGAGCCATCATACTCAAATAGACCATCAAACCTACCAGGGTTTACCTAGCAAGTAAGGCCACAGGGGCAGTGACTTGGATCCTCAAACAGCTATGACAAGTCTACTGAAGGAATACATGGCAAAAAATGACGCGATCATTCAAAGTCAACAGGTGGCCCTTCGGAACCTCGAGAACCAAGTCAGACAGCTCACAACTGCTCTTAACAACAGACCTTCTGGATCCCTGCCAAGCGACATTGAAGTCCTAAGGATCCACGAAAAAGAGCAGGTCAAGTTAATAGAACTTAGAAGCGGCAAAAGTGTAGAACCCATGAAGGTGAACAATAGGCCAATCGAAGATGCTAAGCTTGAATTTGGTCAAACAAAGAAAGACAAGGAAACTACAGAACAATTCCCTAAAGAAGAGTAAAAGCATCTAATGCCACAACAACCTGAAAAGGGTATCAATGCTACAACATCTCCTCCATTCGTCATACTAGATGACCACGTACCGAAACCAAAAAGGAATCCAACAGCATCATTGTCATAGCAAAACCTTAACCCAGGATCATCCCGAGTGATGAAGCAACCTCCTCCATTCCCTCAAAGATTGCTGAAACAAAGCCAAGAGAAACAATTTCAAAAATTCCTCAACATGCTAAGACAATTGCATATCAACATCCCTTTGGTAGAAGCATTAGAATAGATGCCCAGCTAGGAAAGGGCATTAAAAGGTCACTCTTCTTTTGGTCTAATGGATTTGATACAATCAAAATTAATAAATAAAAAAGGATCAAAAATAGATATTTTTTTCGATTTGATTCTATATTAATTCAAAGAAAAAGAGAGTTTTTCCTTTTTGATTTGAATTGAATGAAATTACAATGTTTCTTGTGTTCGATGAATAATGTTGTGTCTACTTTCCCTTTATTGAAGCCTTGATCAAGGAGAAACTTAATTGTTCATACTAAGCTCTTGGAGCTTGTTTTAGACCATAAGGTGCTTTCTTAAGTCTATACACATGATTGGGGTTGGATATATCCTCAAAATCGAGGGGTTGTTCAACATAGACTGCGTCCAAAATATAACCATTCAGAAAAGCACTTTTAATGTCCATTTGAAAATTTTTAAATCCTTTGATGCATGTAAATGTTAAGAATACTTGTATGGCTTCCAATATGGCTATTGGAGTATATGTTTCCTCATGATCAATTCTCTCTTCTTGTTTATATATAAATTGGCCACCAACCTTGCTTTATATTGTAGATTCACCAATTTTGTTTTTGTATACTCATTTAGTACCAATGACCGGATGATCTTTAAACGGGTGTACTAAATCCCTAACTTAATTTTTTTCAAATTGGTTTAATTCTTACATTTCTATCTCCCAGTCATTGTCTAATAGGGTTTCCTCAATAATAGAAGGCTCTACTTTAGAAATAAAGGTTGAGAAACTAACTTCATTTAAGACTATGTTTCTAGTCTTCACTCCTTCACTTACATCACATATGACTTGGTCTATGGGATGATTTCTAATATATTTCTAATCTCTAGGTTGATTTGGATTGTGATCAACACTTCAATTTTATCATCTAGAAGTGTAGATTTATCTGGACTGACTTGGTCTCTTTTTTATGAACTATTTCTTGTTCTTCTTCACTAGGTTTGCCTAGAGGCTCCTTTTAAGCAAACACAAATATATAGATTGTTCAACAACACAAGTATGTTTGTTAAAGACTCTACTGCCTTACTTTTGTTAGAATGATGAAGAAATAAACCTTCATTGGCTTTAGGATTGAATTTACCAAGATTGTCTTGACCATTGTTATGAATGAAGCATTTGTAGCTGAATATGTGTAGATGAGCAAGGTTTGGTTTCCTTCCTTTGTAGAGCTCATGAGAGTCTTTTTAAATGTTGATCTGATGTAGGCTTTATTTGATATGTAGCATACAGTGCTTATAACGTCTGCCTAGAAGATTTTATTGGGATCCGTACAACGCAGCGGATTAAAAAACTTAGGAATCCCGTCCCAAGGATCACTCAGGTGCATTTAAACCTAGGCTAGGGACCTTAGGAGAATTCGTTTGCGGCTTGTTCTTCGTTGAACAGGTGGGCTACCTCCTCGATCAGAAGACAACTCGTAGGATCGTCTTCCTCCACCGTATCCACACGAACAACTCCCGAACACGGCTACGCAGCGTGCTAGCGCCTCTTGTGCGTGTCTCTTGATTTTCCACTCTAGGGTTTTTCTCGCGGCTTTCTCGAATGCGCTCGACAAAATGTCCGTGAGTTTTTTGAACCCGTTCAGCGCATTATATAAAATTAATCCTCATTAATTTTGAAATTCAAATTTCAAATATGGATTAAAATACATTAATTACATCAATCAAATCGATGTAACGTATTTAATCCTCATTAAAGCTGATTTGAAATTCGAATTTGGAATTTGAATTAAAATTAATGTATTAATTAAATCCATCTAATAAATCTAATCAAATCCATTTATTTAATCCAAATTAAAAGCCTTTTGATTTAATTTATCTCTATAAATTAAATCCGAGAAATAATATCTATCTATTCAATTTAAATTTGAGATACCATATCTCAATTTAATATTAAACAGATATACGATATCTTTATTCAAAAATTAAATGAGATACAATATCTCAATTTGTTTTAGATATTTAATTTATCAAATAAATTAAATACAAAACAAATATATTAATATTATAATCTCTATTAATAATATTAACATATATTAATTTCGAATTTAATATATATATATACATATATATATATATATATATATCCTATATTAAATTTAGTATTCATTAAATCTTAGACGTATCTAAGATTCAATGAATCTGGACACATTCACTCATGTTGAGTTATTCTTGTGTGCGACCTTGCAGGCCCATATGAGATTGGCAGTGGGCCAACACTTTGTCAGCCCACAAGTCGCAAGCGGCCTCTAGCAAGACATTGCGACTACTCAATTCACATGGGGATCGATGACACGATACAACTATCATACAACCATGTCATGTCCCTTTTGTCACGCGATAATTTAGTCAAGGATGAGGCATGGATAATGTCAACTTCCTTTTCTTGACCACTACTTTCTCGATTCTCGAGTAGTCTAATAAGTGAAAATGGAAACTCCTTTCCATCACAGTACGGCCGTACATTTCTTAGACTCACTCATCGAGGGGCCTAGTATTATCTCTCTACAAATGTGAGGGGCAAATTCCATCTTGACCATTCACATTGATCCCGATCCCAGCCTTTATCATCACCTGGTCAAAGGTGACTTTTGACTAGGTCAAAGGTCAGTGACTCATCATGTAGGAATCCATGATGGTCTCAAGTCATAGGGCATTGTGACGCAGTTATACATGAGATAAGCTTATGACTAAATCCATGCAGCTTTCTCATAGTGGGTCGGTCCAAAGACCTTGTACTCTTACAAGTGCCCATGACTTTGATTCGTATCTCCATACGTCATCAAAGTCATATGGTCTTACCTCATCTTCGCTCTCGCGTAGATGACCGATCATGGACATTTAGGATATCATCTATAAGATATATCCAGGGATCAGTTATCACTGTAAACATGCGAATGAAGTGATAACTTAATGGAGAACAATGACTTGCCCTAGGGCATAATTTCCAACAGATTTGACATACTTCCTTTTCATTAAGCATTGCTCTTTCCATGTCAGTCAAAACTCTATTCTTCCTTTCAACTACACCATTTTGTTGAGGAGTCCTTGGAGTTGAGAAGTTGTGATCAATTCCATTAGCATCACAGAATTCTCCAAACGCCTAATTCTCAAATTCTCCTTCGTGATCAATCCTAATAGACACAATGGGCATACTTTTCTCATTTTGGGCCTTCTTGGCAAAAATAATAAATTCATCAAAAGTTTCATCTTTTGAGGAAAGAAATATAGTCCAAGTAAATCTAGAATAGTAATCAACTATAACGAAAGTGTACAAGTTTCCACCAAGACTTTTCACTATTTCTGGTCCAACTAGGTCTATATGGAGTAGATAAAATGGTTTATCAGTTAAGACTTCCTTCTTAGATTTAAAAGATAACTTTATTTGTTTCCCTTTTGACAAGAATCACAAATTAAATTGTTTTTAAAATGTAGTTTGGGTAAGCGAGTGACTAAATCTTTCTTTATTAACTTGCCTAGTTGGTTTATATTGACATGAGTAAGTATCTTATGTCATAACCAACTTTCATTGGCATTACTAAGAAAACCAATTTTCAGCATTGTTAGATCCATGTCAAGAATATAACAATTACCATCCCTTGAAGCTCTTATCTTGACTTTGAGGTCTTCCTTGTTGAGTTGAAGTTCATTTTTGCTTGCAATAAGGCATTCCTCTGAGTCAAAGATAACCTAATTGTCTTTGTCTATGTTTTGTCTGACACTGAGGAGGTGATGAGTGCTATTTATGCCATGTTTTTCCTGTATTATATGACTGTATTGTATGGTGAATATGAGCTTAATTGCATTTAATCTGAGCAAAAAGGCATTAATTCACTATATAGGGAACTCCAGGATGAATCTCACATACATCCTAAACATGCGCTGAGAAAAGAACTAGTTTTGAGGTTTTATAAGAAAGGCGCATAACATAGCCGATACAATGCTATAGCATCAAGACAGCTTTATCGAAGTGCAATACAATGCATCTCTAAGACTAGCAGAGTAAGTGAAGCAATGCTATGTGGCATCTGTTCTGATCTTTTGTCAAGGTTGTTTCAGGAAATATAGTGCAGGTCGTTAATTGGAAAAGAACAACCGTTAGATTACTAACGTATTGGAATAGAAGATGTGGAGAATCGAAAATAAGATTTGAAGAATCCCGCAGGATTAGCAGAATCAATCTACCGAGATTGGAAAGAAAGATTACGATTAGACACTGACAGTTTTGGAAAGGCCCAGTTCGCTGGACGTACGTCGCAAGTAGATCAGATTATATAAGGAAACGACAGCCAACCCTAAAGGGAGTTGAAGTTGTCAAGAGTCAAGGACCATTCCCTTTCGGCCAGACTTGAAAGAAGAGTGAGAGAGTTGCAAGGCACGAAAACTCCAAGAGAAACTAGCATCCTTCCTTGCAGCGAGACGGAGACAAGAAGACATGGAGTCATGACGTCACAGGGCTTCTTCCACGCTGTCGGAACCTCTATCAAGCTTTCTATTTTTCTTTATTTAATTCTAGTTAATCTTTGATCATGGGCTATTCTGTTGTGATTTGTTTAGTGATTCCCTCGTCAGTCATGAACTAAACCTCCTGTGGCTGAGCAAGGATGATTTCCTAAGTAATGAACCCAGTTGGTAGTTCTTAATTCAATACATTCATTTTGCTTATCAGTAATTTAATTTCTTGTCGATTAGCGATAGCTAAGGGCTAGATCGGTGGCCCCGGCTTATTGAGAGGGAGTTAGAGTTAGACATCTAAGAAACAGTGATTGCTAGGCAAACTAGTACAAGGCTTGACCTATTCTTGTAGGCTTCAGGAATGGGTCTACCACTCATAACCATAACACCTTGATTTGTAATGATAATCTAACTAGAAAATCGTCATAGGCATATGGGAGAAGTAAAGTTAGGATTGTACATATCGGATGCGAGAGCTTCGGTAGATTAGAGTGGTAGGTTAACTGAATAACATTGTAAAGGGTGTTTATGCTGGAGCATTAAGAGAGCTGTGCAACATAAATGCTATAGTAATGCGTATAGATAATTGGGGGATTGATATGCTTAGGAAGGATTCTAAGCTCAGCCTATCTTTTTACTGATATCTTCTTACGACTACGATCATTTGGTTATTTTCTTGTTTATTAGGATAACTATAAAAAAACTCTAAAAGCAATCAGATTTTATTTTCTTGTTTTACATAACTAATTTTGTAATTCGGCTTCATCATTCGGTATCTCAATCTCTGTGGGACGATACTCTACTTACTCTTTATTACTTGTTCGACTGGTTCACTTGCCATCAAAGAAATTGACCAACAGGAGGTTGTGACAAAGTTTCTCTACATAGTAGACATCCTTCACTTGACTCCATCTTTCATGAAAATTTCGCCAATTCCATCAATTTTACCATATTGGTTTTCTCCAAAGCTCACTTTGCCTCTATCTTGGTCTCATTGTGGCAAATTTATTTCTGTCTCCAGCCATGTGTCTCGAGCATCCACTATCAATATACCATTTACTTGCTTTTGATGCATTGAGACGTACCTATAGGAAATGATAATCAAGTTTTAGGTACCCACACTTTCTTCGGTCCTTTGTGGTTACAGTGGATCATGTTAGGTACATGTGATCCTTTAGGTACCCATTTGTAGGTGTCTATCATTCCCTCCTTTTTATGAAAAAAAGAGGAAGTATAATGTCCCTTTTTATTACAATAATTATAATATGCAAAGGGGTTAGATATATGCACAAAATGCTATAAATAATTTAGGTGTGTTTTACCAACCTTTTTCTTCTTGCCTTTATTTTTATCTATATCTAGGTCATATCCTATACTAGACCTATCATTTGTAAACCTCTGAGCTTTCAAGATTACCTTTAACATCTCACTTCCCTTAGTGAATTTCTCAAGAGTCTTACCAAGATTAGATTTTTTCTCTTCTAAAACATGGCAAGTTTCACAAGTACTCAGAGAAGTTTCCTTAAGTTGTTCCTCAAGCAACTTGACTTTCTTTTTAGAACTTACAAATTCTTTGAATATTTTACTGAATTTCGAATGTAATGCATTATGCTTAGAAAGAAATTCATCATAGGTTGGTTTAAAATTGTTTACCCTTGCCATCAGACTCTTCATGAGTTACTAAGCAGATGTTGGCGATATGCTCATCTTTGCTTTCTTCATCAGATGAGCTGTCTCCCTAGATGGCTAAGACATATGCTTTCTTTTTGGAGTACTTGGTCTTTTCTTCTCTTTATTCTTTAGATAAACATGACATTCATATTTGATGTGTCCAGTTTATCACATTCGAAGCATATGATCTGGTCTTTTCCTTATTTTCTTCTACTAGTACCTCCTTTGTAGAATTTCTTGACCCTTGATCTTTTTTGTAGAACTTTTTGAATCTTCTTACAATCATTCCAAGTTCATCATCTTCATGTTATTCTTGCTTCTTTGTTTCCTTTGGCTCCTTTTCTTTAAAGGCATTAAGAGCTACTCCTTTCTTTTTCTTGTAGTTTATATCCTCTAGCTCTTTCTTGAAGTTTAGCTTTCCTTCATACTTGAAAAGACTTCTAAATATGGCAACATATCTCACTGATTCTCCTTTGAATTCTTCTATTCTCGTGACTTTAGCTTCCCATTCCTCAATAAGAATGTCGAGAATTCTTCTCACTTGGGAATTTTGATCATAGGTCTTACCAATGCAGTGAGTTGATTGACTAAATGTGTATATTTGAGTTCAAACTCAACTATACTTTCTCCAGACTTCATACAAAATAGATGATATTCAGTGATAAGAGAGTTGACCCTATTTTCTTTGATTCTAGAAGTTCCTTCACGAGCAATCTTCAAAGCTTTCCACATATATTTGGTCAAGGGAAAAGTGCATATTATGAAATATTCCTTCTGGCTCAAAGAACTTTGAATCATTAGAATGACTTTGTTGTTGAGGGTCACTAGCTTCTTATCATTGTCATCAAGTTCTTTAGGTGTTTTTGGAACCATTCTTTCTTTTACTCTCATCATCGAAACGTAATCTCCATCTTGAATAAATTGCCAGAGACCATATCCATTTACAGTAATGAATACCTTGAATCTGGCTTTCGAAAAGGAGAAATGTTCTCCACTGAATCTTGGTGGTCTGGTGATTGAAACTCCATTAGGAAGTATTCCTTCACCCATGCTTGTCATCATATCCTTTTTAGGTTGTTAAGCCTGAAACAAGAAGACTTGGTTTTGATACCAAATATTAGAACAAGACTTTGACCAAAGAGGGGGATGAATTGGGTGATAACTAAAATCTTAAACTTTAATGCAAACTATAAGGAAAATAGGATGGGATTGAAGAGATGTCACCACACAAAATTTATATTGGTTCAGTCCAAACTACTTGACCTATGTCCAGTCCTTATAAGCCTTTTGTTATTTTCATTGTTCTTAAAGATTTTTCAGGCTCTTAGTGCCTCAGTACAAGCTAGTTCTTTTTCAAAAATAATTGCTCCCCCTTACACTTTGCAAATATAATGCCCACTCCAGATCTCACAATCTTGGGTCGATAATAAATAAATCAATAAATATCTCTCACAAGAGTAGATATATGATCATTGAAGTACAGATTCGAACTTAAAAGCTTTAAAACTTTGCAATGAATGTAACAGAAGTTTTTCCCAGTAGTTTGTTTTATGTTTGGTACATTCGTTTTCAATGCTATGAGTATTTATAGGTAGAGTGAATTAATGATCATTGTCTTGTTTAATGTATCATTGAAGTCTCCTCAGTCTTTTATATATATCTATTAAGTCTTTGAACATTCGTTGTGTTTAAGGAATTAGCTGTTGAAGCAGAGAGAATGTTCAACATTTGAATGTCTTTGCATTTAATGCTTTGACATAAAAAATGCTTTTTCGAGTTTAGAAATTAAACCTTGTTTGATCATCTAAAAAACACTTAAGTACTAGTATAGTAAACAGTTAGAATGATTAGAAGCAAGAAGAACAAATTTCATAATCATTCTAGTGATTTAAAAAGTTCCGAAGCATTGATTTGTTTTACGGGAAAACATTACTCTAGTGATCACTCAAGTGATCTTCTCTCAGAGTTTGAAATCTTACATAGCACTGGATAGGTCACTGGAGTCATGTGCTAGTGATTCACAAAATGGGACCACTAGAGTTGTTACTCAAGTGATTTTATCAGATAACTTGGTGTATCACTTGAATGATTAGCTAGTGATGAGGAGTTACGGGGTCACTGGAGTGATCTTGTTTATTTTGATTTTTCAAAAAAGCATATCACTTGTTCACATCATTGAAGTGTTCTGCTAATAATATTGTTTTAACACATCACTCAAGTGATTTTATACATAATTTTTTTTTGATTTTAAGTCACTACAATTTTGTGCTAGTGATACTCTTTGTCTTATCACTCGAGTGGTCACTTGAGTTATTTGAAGTCATCACTTGGGTGACTTTTTCTTTAAAGTACTTTAGAGCAGCATCACTGGACCAAATCACTTGAGTGGTGTGCTAGTGATGAATTTTAATCCATTACTTGAGTGGTTACTCAAGTGAACTTGGAACATTACTCGAGTGGCCACTTAAGTGATTTCCCCTTTAAAAATTTTATAGTAATTGATTATTAGATGAATCACTGTAGTGATTTGTTGGTGATGGATTTTAATACATCATTCTAGTGGTTACTTGAGTGATCTTCTTTTGTGAAATTATTTCATCAAAATACTTACCATGATGATTTATCTAGGATCTATTACACCACATGAGTGGTCACTCGAGTGATCTATTTTGCAACTTCCAGTGACTTGGAGTGATAAATTTTTGTCACTCGAGTGATGCAATAGATTTTGTATATTCAAAATACTTTGTTCATAATTCAAATCCTTATGTAAAGCCTTTGTAAGAGTTATTACCATCAAAACATATGATTTAACAGTAACAATGTTTCGTGCCGATGCACCTGATCATTGCTTCAAGTTTGTGAACATTCATGAGATAAATATTGAGATGGTGCTGGGGTACAGAGTCATAGGTATGTCATTATGATTGTTGACTGAGGATTTATATGTGCTTCAAGTTTTCCTTGTTAAAGATGTTGTTGTGCTTTGTCATAGATGTGAAGGGCATATTGCATAGGAAAGTGCCATTAGGCTGGGAGTAGGATGAGGATCTCCTCAATAAGAAGTTTTTCGTTTGTGGCGGAGGACAGAAAATGAGTGATGATTATGTCAATTAAACTATATGGCTGTGTTTTATGTGTGACTATGTGTGTGGTTTTCTCTTCTAATTCATAGAATAAACTTGATTGAATTTGTGTTGTATGGGGACACTATAGATGTGTGGAATGGATTTTAGCCATATTCAGACACTGAAAATGTCGTTGTTATTGTTCAATATGTGTTGGTGAAGAGAGAAGCAAGTCCTTTTTTCTTTAGTAACTACAGTCGTGCAACCAGAGTTTTCTGGCACCCTAGGTGAGGAAAGTTAAGGACTTGTAGAGTTTGTCTTTACAGAGGTTAATGGAGTGGGTTGTTGTGAAATAGTACCTTTGTTTGTAGAACATTATGTATGAAGCATGTAATAGTACCGTTGTTTGTTTGTGGGGTGAGTTTGTACTTTGTTGTGTAATAGCACCTTTATTTGTGTAATTGTACATTGGATGCTTGTAGTTAAACCAACTCTATCTCAACATACTTTTGAATTTAACTTCTCATCCATGACGTGCCTAGCACATGCATGTGGTCAAATCCCCAGTCACCATTTCTCCAATAACCCACAACGTAACCATGATGGTTGCGGATAACTTAACTATTTCTCTAACTAGGTAATAGAAAGAGGTTTGGTTAACATGCTTTTACACAGTTCCATTTAGTTAAAGGAAAATCAACCACTAGTGCAAAAAAGCGCTTTAAGACCGCCTCGTTTAGACCGGATGCACTGGTCTTAAAAGTATGATCGATGGCAGTTTTGTAAATATAAAAAACTTCTTGGACCAGATCCTTTATCAATGGCTCTTAAATATATTATTCATACAAGTTAACAAAACAACCGGTCTTAAAAATATTATTAAAAAAAATTGAAATATCAAAATATTTTATAGAGAAATCTCGTACAGCCCGACTTATATTTTTCGAGTCCAAAATAATAAGAAAAAATTTAAATATAAAGGTAAAAAACTTGTAAGACCAGGACATATATAAAAAACGGTCTTAAAGGTTATAATTTTAAGAACGGACATTTATTGTGCCCGGTACTAAATATTGAAAAAAATTAAAAAAAAAAATAAATAATTTTAAGATCGGTGTTAAATATAACCGGTCTTAAATGTATACTTTTAAGACCGACATTTTAATATATTCGGTCTTAAAATTAAATATTTTAAGATCAACTTAAATTGTTGCTGGTAGAAAATATTGAAAAAATTTAAACAAAAAGTTTATTACTTTTAAGACCGGAATTAGTAAAGGACGGTCTTAAATGTTAACCTTTAAGACTGTCCTTTTAGTTCATCCGGTCTTAAAAATAGCCAAATATCTTCTTCTTCGTGCGAAACCTTACCTTACAACTTATGTTGTTCTCATTGAACTTTGAAACCCCTGTTCTTGGTACGAAACCACTCTTCCTGTTGCATTACCTCTCTTCCTCGCCCACCACCATTCTCAACCTTTCTTCCTTTCTCGAAAATGAACGGAGAAAACAATTCTAGTCCTATTCGTTCAACGCCAGTTACTGGTGTGACTGGTGTAAGTCAAAATGAACCCTCTTCATCTCACAATGAGCCTTGTAACCGCCTTGCACACCGTGGTAGAAGTGGCACACGAATGAAAGACATATCCGTAAGTCAGACCTCTGGGTCAAAGCTCGAGATTCAGTTTAATGAAAAGTTGACTCCTTTCGGTCCTAATAAAAGCAAATATAATAGTTTTTGCCGAGGTTCAGCCTAACCATAATCCTTGGGACAAGTACACATTTATTGATGAACAAACTTGGCAGCAATTTGTTCAGCTGCAGACCACTCCTGAAGCTTTAGTGAGTTTATATTTAGTTTTGTTTGCTTATTAACTTGTGCGGATATGTGAATGTTATTGTGGTCATCTAATCGTGTTAGTTAGATGCTTTGGTGTGTGAATAGAAGTATATATTTCCATCTTTGTCCTGCATCAGAGGAGCGTGTCTTAGTTCTATGCAAGTCTGATATGCAAACCGTGAAAAGGTAAAATACTAAGTAGGTAATGAGGGAAATAATAATGGCATAAGAGTCAAACCATTATTATAGTCTTAGTTAGTTCTGTTATAGTAGATAGTGGTTAGGCATTACTATATATAAGAGGTTAGACTAATATGTGTAGGAACCAGTTATGATAAATGAATGAATTGACTGAGATGACAGCAGTTCTGCAACTCGCTTTCCTCTGTTTCTCTCAATTTCTTCTACAATTCTACATCTTCCTTAAATAAAACGTTGAAACTTGATGAAGTGAATTTGACTAGTGTTTGAGGTTCATATCAAGTAGAAGTTCTCTAATTTCTGTTAGTGAGATAGCTATAATTCAGAATTAATAGTTGTTTTCAATTCTGATTCACAAAAAAGAAGGGAACAACCATAGGAGATAGGAAGAAAGAATGATTGCCCGCATAGGGCTTCTTGCGGCGGATATGAAAAGGCTGAAAAAGAATTGATTCGGCCAATCGGAAGAGATTGGAAGATGAAGCTGAATCCAATCCTTCTGTGATAGTTGATTAGCCATCTCCAATACGTCGCGAGGAGTTGTGGTTGTATATTCCGCAAAAGCCAAGTGGCGCCTACACGAGTGAACAAACTCGTCTAGTTGTTGAAAGAATTGTAAGTATCGTTATTGTTATTTTTTAGTTACTAAACATGTTTCATTACTAAGCTTCTCGTTATCTGTATCTTACAAGAAGATCTTAAAAAGAAAGAAGCAGAGGGATCTTTTGTGTCGGACAGGAGGAATGATGTTCTAACCGTTGTGACTGGAAAACTGGATCACTCGAGGCGTGTAAGGGGGATTGGAGGACGGGTAGGCCTAAAGCAATACTTTGGCAAATCCAAATGCCATAAACAAAGTATGGTTACCCAGAAGGAGATGGAACAAATGGTGGCCAAAATAAATGAGGAAGCAGTAGTTCAAGAAGCTTTATTAACTACAATGTTTCAATCCCAGCTGAGCCAGATAAAGTAGGAAATGAATGAAATGAAGCTTCTTTTGAGCTCTCGTCCAGAGACCAGTGTTCCCTTCATACATTCGCCTGCACCTATACAGCAAAACAATAGAGGGAGCTGCCTTGTTGGACAGTCAAAGCAACCTTGTGACCTATATGTGGCAGAACTTCATAGAAAATTAGTTCCAAAAGGGACTGTCCACAACTTGGGATCAACTGTACACCACCAACAAATGGCTGATGATGAAGTCAGAGTGTCGGTTGAAAAGGTGATCATTGATGCAGCTCTCCCTCTCCCAACTGATCATCTGAAGCTTGTGAGTGATGTCAAGAGAACCTTCATCTCTTCCCCAGTAAAGCTTGTATATGTCTCTACTCCTCCTGAAGCTTCATCCCCTCCTCATACTCCATTCTCTCCTCAAGCTCCGTCCCCTACTGCTAAGTTGACTACCAAGGAAAAAATATCCGATATGGTATCCAATGGATATTTTAAAGATAAATCGTGGCATGTCAATGAAGTAGTAGACATCTCTGATATGGAATCAATTTTGCTTGACCCCGATGATTTAATGTCCCTGCTGCTTCTTGGAAAGGAGCTTACTAGTCCAATTATTCAAATGTTTATAAAGTAAGTATCTTCTTCTATGAGTACATAATTTAAATGCATTGTTTAGACACACATACATATATACTAATTCCCTGATGTCATTATTGTAAGTTCATGTATGATGAATTGGAACAATAGGGCAGGGGCAAAGATTTTGGATTCTTGTTCCTAGTCTATGCAAGTTCAACACCCGTGGAGGATAGACAACGGTACATATCAACCAGGGTGTGTGAAGTGAGGAAAAAGGTGTACTTGTTTCCATACTACCATGGGTATATATCATAATTCTTGTCTGCAATTCACTTAATTCTGCTACATATATCACTGAATACTTTACTGCTGTGAATTTTTAGCCACCACTGGCAGTTGGTCCTCATGTGTATGGAGGAGCATACAGTTATCTTCTTATGCTCCATTCACAGCGATCCAGGGCCTATGTTGATGCAGACCATCAACGAGTAAGAATGTGATTTTGATTCTCTTGTTTGAAATCTCTAATGTGAATTTTCAGTGAACATTATTGATAAATTTGTGATTTTGATGATAGTGCCATGAAGACCTTCCAAATCTAGGTAAAAAAAAGCATACGTATGATGCTAAACATCCTAAATGGCTCACACCAAAGGTTAGTACATATTTGGACACTGGCACACTGCCTTGTGAACTTAGTCAGTAAGCTATATATGCTCTTATATATATTTCTTGTTCTTATATATATTTCTTGTTCTTTTTAGACCTGTCGGCAACCAAAGGAGTCCACCTTATTTGGCCTGTACGTCTTGAAACACATATATGATATTATCACGCAAGGAAAGACTAAATTCACTGCAAAGGTAAATGTATTTGATGTTACATATTATGGCTGAATTCAATTTCTGGCTTAATGTTACATATGAAATATGCACGCAAGTTAATTCAGTTTTGTCTTTGATGTTACAGAGGTTTGCCTGTGCTGGTCCCTTTTCTGATGATGAAGTAGAGCACATACGCAATATGTTTTGTGAATATCTGTATGACTTCATAAAGTCAGAACAATAATTATTGTCCTAAATTCATTTGTAAATATATGCTGTAGCAACAATAATCTTCTGTAAATTTGTTTATTTTTTCGAACAATTCATTCATTTGTAAATATATGCAATGTGTAATTCAATAATAAATTTGTTACCTTGAGGTACAAGATGCTGTAAATGAGCAATAAGAGTCTCTGATGTAAGGAATGACGACTAATATATTTATGTTTTTGATGCTGAATGTATTAGATGGTGAATAAAACTATTTAGGTTAAAGTATACATTTGGTCCTTTATGTTTGCCTATGGTATCATTTCAGTCCCTTAAGTTTGTAAAGTGCACGTTTGGTCCCTTAATGTTAACATCGTTAGTCGACTTAACGGAAAAATATCGATTCAACAGTTTTAAGTGATGACCGTGCAATTAAATGTGACCAAACATGCTTATATGTTAGTATTTTAATAAATTAATATTTTAAATCCTATTAATTGAAAAAAATTAATCTTTACAAACTGTTTTGTGGTTTTTCACAATTTGTAAAGATTAAATATATTTTTTCAAGAAAATTAAATATTTTTCAATTAATAGGATTTAAAATATTAATTTATTAAAATACTAACATATAAGCATGCTTAGTCAGCATTTAGTTGTACACTCATCGCTTAAAATTGTTGAGTCAGTATTTTCCGTTAAGTCAGACTAACGGTGTTAGCATTAACGGACCAAACGTGCACTTTACAAACTTAAGGGACTAAAATGATACTAGAGGAAAACATAAAGGACCAAATGTATACTTTAGCCAACTATTTATTGCTTAATTTTAAAAAATATTGTGAGAAGTTTAGGACCGGATATTTGTTAAATGTCCGGTCCTAAAAGTCTTTGTTTAATTTAAAAGATATGACCAAACTTTTAGAACCGTACATTTGTTATATGTCAGGTCTTAAAAGTCTTCGTTTAATTTAAAAAATATGGCCAGACTTTTCGGACCGTATATTTGTTAAATCTCCGGTCCTAAAAGTCTTCGTTTAATTTAAAAAATATGGCCAGTCTTTTAGGACCGTTGATTTTTTAAATGTCCGGTCCTAAAAGTCTTCGTTTAATTTAAAAAATATGGCCAGTCTTTTAGGGCCATTGTTTTTTTAAATGTCCGGTCCTAAAAGTCTTCGTTTAAAATATGGCCAGACTTTTTGGACTGTATATTTATTAAATGTCTGGTCATAAAAGTCTTCGTTTATTTTAAAAATAGGGCGAGACATTTATGGCCTATATTAGTTAAACATCTTGTCCTAAAAGTCTTCGTTTAATATGGCGAGACTTTTAGGACCATCTAGTTGTTTAATGTCTTGTCTTAAAACTCTTCATTTAATATAAAAGGTGACTCGCTTTTTAGACAATGCATTAGGGTTCAAGACAACCTTAGTTCTACTTAAGCTAAGTCCCTCCTTGTCATCGTTTTTACCTCTCCAGATTTTGAGGATTATTATCGGTCTCCCATTTCTCTGTCTTTTTTCTTTTTGTCGGAAAATAAGGAAGATAATGAAAAGGAAAATGAAAATGATCAAATCTAGGCGAGGTAAAACTGACGACAATGACGGTCCAACCTTGAGAAGAATTGTCACTGTATTTGTTTGAATAAGGTAAACCATGTTTTTTTGTATGGTCTTAACGTTGTATTCTGTAAATTTTTAATGTTGATCACACACTAGGACAATGTTTTGTTTGTTTCCTTTTTGGCAAAAAAAACATGAAGCTAATGAAAAGGACAAGGCGATCGAATATGGAAACTAAAAATTTTATTTATTATATTTTTTTTATGCTGCCTGGTGAGGGCAGCAGTAGTACAGACAAAAAAAACAAAACATAAAAACATCTACTCCTCCCCATTGTTGTCGGAGGGGGAGGAGACGTCGTTATTAGAAGGATGGTACTCAACGTCATTGGCGTCGAGTACCAAGTTCAGCTTTTTGTTGACGACGTGATAGACCTGAAACAGTTGGCCCAAGCGTCGGTTAATATGATTGACGCGGGCCAGAAGGTGCTGCATCATCTGGTAGATTGTCGGGTTCAGAGGCAACGGAGGAGGGGAGAGGTCCAAGAGGAGGAGGAGGAAAAGGAGGACGTGGTGGAGGAGCAGCCATTACGGTGGAGGTTGTCGAAGTGATGGAGAAGAATGTGAAGAAAGTAAAGTAACAATGGGTTTAAATAGAGAACCCATCCTGAACAATATGAAACGCCAGAAACTTTAATGAGGAGACACATAGTTCCACAGAATACGAGGAGACGCATTGATGATGAAGTTTATCTAGAAGCCAAAGAGACTCTGAATCATTCATTTGAACAGAGTGTAAGGATATGACTAAGCTATCTCGAGTAATTTGAAAAGAATGAACTTTTAATACCGGATATTGTAAAAAGTCCGTTCTTAAAAGTAATATTTTTTAAGAAAAAATTCTTACTTAAAAAAAAGTTGAATTGAAAAAAAAATGAATTTTAGGACCGGATACAAGATAAAAGGTCGGTCTTAAAAGTAATTGAATTGATTGAAAAAAATAATAATAGACTTTTAGGACCAGATATATGTTAATAAGATGGTCTTAAAAGTAATTGAAACGAAAAATAAATAATAGACTTTTAGGACCAAATATTTTATAAACGGTAGATCTTAAAAGTAATTGAACTGAAAAAATAAATAATATACTTTTAGGACCAGATATGTTATAAAAGGTAGATCTTAAAAGTAATTGAATTGAAAAATAAATAATATACTTTTAGGACCGATATTTATAAAATACGATCTTAAAGTAGACACTAAATTCATTTATACCAATTGAATCCCAATTCATTCTCATCATCAATAAATATATCTTTCATGCTCTCTGCCCTTATTAACTCCTCACACTACCTCTCTGTCCTTATTAACTCCTCACTACCTCTTAACTCCTCACTACGTAGCTCTCTACCCCAACTGCTCAAAGCCTCAAACCGTGGTTTCTATAAGATAACTCCTTGTAGGGGTACTCTTACTCTAGAAGCTCGTGCCTTCCTTATATCGTTATACGGGGCACCTCAAGCGAGAGTGCATTCTATTGTGACCAAAGAGTCTCAGCAATAAGAACATTTCATAAAGAGTAATAAGCTAAATGAAATTTTAATGGTTCAAATATATGTGGATGTTAGATTAATGTTCAGTGCGATATCTCTCGGACACAAAGACTCTTGACTGTGTGGTTTCCCAAAGTCATAGGAACCTCTCAGTTCGGATCTTTCCTCTAATGATGTATTGTTTTAAGTTGTTGTGCTCAAGTGCTATGGTTGAAGCAACAACTAGCGACGAGTTCACTTGAAGGAAATTCGACGAAAGTTTCGGACCAAGCATATTGATGTGAGGCATCATTTATAAGGGACCACGTTGAAAGAGATGTGCATGTTCGATATCAGCCATTGTAAGGAACCATTCAATTTCATAAGAAGAGAATTGGGAATGGTAAATCCCAATGGAGGATATGTTAGTTTAAGTTTTGATGATTGAAAATTATCTTGGACATTTCTATTGTTATTTTGGATACCTTCGAGTTCATTGGCGTCACGGCTTCAATAACCTCCATCCGGTCGTTGGACCTATTGTTATTTTGGATGATGAAGAGATTGCCGCACCCCCCTCCATCCTTCTGCCGACCCTGTTTATGCTGAGTTCCTCTGTCTTCTTGATGATAAAGAGATTGCCAGCCCCCTCCAAGCTTCAGACCATGAAGAGGTTCCTGCTCCCCCTCTCCAACCTCTTGGCCCAAGTGCGCCTACCGTTGACCCCTCTCTTCTTTCCTCTAATGATGTATTGTGGCTGATGCGAATAAGACAGGAACTTGCTGATCTCTGACGGAAAGTTAATGCTGCTCATGCCGATATCACGAAGGCATTGGAGGATAATAAGCTTTAGGATCTTTAGTTAGATTCTTGTCGTTGATAATGTTCTTTTTCTTTTTCTTTTTTCCTGGTGTACATACATTTTCTCCAATAATGTATGAAGCATTAAGAATTAAGCTTGTGTCTTTTTTTCGTTCATATTCTCCAGTAATTAAAGAAGCTTATTCTCCAATTTTCCTTTATTTTATTCATTCAGTTGCTGCTGTGCTCGCTAAAGCCAATCCTTTTTTTTTTGGTTAATAAATGAGGACCTTTAGGACCTGACTTTTAGGACCGAATGTTTTATAAAAATCCGGTCTTAAAAGTAAATGAATTGTAAAAATTTAGGACCAGAGTCTTCTAAACCTCCAGTCTTAAAAGTTAAATTAATAAAATTATATCTTTAGGACTGGATACTTTATAATTAACTGGTCTTAATAAAATCCATAATACTAAAACTTGTCTCTGTCGTGCGGAAAATTAAATTTCCCTCTTTGAACTTCTCTTGTCACGCCGAAAGTGATTACTTAGGTTCTGTCTCCAATGTTTGTGTGTTGCTTCGTCGCTGCTTTGCGTTGCTCTCTCGACAATCACTTTATGGTTCCTTAGCTAAACGTCTATAGACCAAGCTATAAGAGGTATTTCGATTATATAACTTTATGATTTTCCTGCTTATTGTTTTGGGTTTTTCATGGGTTGAACGAAATCGATGAAATGTTCTTGTGGGTTTCTCTGTTGTTAATGAATATTGTATTTTGAAGATTATATTTATACTTTAGACCTACCCAACTGACCAACAAGTGTTTTTAGGTTACTTTTGATGTCTGCAACATCAATGTTCGTGGCCGGAGAAGAAAGACTCAGCAAACACATTTGAATTTATATGCTACAGGTAAGTCCACAAGACCTTCATGCGATGCATTTAATTTCCTCGTCATGCATTTATTTTGCTTCTTGAATTCACTGTGATACATTTATGACCAAAAGTGATTCTTTGTTATGCATTTAATGGGCAAGTTTCTCTGTAAAAAAAAAAGACATAACTGACATTGAGCATATATATGCATTTGGACTTGGCTTATTTTATATGCAAGTTTCAATATTTTCGGATTATGTATGTTAAATCTTTCTGTCTATGGGAATTCTACTATGGATCACAATGGGATAAATGTTTTACGGACGAGTGTTGAATATTAGAATAGGGTGAGGGAATTTATAGAATTTACTAAACAAAATGCTCATGATGATAGTGAGAAGTTTTATTGCCCTTGTGTACAATGTTTGAATGAGAGGCGACTAAGTCTTGAAGTTATAAACACACATTTAATTTGTGAAGGAATTTGTAAGACTTATATAGTATAGGTATGGCATGGTGAAAAAATGTCAAGTGGGTCTCAACATGGGGAAGTGGCTTTTAATGATAATGACACAGATATGGATGATGATTGCATAGAGGACATTATTCGTGATGTAGGAGAAGATACTTTTTAGCAATCACATGCATATGGTAATATGTGTAGTGATGCAGCGACCTCGTTATACCCTGGGTGTAAAAAATACCAATTGTTGAATGTTGTATTGAAATTGGTAAGCTTGAAGGCACGTTATAAATGGAGCGATAAGAGTTTTTCTGAAACGCTTGAGGCTTTTAAGGACATGCTTTCATATGATAATGTGTTGTCGCATCGATACTATGATGCTAAGAAAATACTTTGTCCAGTGGGGATGGAGTACAAAAAGATCCATGCATGCCCGAATGATGGCATATTGTATAATAAGGGGCCTACAAAAGTGTTGTGGTATCTTCCAATCATATCAAGGTTCAAGCGCTTGTTTTCTAATGAAAATGATGCAAAAAATTTGAGGTGGCATGCAGATGAGAGAATTTCTTATGGAAAGCTTTGACATCCGGCCGATTCTTCTCAATGGAAGAAAATTGATCAATTATTTCCGAACTTCTACAAAGAACCTAGGAACCTTAGGCTTGCCCTTAGCACGGATGGCATGAATCCCTATGGAAGCCTTAGCAGCATACATAGTTCATGGCCTGTACTCCTAATTAGAGTAAATACCATTTCTGGTCCCTGACAGAAAATGCGATCCCCATTTTGGTCTCTTAAAAAATGGTCACTTTTAGTCCATAAAAATGACGAATAAGGGTCGATTGGTTGACATTTTGATCCCTCACAAATTTCCAAAAGGTCCTTTTTAGTCCATAGAACGGACGAATAAGGGTCAATTTTTTTGTAAGGGACCAAAATAGGGTCCGTGTTTTTTGTCAGGGACTAGAAAGGGTATTTACTTTCCTGATTATTTACAACTTATCTCCTATGTTATGCATGAAACGAAAGTACATCATGCTGTCTATGTTGATTTCGGGGCCAAAACAACCCGAAAATGTCATTGATGTTTACCTTGAGCCCTTGATCGAAGACTTGAAAGAGTTGTGGGAAGAAGTTGTCGATGTTTTTTACTCTTTTAAGAAGAAGGTGTTTAAAATGCGAGCCATGATATATTGTAGTATAAACAACTTCCCAGCATATGGGAACTTGTTAGGGTATAGTGTAAAAGGCCATAAAGCATGTCCGATTTGTGAAGAAGGCACATGCTACCATCAACTTCAACATGGAAGAAAGATGGTTTATCTTGGACATAGGAGATTTCTTAGAAGGGGCCACCCATATCGTAGATTAAAGAAGGCCTTTTTTGGTGGCCAAGAGTATGAAGATGCTCCGATGCCATTGACTAGGGAGAAAGTTTATGAAAAGGTGAAAAATATTAGTGTCATCTTCGGTAAGACTACAAAGAGTAGAAAAGAAACAAATATATGGAAAAAGAGATCTGTATTCTTCGATCTTCCATATTGGGGCAATCTTGATGTGAGACACTATATTGATGTCATGCATGTAGAGAAAAACGTATGTGATAGTATTGTTGGCACGCGTCTCAACATACAAGGTAGTTCCAAAGATGATGTGAAGGCAAGATTGGATTTGCAAGCAATGGGAATACGTGAAGACTTACATCCAAGGTCATATGGTAAGAGAACTTATTATCCCCCGGCTTCTCATACTTTGTCTAAGGATGAGAAAAAAAGTTTTTGTGAGTGTTTACATGGCACAAAAGTTCCCTCGGGGTATTCTTCAAATTTTAAGAGGCTTGTATCAATGAAGGACTTGAAATTAGTAGGCCAAAAGTCTTATGATTGTCATGTCTTAATGCTCATTGCATTGAATATGATCTTCAACACATTTTGACTAGACTTTGTTTCTTCTTCAATGCAGTTTGTAGTAAAGTTTTCGAGATTGAAAAGTTGGATGAATTGGAGAATGAAGGATATCTTATCTTATGCCAGCTTGAGAAGATTTTTGTTCCTACATTTTTTGACATAATGGTTCATCTAGTGAGGGAGATAAAGTTGTGCGGCCCTATCCATTTACGATGGATGTACCCAATTGAAAGATCTATGAAATTCCTAAAAGGGTATGTGAAGAACGCATATTTGCTAGAAGCATCGATTGTTTAGAAATATGTTTCTGAAGAAGCCATGGAATTTTGTCAAAATTATTTGGCCAAAGTAAGACATATTGGGCTTCCTAAACGTCAGTATGCTGAAGGGGGTAGGCGAGGGGCTTCAGTAAAGAGTGTGGATCCTGATGAATTGTCACAAGTCCACCTATACATCTTGAATAATGTTGATGGAGTTCAAGCCAGCATAGAAGCACATAAAGAAGCTGTAAGGAAAAAAAATCATCGAATAACTGAACAAAGGTTGATTAGGGAGCATAACAGAACTTTTGCAGATTGGTTCAAACAAAAGGTCGAGGGAGAAGAAGGTCTTTCTGATACAATCAAATGGTTAGTATGTGGTCCTGAGGTTGATGTCATAAGTTGGAATTCGTATGTGATCAATGATTATACATTTTACATGAAGTCCCTAGATGATAGGAGCACCGTCCAGAACAGTGGTGTTATGTTAGAGGCTGAATCTATGCACTTCTCCAGTTCAAAAGACAAGAGGCCTAAATTTGTAGTCATGCCTTATTATGGAGTTATTGAAGAGATTTGGGAGGTGGACTATGTTAAAATTAGATTTCTCATTTTCAAATGCAAGTGGGTTAATGTCAATAATGGTGTTCGGATCGATCGGCTAGGATTTACATTAGTCGATGTCAATGGTAGAAGTTTTGGAGATGAACCTTTTATTATGGCAGACCAAGCAAAACAAGTGTTCTATATCACCGATCAGGAAAATAAAATGTGGTCTGTAGCTCTCAAAAGAAAAAGGGTCATTGATATTGATGATGAAATTCATTCAAATTATGGTCTTCCTGAGAGTACTCCTTTTTCAAGGGGTCTACCGGACATAAACGAAGACGATGAAGCGGATAATGAACCCGACATAAGAAATGATCATCAAGAAGGGATATGGGAGGATATCCCTTTATAAAAGAGTCAATTCATAAGGTAATATTCATATGCAGAATTCTTTGAAAACTTTAAGGTTTTAACTATATTCCTTCTATGTTCTTAAACATGTTGATGTCACTAACTGTTAAGCTTTTGTTCTTGTTTTATTTTTGTGGCAAGATCCAATATGTTATAAAAGACGATATCATGTTACGTTGTTGGGTGGGATCAGATGAAGGCATGGTGAATATTATATTGGGCATGTATGTGATTTACGATCTGTATTTGTAAGTTATCTTATTGTATATATTCATTTAGGTGTTGTACCATAGTATAATCATTAAGAGGCTACATAACTCATGGTGAATAATATTTATATTCTTTTCCCAATTCAATTTATTCATAATGGATTGTTCATAGCTTGTAGCTTAAAGTATCGACTTTTATGTGCTGGATTGGGTGGTGGATGTGTATGTGTATATATGATCAGGAAGAACATAACAAGGAAAAAATACGGGAAAATTTAAACCGGGAAATAATTTCCCGGTCTTAAAAGTTCAAATTTTAAGACCATTTGGATGTATTTATTTGTCCGGTCTTAAAAGTCATATTAGGCCGGTCTTAAAAGTTGGTCTTTTAAGACCAGTGTTTAATAAGACCGGTCTAAAAAGTTCAATTTTTAAGATCGGGTGTTTTTAGTATACGGTCTGAAATTTAATTAATTTTAAGACCAATCTAATTGTCGTCTGGTCTTAGAAGTTGGTATTTTTTAGACCGGAGTTTATTTATCCGGTCTTAAAAATGTCGATATTGTTAGACCGGCCTATTGTTTTGTTTGGTCTTAAAAGTTGAGTTTTAGGATCGAACAATATATTTTTCAGGTCTATATAGTACGACTTTTAAGACCTAATATTTTAAATGTCCGATCTAAAAAAGTTTCAGTAAGACTGGCCCGAGTCCGGTCTTAAAAGTTACAGACTTTTAAGATCGACTGGAACAAGACCAGTCGTAGGTCGGTCTTATGGTACCTCTTTTGTCTGGTCTTAAAATCTTTTTTAATACATGTGAATATTAACCACAGTGTGACTAGTGGGCACTTTAAACTTAACATTTCAATTCATGTGGCTATAACCACGATGTCCCATGAGCATCATATAGTGTTTGATGTTGAAATAGTATTTTGTTTGTCCCTATTTCTTGTCGGTATAATAAAGAAAAATGTTTCACCATGGTCTTCAACACAAACAGGTGCATCTCTCAAAGGGGGTTAACTTACATATATAGTTGTACCTTACATAATCACAGTTTTAAAATAATTGTGTTGTCAATGCAATCACACATTTGGATTCCCTTTACAAAAGGTATGTGGGGGAACCAAAATAGCCAAAAGATGAGTGGATGACCTTTCCAAAAGACAGTGACGATTCAAACTTTATGCCATGTTCATCCATTTCTCCAATATAAACATGGACCAAAGTTTGAATCACTAACCTCGACTGTTAAAGACCTTCCCAATGGAAGAAACATTTTACTTACTTTCTTAGCAATGTGCGTATCATGTTGCCTTGAAATGGCTTGGAATCTTCTTAAAGGAATTGAGCAACAGTTGTGATGACGCAATCTTGATCTGAGCGGCTAAGAGCTCATCAATGATCAAACTTAGAAGTTCCATCAATTGAAGGAAGATGTCAAATTCCTTCGTTTCCAACTTTGCATAATGCACTTCTCAGGATAGACATGCTCTAAGATTGCCAAAAACTTCAACAATGGTGTAATCAAGGGATGAAATAGTTTCCCTCATAACCTCCGCCAGCATATCAGAGTTGTCGTTTTCCTTTGCTTTCTGGCACTCCCATAGCCCTCAACGCACCCTCTATTTGCATTGTTTGCAGAATGTGCAACATTAGCCTCGACTAAGGGGAATTTCGTTAAGATTTATTGGGGACTTAGAGATGTCTTATTGTTCTTCATGTATTTCTTCTGCCATACCGCCTGGCAATTTTCACAGATCATCGGCCACCCTATCTTTTGAGTACAGGTAACCGAGATATTGGAGGTGGGGTGGTAGTTATTCCTATCCGAGGTGGCCTTCTTGTGCACTTGACAAAGAACCCACTTATGAACTAATACCAAAAATGAATTCCAGAGCCAATGCACATGAAATCGTCCATTATCACTAGCCTTTACATACTCATCCTCCGGATGCCATCCAAATCTGGAGGTGTTACTCCTATACAACATATTGTACACGACTTGCCACACCTATTAGATCATCTTAATGCGTGATATGATGTGCGGGTTGCCTTTGATATGGCACCTAGGAGCACGATCCACCATCATTCCTTCCAAGGTCCTCGCATAACCGGGCTTGAAGTCGTTGTTCGCCATAATCTTCTGTTCAGTCCTCAATTACACAAGGCACTCTACTAGTAGCTTGTCTTCTTTAGCTGTTCACATGTGGAACTTAGCCTTTTGCAAGTCTTCCATTGCACAACTACACAAATTGAAAATGGTTACTCCATGTGTTATGAAACCTATAAATATAAGTAACATATTAATCACCTCCAAATTAAGTTGTTATAACACATGGACAATATCAATTTATTGCAATGCAAACAAACTTGTAACAAAGATAGTCACATGAATGTTCATCAATTAATACAGCAATCCTAATCCTAATCAAGAGATATGTGCCAAGTATTATAAATGTCAATTGCAAGGTTGTCCCTAAAATTGTTCGATGTAACTAAAGTTGTTGAGATGGGAGGATTTTCTTCAGTTGGGTTTCAGAGTTCAAATGAATCCAACTGTGCATCTAATGGGTCAGCAATATTCGATCTCTGAATGAGATTATGAAGCAAGCAACAAGCCACAATAGATCTGTTTTCAATCATGGTTGGGTAAGATGAAATGAGGTTTGCTAACTTAGAGGGGAAACCTCAGGTTGGCAAACTTAGAGTGGAAATCTAGTTTAAATGAGCTATAAGGGATTTCCCTCATACTACTACTAATTTCTGGTGCCAAAACATTGCCACAACCACTTTCTTTATGGCCAATACCAGAGCTAAACATCCAGCCAACATCTCAACTAAATACTCATCTATTTCTCTGTCTATCACCTACACAATTTCCTGCATACATACATATAACAAAACAATATAAGAACAACATTTCACTCAGATTGAAAGAATAATCACACAACATATGGTCAAGATTTTTTTTTTTAAAAGGATAAGGGTTTTATTTACCCCAGAAGTTTTCGCTCAGGAGCACTCAACACCCGGAAGTTTTTTTTGGAGCAAAATTGCCCCGAAAGTTAACAAAATGGAGCAATTTTGCCTTGGAAGTTTACAAATCAGAACAACAATTTAATGGTCAAGATTAATAGAAGAGCAAGATTGCTATGTTTTTAAACTTCCGGGTGCTGAATGCTCCTGAGAGAAAACTTCTAGGGAAAATAAGACCCTTATCTCTCTATTTTTTTTTTGGAAAAAGTTCTTTTTTACACATAATCTACCCACATTAGAACTGTGGTCAAACTTAGGTATTCTCACAAGGTCACTCAGATGCGGTTGGTAGGTGGCTTAAGGTTAACGCATATTAACGACATCTTGACTTATACAGATGACATACCCACCATAGCTCTCGATCATATATCAATATGTGAACAACCTTAACTGCATGTGTCTGATGGGTTGCTCATGGTTACGCGTGGCTGAAAAAACCTTACTATAATCGTGACATACCCATCACTCCCATGTGGTCGCACCCACATGGTTACAGGATAGTTTTATAACTTTGTTAACTGTTGCACGACCACCAAGCGCATATGAGCAAGCCCGCTTCTTGTATGTGCAATATAACAGATTTAACACACGTTCACCACATGCGTACTTCATCATCAGTGTTCACTTGGCCAAGTTGTCTCCCAGCCATGGAGTTCCCACCACTGCCAGGTACTCTAACTTAGATCTGGTGACCGATGGTGTCCTCGCTTAACTCGACAAAAAAACCAGGGATGTTCAAAGCAAAAACAAGAGAACAAACAAAATGAAAAAGAAGAACCAACCCACTTGTTTTCGGTATGTTTTGTCGTTGCCAAAAAATGCCACTTACCCTCTCCATTCTTCACCACCCTTTGTTTTTCTAGCTCCACTAGTGTTAATTGGTATAAAATCCTCCACCTTTTTATAGCACGTCACCGTCACATCAGGGGAAAATGAGCTTTTAGCCATTTTTAGAGGCTATCAAAAATGGGTTCCCACCATTTTTTGTGGGACCCATTTTCAGTTAAAGGTGTGAGAATGGGTGCCGATGGGAAAATTTTTTCCCGTGGAAAATTTGATCCAAGAATCGCCGCCGGATGGAAATTCAAATTTTCCAATCCCACACCCAATTTTCCTCCATCGAAACGGACACATAGTCTTGTACAAACTACTTACTCTTCCGATTCTTAATATAATTAAGACATATTTTTCTAATTTGATTATATAAAAGTAATTAAGTTAGTTGATCAATATGACATATATTATCTAAAACACCCTATTCATCTTCATTAATTCTCTTATTCTTTTCTTCTCATTATTTTTTTTTTGGTTGCACATCCGGTATCCAAAGTTTCGCCCTGACTAATCCGAATCCGACCCGGGTTACACCTGGCTATGGTGGGTGAGTCTCCCAACGGGACTTTTCTGCATTCACAAGGCTCGAACTCGATTTCTTCTCATTATTTATTGTTGAGGGTGTATCAATATGAGTAAATTAGAAAAATAATGATAAATATGAAAACCATGTATTGTATTTAGGAATAAGATGAACTTTCCAAATGTCTAATATTAAGGAACGGAGGGAGCATTAAACAACTAATAAGATTTGAATACTCATGAAATTAATGAGAGAGAAAAATGCATGCAGCTCATAGGAGTACCTTTACGGAGTAAAACGCTAGGGTCAAATGTAAAAGAACAAGATCAGGAACATAAATATTACAATATACTGTAAAAACTTCACGTTAATTTTAAAACTAATGACCATGCACAAATATATTGTCCAGAATATTAAATATATAAGAGCAACATTTTTCATATCTGAGTATTTGCAATCCTCTATTTAGTGATATCATTGATAGAGGCATTGATGTTAGTTTCAGAAGAGCCACCATTTGCTATTGAAAGCTGACACTTACGTCGAAGCTCCTTGGCTCTCATTCTCGTATCTCTTGCTTCTTCATCATTCAAATCCATAAATTTCTTCACCAACCCACCAATCTCTTCTCTACTTATCAAATTGTGAGGATCAACATTATCTTTCTTCACTTTCCAACCAACTTTCCAATCTTCCACTATCATCTTACTATTGAGCTTTTGATCCCCCATTATCGGAAAAGTAAGGAAAGGAACACCGGCGAACAAACCTTCTTTTGTAGAGTTCCAGCCACAATGAGACCAGTATCCACCTATAGAATCATGCATTAACACTCTCAATTGCTCACACCATTCTATCACCAAACCCTTATCTCCACAAATCTCTCTCAGTCTACGAGTCTCTTTTCGTGCTACCCAAAGGAATCGAACACCGCTTAAGCGTAAACCGGCTGCGATTTCCTCGACCTGAGCATTTGAAACAGAGAGGAAGCTTCCTTGTGAGATGTATAGCACCGAAGAAGAGGGTTGTTTGTGCAGCCACTGAAAGCAGGGTTTTTCAGAGGTTGAAGAAGAAGAGAGGTTTGAGTATGGTATTGCAGGGCCAATAAGGTAAATGGGCAAAGAGAATTCAGATGTTAAGACATGAATGGCTTGAGGTTCAAGGTCGTAAGTTGTAGACAATAATAGATACTGTACTCTGGACATAGAAGAAAGGAAGTTTAACCGCCATTGCAAAGTTCTATCTCTGGGAAAGCTTCCATCATTAAGAGGAAAATCCCCCAAACGAGTTGAGGAAATTCCTGGAATATAATCCACACGTTTATCACCCACTTCTGTTGCAAAAATTCAAGAAAAGCAAGCAGAATATAATAAGTTCGTATGTTAGTAGTGTATTCATACCTCAAAAATGGGCTCAGGGTCTAAAAAAGGCTTGCTTACAGGAAAAGGATGTTGTGGGCAAAACTTGGTCCTTGACCTCGTGGGCCTAGGCCAGGCTTCAGGCCCTCTTTTATACATATATATGTCTATTTTTGTTTCAATAATAAAATATTAAAACCAGCACTCCTTGTAGTGCAATAGTATTGAGATGTGTATCCCCCCTTAGGTCCTTAGTTTGATTCCCCCTCCCCTCGCCTTATATCAAAAAAAAAAAAAAAAAAACTCACAGAAATTTCAAATTCGATTCATGACATCACAATTAATATTAGTATTAAAATACTCTCTTATAACATATAACATATATCAAATCATTATCGAAAAATTAACTCATTTTTTAAAGTTCATGTCAATAAAGCATTGTTCAAAACTACCCCTCTGTAAAAATAATTGATTTTTTTAGAGAAATTAATGAAACTAAATAAATTACTTTAAAATTTATATTTTTTAATCAAATTAATTTATTTGACTTATAAACCGATATATAATCAAATGATACACGACACAAATATGATTAACTAACTTATTTAACTTCCTTAATCTCTACAAAAAAAAAAAAAAAGTCAATTACGTATTACCCCTCCTCGGTCCTAATTATAAGAACTATTTACCGAATTTAAAGAGATTAAGGAGAGAAGTTAAATTAGTTAATTATAATTATTTTCCAAAAATACCCTTGTTTAAAATTTAGAATGACATCAAAGACAAAATTTATGAATAAGAGTTGTAATCCCCACAAGTAGAGTATCACGGATTCACATTAATTCAGATATGTCCCGGTTTTAAATTAAATTATGATGGTTAATAATTGTAATTTCCATAAATTAAGGACGAATTCATATTAATATCCATCATTTTAGCTTAGTTTCACAATATATATATATAAATTACGTTGATAAAGTCAATTAAATGAAAACAGTGAGGATTCATTATTTATATTAATCTTCAATTTTAATTTGTCAAACCAATAAAAAAATATTTTTTAAAAATTTGGCCAAAAATAGTATAATTGAGGTGTATATGATATTAATGAGTTGTAAATATTACTTACTTTATAAAATATATAGGTGTATTATTAAATTATTATTGTCTTTACTTATTATTGAGGAAGTATCAATAGGGGTATTTTAGGAAAAAATTGACCAAAATTAAAATTTGCTCTTATAATTAGGAACAAAACCAACTCCAAAATATGTTCCTATAATTAGGACCGGAGGGAGGGAGTATATCATAAGGACCGGAGTAGTAATAAACAAACCAATGCATTATATAAAATTGACTTCTAAAAATAGACTAGCTAACAACAAAATATTTTCAATATCATCACCAAATAATAATAATTATAATAATACCAGCAGCAGCAGCATCACCAATAATTTTTAACTAAACAAATAATAAATGAATCTAAATAGGCTAGCCCCTCAATCTTAAAGGGCTTTTTTTTATTTTTTTATTTAAATGCCCTTAATCCATTTATTCTCTCACCCTTGACCATCACAAATCTATTTGCTGTTTAAAGCTGATCTTGGTCCGGACAAGTCTTGGATTTATATAGGTCCAACCTATTTTGGAAAATCTATATGGAGACCCTTTTAACAGATTTTTTTTTTTTAAAAAAAAGACCAAAGATTCTAAAAATCCTAAAAAAAAGGTCTTAGAGCATTTTCTGGTATAAATTCATTAAAACGTTAACAATTAAATACTTACATTAACAACTACATCAATACCCGTTAACAACTAAATCGGTCGCATTAACAACAATATTTTAACAACTAAATCACCATATTAACGACTATATCGCCCAGGTTAACAACTATATCGCCCCATTAACAACTAACATTTTAATGAATTTATACGAGAAAAGGTCCTGGACCTTTTTGGGATTTTGCACCTTTAGGCATCTCTTGAGAGAAAGGGCCTCATATGCATTTTCCCTTATTAATAACTCTAAAACGTACAGCGTGCCCACACATATACATACATATATATTAACCAAACTACAAGAGCAAGAAAAGTCAAGAATTATTGTATTATCTTCAATTTAGTGTAGTTTTATTAGTTGAATATTCTTTTTCTTTTATTGTTGTATACTGAACAAAACCAAGAAAAAAACGTAAATTTCTAGCATTCACTGCTTACAAATTTCTCAAGCAAGGAAAAAAATTACTGACCTGATGCTTTTATGGGATAATGTCCACGTTGCTCAAATAGATCTAAGTGTTTGATGAAAGAGAAATACGACGCAGACATTGGCCAAAACGACGCAAGTGGGATATTACTCCTATTTCCAACTTCAACGACCCAAGAGCAGTGGCGGAACCTTTCCAAGGCGCAGTTGGTCCCTGATCTTATAAAATTTGTGGGAATAGATATGTATTTATTATATGATATTTTATTTGGTCACAAATTTAGCCCCCTAATTTTTTATCTTCTCTCAGAAAGATAATGTTTGTTTCATTACTCATCGTTGATTTGTGAGAAGAAAGTAAAATTCTTGTTTGAGATACCAAAAAGTTAGTATCATCTTACATATTGTTTTGATTTATAATTATCAGTTATTATTTATTTGTATTTTCAAGGTTATTTGATACTATTTAGTAAATACTCCCTCCTGGTCCTTATTTAAGGAACGAACGACAATTCTCACAAGTCAATAAAAATAGTTAAAGTAATTAAATTTGTCCTAAAATTTAAGTAATTTTCAATATTATCCTTATTAGTTATACTAAACTCTAATATCATATTAATTATTACTCTTTTTTGCTTGAAAAAAAGAGCACTCACTACCTTTTTAATTATGGGTATACATAAAAATATTTAATGCTATTTAAACAAGCAAGTCGCTTTATAAAAATGACCAAATATACTTGTTAGTTGGTCGCTTATAATAAGTTAACTAAAATGAGTAGTTCAATATGTTTATTTTTTGGTCCGGGCTAAAATCTTTTTCTGGTTCGCATCATGTATGATGAGTGTAGGCGGCGGCTCAAGCCGAAAGAGGAGCTGCTCAAACGGAGCTTCCATTTTTGTCATGACAGCTTCAACAAAGCTGAGAAAATTAGCGGCGCGGTCCAGCGCGGATGGGATAACATTGGGTATGGTAATGAACTGAAAATTATGAGGCGTGGCTTGAGAGCCTATCAAGCCGAACCATTCTTCAGTGACAACGAAGGTAACGAAAATGTTGGGGTTGTTGGAGAGAAGCAAGTTACAGAAGTTGAGGATGGGGTTGATGTGGCCTTGACCTGGGTAGGGCATGGCCACCACGTGGCAGGTGACTGTTGGTGGAACTTCCATGGAAATGAAATGTTGCAGGGAAGTGATGAAGACGTACGACTGAACTAGGCGAAGATGATGAACAGCTTTTATCTCTGTGACATGAGAGTACTAAAGGTCTGAATGAATGAACCATTGACCTAAGTTTCCTAACTACTCCAATCGAGAGTTTTATATCCGCCGCCCCCAAAACCCCCCCCCGGGGGGCCTCTCCCAAAAAAAAAAAAAAAAAACATGTGTGCACTGAAGCAGTGCCTTGTCAGATTATACTCTACGTTTTCGAAAGAATAAGTGATCCTTGTTATAAATCACCGAGTTGGGTATTTGCTATATTTTTCCAAACCCCCAGTCAAAAATCTCATACATTTTTCTTTCTCGCTTCTAGAGCTGTAATCATTGTTTTAAATGTGAAAATCCTCTATTTTCAAACAAATTAAATTAGAAGTCGCTCATAATGAAGCCTGAATGGAATCCGATCTATAATATAGGGTACTTCTAAAAGTATGATCTAAAATATAAGTCACTTATAAGATAGTAAATCTAATATAAGCCTGTTTGGCCTAGCTTATTTTCAGCTTTTAAGCTAAAGCTAAACAAAAAGAGCTTATAAAAAAAAAAGCTAAAAGCCGTTTGGTGATTATATAAATTTTTCAAAGCCTTAAAAATTACTTAAAAACTGAAATTAAAATTAATTTGTTTGGCAAAATTTTTGTCATAAACACTTTTTGTAATAAAAATTAACTTAAAAAGTATATTATAAAATAACCTTTAAACTATCAATATATTTACAATAGTCCAAAAACATAAATATAATGTCATTCAAATATCAACCACAATTGTTCAACATGAGAATAGAAGGTATGAAATCAATCCAACAGTAAACATGAGAATAGAAAATATAAAATCGAATTCAAACCTAATCACTAAACTTTTTTCTAACTCATATTTGTACAAAATCCACCCTACGAGTTCATCAATTGACTTTGAAAAGGACATAATAATGATCCTTTCTTGTTGGATTCTAAGCAAATCTACTGCATAGAAAAATTGTTTGGCATCCAATCTCCCTTCAGCTTTCAAATTTCTCAGTATTTCAATGCCATCCGGAATGGAAAAGTGTCCATTGATTTCAGATGATGGGGATGCATGTGAATCATTCCTTTAATGATATCATTGGTGACATTACGTTGTTGTCGTTTTGTTCTTGATGACTGAATGATATTCATCAGTAATTTACCCAGAAAAACAATAATCTATACGGTGAGGTCAATTAAACTGATCATTTACATATATTATTTAAAGAGAAAAAGAAAAAGCAGAAGAACACCCTACCCTTAAAAAAAGAGGATAAGTTAAGATTGACTTTGATTCATGAAAAAACAGTTGTGAACTTGTGTGTTTCATTATGAGAAAAACACATGTATCGCTCTGACTTCAGCTAACTACCTTAATCAGATTCTATACTCTCCTCTTTGACCCTAAAAAAATAATCAGACACTTTCAAATTCTGTAGTTTAATTGAAGGAATAGCATGCATCACCACATTCACACACTTATGAATTGATGCAAAAACACAGACACACATTTATTTACTTCAAGAATATTTTGTTTTGATTCTTAAGTTGCATATATGGTAATATTAATCAGCAAATACAAAGAAACTCAGGAACAGACGCAATCCTCCTACACACAGCAAGTTACCCACTCAACATGCCCTATCAACAAGAAATTTGATTATCACTGTTAAGTAACATCTTAATCATACAGACAGCAAGATGCTTAAACGACCATAGCATAAACACAAAAACAACGCCAGATGAAACTTTCAGAGGTAGCTGCTTCAAAAAATGAGCCAAGCACTGGAAGTTTAAGTTTACTGTCATCAGACTAAATAACAGCATGGGTAAAAGTTTGTCTACAACCTGAGAGTAGCCAATCATATATCTTGTTATTCTTCCCCAAAGCCACATCCCCAAAGCCAATCATATATCTATGCGGTTGTTCTGATTGTCATACTCGAAACTTTGAGATACAAAGGTACCGATTTTAAATTTGCAACTTAAGACATTAAGCATGTCAAATTCCTTAGGAATAAACTTTCCAAAAATTAGCACAACAAAGCATTGGATCAACTAATTTGTTTTAGTTCCCCATTCGAAGCGGGAGCTACAATGGATGGAATGCGGGACGGAGACAAAAAAAGTGCATTGAAGATCGTGTAATATATGCATAACATCAAGAAACACATTTCTTTTTCGATACCAAAATTCAGAGGTAAAAGGATCCACGGTGACTTAAACTGTTCAACCTTGCACTAAAATCACAAAAAGCAAGGAACTAACACACATATTGCAAAAGGAAGATCCTCTAATCCAAATGAGGTAGGTGTCAATTGACCCCATTAAAAATAGCAAGCAAATTTCTAATCCTTCCTCTTCGAAAACAAGAATGAAAATCCAGAGGAAGAAGAAGAAAAAGAAGCAGAGTCAAGACAAGGAACTAACCGAGTAGAGGAGACGACTGAAATCTTACAGAAGCGATGATCCCTTCGATCCTTCGTCCACCTTCTTCTTTGAAGATGAGTGCTCACTGAGGCGATGAGTGTGACGCAGAGAGTGGAAGAGCCGAATTGAGACGTAGAGAGTGGAAGAGCCGACTGGAGACGCAGAGAGTCGCGATTTTTCGGTAGGGTTTGCTTAAAAAAAAGAGCTTGAAATAAGCTCCTCCTACCAGCTTTTTTTTAAGAGTTTTTTTTTACATTGTAAAATAAGCTCTTATAATATAAGAGCTTATTTTAAATTCTGTTTGGCCTAGCTTATATAAGAGCTTATTTTAAATTCTGTTTGACCTAACTTTTACTTATAAGCATAAAATAAGCCAAAAATAAGCTAGACCAAACGGGTACTAAAGATCAGAATGAATGAACCATTGACCTAAGTTTCCTAACTACTCCAATCGAGAGTTTTATATCCGCCGGCCCCAACCCCCCGGGGGGCCTCTCCAAAAAAAAAAAAAACACATGTGCACTGAAGCAGTGCCTTGTCAGATTATACTCTACGTTTTCGAAAGAATAAGTCATCCTTGTTATAAATCACTGAGTTGGGTATTTGCTATATTTTTCCAAACTCCCAGTCAAAAATCTCATACATTTTTCTTTCTCGCTTCTAGAGCTGTAATCATTGTTTTAAATCTGAAAATCCTCTATTTTCAAACAAATTAAATTAGAAGTCGCTCATAATGAAGCCTAAATGGAATCCGATCGGTACTTCTAAAAGTATGATCTAAAATATAAGTCACTTATAAGATAGTAAATGCTCATTTTTCAGTTTTGTTCTCGGGAATATTAATATAGTTTACTCATTATATCCACACACACTTCTCTAAAATAACATATAAGGTCCACATTCTTTAATATGGATAAAAGTGGGAAAATATTTCAAAAATTTAATTATGACATTAAATAAGTTAACTGTCACATTTTTATTTGTATGAATTAGTTAAAGTGCTATATATTACTTAATCGGAAGAAGTATGATGTAGGCATGAATGTTCTATTTACTCATAGATTGATGTCTTTTTTATTTAAATATTATTTTTTCAAGATAAGGTGTAGATACCCCTTCCGATCTTATTTATGAAATACAAATAACATAATTATGTAGATAAAAAAATTAGTTAAAATTGGTGAAATGAAATAGTACATTATTTGTAAAAAGATGTACCTTGTGTTTCAACAAAATTATGACTATGCATACCAAAACAATTGTCTCTTATATATCACTTTAGTCTATTATAAGTTCATTTTAACTAATTCTCACATATTAAATATGGATGGTTAAGTTATTAAATATATCTTAAATCTATAAAATTTTTTTTTGAAGTTTTCCCATATTAAAAATAATTTCTATTGAAAAAAATATGTTATACATTTTCTCTAACATATTTTCTCATTTTAACAAGGGTAAAATTATAATATAGTTATTAAAAACCTTCTAGCTATGCGAACTTTCTATTTAAGACAAAAAATCTTTAGGAAATACATTCATTGTTATATTTCTCATTATCTTCCCATCATCTCGTCTTTATTTTTAGATCATGAAATGAATGTTTAGATTTAATATTTTATAAAATTATCATTATAATATTTTATAAATTAAAATATATTTATTTTTTATAGATTGTAATTATAAAGGGTAGAGATCAGTGTTCAAAAGAAAAATTATAAAGGATATAGATCGGATTTTAAGAGTTTAAATTTATTTATTTATATTTATAGAGATAATTGTATAAAAGACTGAACTGAAATATATATTATTTCAATCAAACAATATAAGATAATAAGAAGAAAATGACAAAGAAAAGAGAAACTCATTCCATATCTTCATAAAAAAGCACCTAGGACCAGAGAAATTATTATTGGAGTTTAACTGGTGCAGCTCCTTCTTCGCACGCCGGTATCTAAAATTTTAGATGTTTGTGGGGGAAAATTCTTCGCACGCCGGTATTGACCAACTTCATTTTCTGGATAGCTCTCGACGGGTCCCACGACCTTTAATGATGTCCCAATTTCAAAGTCTGGCGAAATTTACGATGGGAAATGACAGTTGACTAGGAGGATCCATTAAAAGTGGAAATTTAAAATTTATTAGGAACACAAGTAGGCAACTTATCTTTAAAAATTATTACACGAGGTATCTAAAATTTATTTAGGAACACAAGTAGGCAACTTATCTTTAAAAATTATTACACGAGGTATCTAAAATTTATTTAGGAACATAAGTAGGTAACTTATCTTCAGCAGCTGTGTATAACCTAATCTTTAAACGCGTACCCAAAAAAAAAAAAAAAAAAAAAAAATTGTACATAGCTATAGAAAAAAATAGTCTCACACACTAAAGATGTGTTGTATCCTCACAAAAGCTTGAGTTCTTATTAGGTACCTTTTGATAATAAATTTTACGTTAAATTTTATAAAATCCACCTAAATTTTAGGCCAACTAAATATAATCTTCCTAACATTTCAAAATTTAACTCCCTAACCTTTTATTTTTATATTATTTACCCCTGACATTAACTAACCAATATTTTTTTTTGAAACAAATTGCCACATCAGATTAACAAATCACATGTGGTATCCTTTATAAATTACTAATTTCATAAAACCCCCTAAACTTTGACCAACTATAGATAGCCCTCCCGAATTTTGATAAGTTACATATAACCTATTGACACTTCAAAATTTTAATTTAGCTCCCTTGAAATTTTGATTTATAATATTAAACACAATGTCATTAATTTTATCATTTTAATAAATTTATTAATATTTTGCTATCATTTGTCAATTAAAATACCTTTTTTGGTATTCAAAAAAATTAGAATAATAATATTTTAAAAATATAAAAGTAAGAATATCATCATTTGTATAACATTTACTTATTTTCTTAGGATGATTGGGCATTGTTAGTTTGAATATTACATTTATGTATAAGGATATATTTTTCCCTCATTATTTTTTGAGTGACAATGCATATTTTTTCTTGAATCCGAGGTTTATAGTTCATTCTTTTTAGTATTTCATGATTTATGTATTTAAGCACGTTTTATCTTTATCATATTTATGTCTCGTCTTTACGTTAAGGTTAATATGCGTTTAAAGATAAAAATCTTAAGAATAGAACAAGTGTTCACTTAAGGATCTATGACAGGGATCAAGATCATGAGGACCTAATAACACCGCATGTCTATTACCTAAAACTAGTTCCTAGTCTTGAATCATCAAGAAAGGGCATTGGTGATCTCAATAAGACTAATACAACATCATCTACTTGTAAAAAGATACAAGGTAAGGACCTCATCGAATACAAGCATGGTGATGCCTTAGCTGATACCATGGGTAGATCTGTTGGAGAACAACAAGCATTGAACTGACCCACCGAGATGTTAGTTCTCAATGTTTTGAGGACAACAAAAAATTGTAAAGGAAATAGACCTAATGATTCAAGTCACTTAAGTGTGTTTAATATCATTAAGTGAATAATTTTTATTTCAATCAAATCTTGAATCAAAGAGTGTTTTTAATGTGTTTGTCATAGACACGCTCGAGTCATGGTTAAAGGACTCGAGTAATGTCTTTTAAAACCTCAGTCAAAATGGCTTTCAGTTTTAACTTACTCGAGTTAATCATCTTTGACTCGAGTTATGGCCTTGTGTAACGTTTTGAATGAAGAACTTTAACTCGAGTTAACAGTGTATGACTCGAGTTGCCTTTGTGAGGACTTAAACTTATCTTTTCAAATATCAAGTCTCGCGCTCAAATATATTTTTCAACAGTCTGAAGTTTAACCTAGAGTTAACATTGATTCACTCGAGTTACTCATTAGAGTTAGCAATTTTGCACTTGAGTGTCATTTGTTCAAATCACTTTCAAATGTATTTCTCAAACTTATTTGAGAACAACTCTTGAAAATTCAACTTATGATTTTTGTGCACTTGAGTTATCCGTTAGAATAAGCAAATATTGACTCGAGTGTCCATTGCTTAATGTCTTTTTTAATATAACTCAAAGTCCTCTGTTTGTGAACAAATGCTATTGACTCGAGTTAGAAAGACTGACTTGAGTGAATAACTCAAGTCAATATTTGTTAGCCTCGAGTCATTCTTTGCGAAATGATTTTCTCAGTCCAAAACTCATGTTTCAATCATTTCACTCGAGCACTGAAAGAACCAACTCGAGTCATTTACTCGAGTTAGTTAACAATTAACTCGAGTTGTCTTTTTTGCTTCTGTAAATCACCATGTTCATAAAGTTAAAATCATTATTATGATTTCATTACTTCTTATCATACTCATTATTGTTCCTGACTATCTTTAATTAGTATATTAATAAGCTTCAGATGATTATGTGGGTGATTAACTTCAAAATCGCAAAAAGCATTGATTGTGTTAGAAACATTAAATGTTGTTGCAGAAAATGAAGCACCAACAAGGCAACCATTCTCTCAGATTCGAAAGTCCTTTTTTTTTGTTCCCATTCTGCATTAAATGCCGACGGGCAAAACAAAAAGAATGAAGAAATTTTTAATGGCGATAGCTCTACAATATCAAAGTTAAGAGTAACGGACGAGCTGAGTTCAACAGTCTGATGGCTATATTCATTACTCACAACGAATATATTAAAGCTTCCAACAGTCATTAATTTCAACCACCATATATAAGGCGAAGCATTCAATTCGAATCAACAATCAAGACAATTACACTCAAAGAATTTATCGCAACTATTGTTTCATTCATTATTGTGTAATATTTTTAGATATTTTTGTACTTTAGTGATTCTTAATCTACTCTTTAAGAGAGTTATTTTCTGATTAATATTTTTGTAAGAAACTCAAGGTAGACAGACCTTGAGAGCGGGTGTATCGATTATAACTTGTAAGGCAAAGTGATTCCTAGAGAGAGGATTATTTCAGAGTTATAGAGTATGTAATTGAAAGTGATGGTGAAAAGCCCAGAGAGTTTGGGGACTGGATGTAAGTTAAGAGTTTGGCCCGAACTAGTATAATTCTTCTATGTGATTGTTCTTTTATCCACGTTCTATCATTTTAGTTATTAGGATTAGTCGCAAAAGTTTTTGAAATCACCCAATTCACCCCCTCTTGTGGTGATATTCTGTTTTCATTTGAGATCAGAGCTAGAACTTCTCTGAAAGGAGTAACACCTTGAGAAGAATCAATATAGACGGAATCCTACCCGACAGAGCTTCAATCAACAGACCTCCAAGTTTCAATAGAGAATATCACTCCTTATGGAAGGCTAAATTCAGAGTCTTTGTCACGGCCTCTGATTATGGTCTCTGGGATGTTTTTGAAAAAGGAGACCACTTTCGAATGAGACTGGATGGAGGAGTTCATATGTTGAAGGTCGAGGAAGAATTTGATGAGAATGACAGAAGGCATATCACATTGAATAGCAAGGCGATTTTGATGCTGCAAAGTGTACTAAGTCGAAAGAATATTTTCGTAGATGTACTATGCCGTTAGCTAAGGAAATGTGTAAGGCCCTCGGAATTGCTCACAAAGGAGCAACATGCATTGAAGAAAATAGCATCAACACCTTAGCGATGGAATACAACTTACTAGTCATGTGAGTCTATTGTGAAAGAAAAATGACAAATGAGGAACAATGCTCCAGCATCCATTTTTGTTTGCTCGAGCATGCCATGCTGATGGACGAATTTTTTGAAAGCTGAAGCCTTAATCTCAATGCTCTAAAGGTTCAAATATTATCTATAAATCAAGTATTCACAAAACATACTTGATGGGAGGATAAACAGAGGAAGATAAGCATGTAAGGTCCTCTCGTGTGAATTACAAGTGATGGCTACAGAGTCATGGATATCACATGAATAACCACTCGAGCTATGTGGGAAAGGAACTTCAACAATTCTACACTGAGTTTGCCACAAACAATATTGAAGTTCATCACTTCTGTGAATGACAAGATTAGACAACTCTATGAATTGAACAACCAATACTTCACAGAAATCATCCTTATGCATCAAATCTGGGAGATCTTCAGTAGTGATCACATCATCATACAGTGGCTAGCCAGTGATGCATCAATGGATAATAGAGGATTATGACTCAAGTAATTACGATATTACTTGAGTAAGGTATTGTAATATACATATATCATAATCATGCTAGGCTAACTTGATTTCATTAATTCCATTTTATTTCATGAATTTTAGCCTAGCAAACTCATTTTAAAAATGATCCTTATGCTTTAAACTCTTTTATCATCATAAAAAGCATAAGTGATTTATTCATACCAATTTCAAGTCCACCCATGTGAACTTGAAAATTCTTAATTCTGAGATACCATGTTGTGCCTACTGGAATTGGATGGATTCTAGACCTCATAACATTTGGTGTCACATTATTATTTGGTATCATTAAAGAAAGCTTCATATTTTTTAGTCATGTATTCATTAAAGGGGAGCTTTACATCACATGTGTTTTATATCTTAAACCCTCATCTCCTTTATTTGAAAGAAGACCCTTTTAAACATGCTCATCTGCATTCACTATGTTTTATTAGTTTTGATGATGAGTTAATATCATATTTTCCTTTCATTATCTTAACTTGATAATATCATTTAGAAGGAATACTTTGATATCTGATTGCAACAACAATTATCTCTTGCAAGAAAGGTTTACAATTGTGATAGGAGAATTGGGTATGTGCAAGAACTTTCCTTAATAAGAGCTCCATGAAGAAATGGTAAAAGATGGAAGTTGAGCACTGACTATATTTATTCATATGAGATACAACTCAAGAAGCCAGTACTTTAATCTCATTCCACATCTCAAAGTCTATTCAGAGTGCATATCACGGATCTCACACAAAAAGGAAGAAAGCAAATGGACTTTATCGATCATTCAACAATTTACTGAACCTACATGAGCATCTCTAATCTCTATCTTTTTATATTTAATAGAAATTTTGCGTATGTTTGGTATCTATATGCTCCAATTGTGAAAGATGTCTTAAAAACTTCTCCAAATTCTCTCAAATTTATTTTTCATAAAAACATTCGGAATTGCATCATATATGGAATGAAAACACTTTCAAATTGGGGAGAGAAAATCAGTTTCTACCTTGTTTTCATAATTGCCTCTCCGAGCATGTCTCCTTTATACTTCAACTTTTTGCTAATGACAAATAGGGAGAGAATGTTGGATATGATTAGTTTTGATGATGTCTTGAACAAAAAGTTTGCATACTATATTTATCTCCTACATTGACTAATTCTTATATTTAATGTAGAGTCAAAGAAGATGTATAGTCAATAATAAAGAATGATCAAGACAAGAGAAAGAAAGAGAGTTGCATTGTGGAGAATGATCAAGACAAGAAGAAAGAAAGAAGAACTTGCTAAATGGAATGAAAAAATCATTATACAAGTTCTTAGATTAATTCTAGAAGTCTCCACGATCAAATGGAAGTTGGAACGGCTCAATTCGGAGTTAAAATAAGCTACAATTGCATTCCTGAAGTCATGCTCAAGCACAACAATATCATACTCGAGCATGGTACATTTCTAGCTCCAATTCCGCTCAAATTTCGCTCATGCTCGAGCAGAAGCAAATCTCTTGCTCGAGCAACATCGTTCTTCAGCAAAGCTCTGTTTCACGTTTCATCTGGCGACCTCTGGTAATTCGATGGTATCTCCCAAACCAAAGATTGGATTGAAGTGAAACATTTTTTTTTGAAAATAGACTCCTAATGCGTCATTTTGACATAATATTCAAGTCCAAAAGAGGGCAGATGAAGGAGCTATGAATTTTGGAAGATGACAGTGAAATTCACGCCACACAGCAAATCAAGCTTCGGTAGTTTGGGTGTATCTCACAATCTAAAAATCCAATTGAGCTGAAACCGGTGCCATTTGAAACTAGACTCAAATATCTTTCCAAAAAAATCAAGATCATAAAAAAAATATGAATTGAAGGAGATATGATGTTTTGAAGTTGACAGTCTGTTCAGAATGTTGCAAAAAACAATGGTCAAGAACAACATTCATTGATCTGATGATAATGGACGAAATACAATGAGTTTGGAGTTGATTCTTCTTGCATTGGAAAGAAGACTTAAAGAGCTTCTTGAGAATCATTGGGCTCAGAGAGAAAATAATTACAAGTTGACAATCATGCCCGAGCAAGGAGATTGGAATGCCCGAGCACCATCGGCCGAGGAAGAATTTGGAAGTTTAAAAGGCCATGCCCGAGCAACGTCTTGGAGATGCTCGAGCATCTTCGAGCTCAGAAATAGAGATTTGAAAATCGAGCAATTATGCTCAAGCAGGAGATTCAGCTTGCCCGAGCATCATCGAGATAGAAGCGAAAACTTGCAAGTTAAATGACTTATGCCCAAGCAGTGAAGAAGGTTTGCTCGAGCACCATGCTCGAGTAGAGGTAAATACATGCTCGAGCAGACCTTTCAATCTCACATTGTAAGCTTCTGTCTAACCTTTGCCCAAGCATGACTTATGGCTTTCTTGAGCACTGATAATCTATTGCTCAAGCAAGAAGTCCTTCATGCCCGAGCAACAGCGATATGAACGCTCATGTTCGGCTCTGTTTGGCTATTGCCCGAGCATGAATATGTCATGCTCGAGCACCATGCTCGAGCAGAGGAAATGCCTTGCTCGAGCATTAGCGATATAAGTTATTTTTCAAAAGATGCTGAGAGAAGCTTGCCCGAACAAGCTTAGATCCTTGCTCGAGCATAGGGTGATTTTCAAATTCTTCAACGTGTTTTCCCAACTGATGCCCGAGCATACTATTATTCATGCTCGAGCATGATCACCCCTGTTTTGAAATCACCGTCTTCGTAATTCTTCGATCATTCTATGATTATTCATTTCTTCATATTACCACTTGTTAACATTACTAATTGCTTTTAACCAGTTTGCTAATGAGTTTCAAATGCTTTTATCATGGATTAACCACAAAATTACATAAAGAAAATTATGTGTCAGAAGCATTAAATGCAGTTGCCGAAGCCGGTGATATCCTCGGTAACCACTTCTCTGATCAAAGTAAAGCAACTTCTGATATTCTGTATGCGCAATAAATGCTATCTCTCAACGGTTAAGACAAATGGAATAAAGAATGTTTATGAAGAATGAAGTCAGCAATGGTGATTGTGACCAGCGAAGCTTCATCTATCTAACGGCTATATTCATGAGTCACAACGATTAATCGTCAAGCTTCTCCAACGGTCGAATGTTCGCAACGGTCGAAACACAATAACCTATAAATTGTGAAGTCTTCAAACCGGAAGGAGTGACGACGATTGATGAATGAATTGACGAAGTCAATGAAATGATTTTACTACTTCACCATCGATAGTTCACACTCTCTGTTTCTTAATAATCATATAGTTTATAGTAGAGAGTGAGATGAACGATTATGTACTTTAGTGTTTATTCATACACTTCTGAGAGAGAAGATTTATCTGTAAACATTCTATCCGAGAGTTACTCAAGATTAGGTGATCTTGAGTGGGAAACCGATTGTATCCTTATAGTGTGTAAGGGGGAGTATCTCAGTAAGAGATTCGGCTTCACAAGTGCCTGGGTAAACTTGTGGGATTGTAAAGACTTCTCTTGTGCCCGGTTAAACAAGAGGATAGTGGATTGAAAATCTCAAGTAGAGCTTGGGGATTGGACGTAGGTCAAGGATTAACCAGTATAAATCATAGTTTGCATATTCTCCTCCCTTATCTCTTATATTTCCAGTATATGCTTATTTGAATATCTAACTGTTGATTTAAAAGATGCGAAAAGATTTTCAAAGTTTCAAGTTTTTAATCTTCACCCAATTCACCCCCTCTTGGGTTCAGCCAGTTCTTCAGATAGTTCATCTGATGAAGAAGAGGTAGCCAACATCTGTCTTGTGGCTTAAGAATAACTTTAAAATGTTGAGGTATATGATCAGAACCTTCTTTTGATGAACTTCTATCTAATTACAATTCCCTTCATTCTAAATTTCAAAAGCTTGCTAAAGAGCTTATTTCACTACCACAAAAAGGGCATATTACTTCATTAAAGGATGTCCTTAATAAAAATTGGGAAGTAAAAAGTGAACGTGGTGACATTCTCATAATTATTTACTTGAATGTTGAGCTTTAGGCATCCTAAATCATAATTTGGGACGCCTAAAATCCATTTTTGCTGTCCTAAAATGTTTTTGGGACACCTAAAATTAGTTATATGGCTCATTTTGGGGAACTTTTTGGTGCTAAAGGAATTTTCGGGAATTTTTGGCATCCTAAAATTTCTTTTAGGATGCCTAAAAGGAAATTTTTAGTCTTTTTGGTAGAATTTGGGCGTCCAAAATTTCCTTTTAAGATGCCAAAATGGAAACTTTAGCATCCGAAAATTTTATTTTTGGACGCCAAATTTTCCCCTCGTTAATACTTAATACCCTACTTTCTCTCACACTCCGCCTCCTTCCCGATCAACATCCCTTTCATTTCCCTCACTTTGTACGTGCCCGCCTCCGTCTCCGCCTTGCCGCTTCTCCGTCTCTATTGCACTGTACTGGATCTTTACCACCATGTTCAGTATAAATGCCGAAACCCAAACCCAAGTAAGCCAAGCCCTATCACTGCAATCATATGCCTTCGTGTTTCTGTTATCACTGCTTGACAACTTTGTTCCAATTAATACTGAAATCCTATTTTGGTTCTTCATTGTTAAACCGATTTTCAACTTGGTCCCCTGCATTTCAACACTTCTATTTTAGTCCTCCTGACAGTTAACTAGTAGCTCTTTAAATGGATTTGCGGCATGACATATTTCTCGTGGTGGGGCATGTCACTACTACAAAATACCTAAAAAATGACCTAAATAAGACCCAATTAACGTCCCTTTTCTGAGGGACATCTGGGAGAGCGTAGTTGTTTTGATTATATTTAGCGACCTGAATTTTATTAAGGTCACCTCATAATAGGCGACCTGAATACTATTAAGGTCGCCTCTTATGGGGCGACCACAGTGGTAATCAGGTCATAAGAGGCGACCTGAATACTATTCAGGTCGCCTCTTATGAGGCGACCTGAATACTATTTAGGTCGCCTCTTATGGGGTGACCACAGTGGTATTCAGGTCATAATAGGTGACCTCTATCCAATTCAGGTCGCCTATTTTATCATAATAGGCGACCTCAATTGTATTCAGGTCGCCTATTTAATCATAAGAGGTGACCTAAGTTCAATTCAGGTCACCTATTATGCATTTGAGACATCTTAAATTAGATTTCAGGACGCCTTATATTAGTTTTTTTTTAAAAGTATGCTTGCTGTATGTTTGGCCAATTTCGCAAAACTAGATAGCATCAACATTCCCTTCAATTGGCAATAACAACGATATGCGACAAGAGGCAAATATATATAGCAAGCAATGACTTTGCACACAAAGCTCAATAAATTTCAAGGTTTCAAAGATACATACGAGAATTTAGCAATTCTCTAATGCTAATAAAGTGAATGAGAGCCACCTAGTAATAATCACAGTACCACACAAGCAAGAAGCATACATAAAACTTTCAGCAAATCATTTATGATGGTATGATTCAACAAACTTCTCAAGTCTTGGTTATTGGAAAATCAAATGCAGGAGGCATAATGGCCAAATCAAACCTCATATGACAGTATCTATTTCCCAATATTCACAGCAGTTAAAGTGGCAAATTCAAGAGCACCAATAATTTACAGAATTAAACAAGTAGATGTCAGCACAGCTTAATAAGTTTTGCAACACACGACCAAGAAGACAAGTAACCCATACAAACTGAATTAGCTTTCAGGACGCCTTATATTAGTTTTTTTTAGCCAAAAAAATATGCTTGCTGTATGTTTAGCCAATTTGCTGCAAAACTGAATACAAGCCCAGACACATTGCTCAAAATATAGTTCAACTCAAGTTAATAAATATGCATTGCTAGCAAACCCGAGCCGGGTAGGACAGGCGGCAAACTCTATACACATATATCGAGACCACAAGTTAGCATGCAATTAACATTTAACCTTTTTTCTCTAAATTTCAACATATATTCAATTAACATTTAACCTTTTTTCTCTTTCAACATTGAGTTTGAGCTACTTTAATCAACATAATGACTTGCCGTTTCACATTGAGCCATGTTCAAGAAGATATCTAGCCAACAAGTCTCGATTCGAATCGATGTCATCCCGTGAGTACGGATCCTCAATACCAAAAAACTGTAAATTGGAAAACAATGTATAAGATAAACCAATTAAGTAAATGAAATAATTAACAACTGAAGTACCACAACAAAATATACCATCATTTGAGGATCACGGAGCATTACGTACGTTTTGAAAGCCAGTAGTACGTCCAGTAGAAACGATAGATTGCATCCAACTGATAACATAGTATCCGCACTCGGTGTTCCCTGGTTGTCGATGGCACTATAAATCAAAAACAAATTGTTAAAATGAAAGCTACTGTGTCTCAGAAAAAACTTGAATTGAAACTACTTACCTTCGAATAAAACCACTTCGGTCCACCCTGCTCTCGTGCTCCAGCAATCTGTCTATATGTCCTAAGACCCCTATCATTAAAATGGAAATTAACGAGACATGAAAACAATTCATTTAAAAAAAGAATCGATGATTTAGACAAAAATTTACTTACTCGGCAAACATGTTTTTGATATCCTCGGTTGGCCCGCCACCTATGGAATCGAACCAATAACATGCGTTCTTGGCGGGACAAACAACACACGGGGTCCAATGACCACTACAACATATACATATTAATATTAAACTAAGATAAAAAAGCATTTTATTCTTAAAAATCTTATATAGACAAAAAAAAAAACGCACCTTTCATGTTTTGGCGCTAGATAACAAGACGATTTTATGTCGCCCATTGTTAAACCAACATAAATGGCCCTCTTGGCTAAGATATTGCGAGTCGAAGCCGTGGATCCAGGACATAAGAATCCATACGAACCCAATCGGTCTCCCTTTTTGCATATGTCGTGGAAACACTATGATCAAAATAAAATGATAAATGTTGTTGAATATATTAAACAAAAAAAGAGTACTAACATAATTAAAGGGTAAAAAAAACTTACAAGATTGCAAGTTGAAGCCACTGTATATCTAAATAGTCCATATGCATAAACTCTCTCAAATCTTTCTTGTCAATTGATATCAGATATGTCTTGTCTGCACCGACAATGCCCGGAGGCATCTGCAAGCCTATAGAGACGATGTCTGGGTAGAACTCTCGCAGCTGTGCTAAGTATAGAAATCTTCCCGTAGCTTGTTCATGCTATGAAAACATAATAAACAGATTATGAGTGGGTTAGCAATGAAAATCAATCCTAAACCGTACTCATCGTCAATCAGTAATGTATTTCCTACCATTGGAGGTGTCGTCCCCATCTCAATAAGATGATGCGGCCAAAGGATGAACGATATGGTGGCAGCGCCTAGCGTGGGAACCTCCTCATCATCAATCGGCATGGCTGTCTTTTCTTCCCCCTCTCGCACACTTTTCAGAGTCACCCTACGTTGGTCTTGTGGAATTTTCATATTGTGGTGTGTGGTTTGTTCTGGGTAAACAAGACCATCGGCAACAATACGCCGGTGTGGGTAATCCAAATATAGAGTGCAGGGTTGTCCCCCCTGTGGAGTGTGAGAAGCCTCGCCAATAAGTACATCTGGAGAGTGATGAGAAGGTTCGCCAATAGGTACATCTGGAGCGTGAAAACTTTCTTTGCTGTTTGGGAAGGCCGGGGATTCCTGGTCTATGGGTTGCGTATTTACCTTCTCTTGTATCATAACCCTCATTTCATCCCGTAGTTGTGTCATAACCTCATCTACGAGGGACGCTCGAATTTTGGCTACTAGCTGAGGACTAGGGTTGTCATCGTCATGCGAACAACTAGAACGCCGTCCAAAATATTTCACGATGCTAACTCCCCTTGGCTCCCCTCGAACAGCATCAAGGTAATCCGGCTTCCCAATCGCCGTGGACAAAATGTCCATCCGTGTACCCGGCGTGAATGAACCTTGGCTGCTCTGCTGCTCAAGTGCATCCTGTATCATAGGATATTTCTTAAATAGTAACTAAACTCTAAAAATATGAAACAACAGAGGCTATTTAATACTTCTAATTTAACTACTTACAATCTTTAAGGCAACTTGACCACATCTTCATTTACGTATTTGTCACCCTTCTTCCGCATGACTATCCATTTTTTGTGACGAGGAGGACGCTCGAGGGCCTGGATAACGGTGGAAGGATCGGATTGGGCAGCTTCCTTCATTCTGTACAACTCTTCTTCCATCAGCTTCCGTTCAAGCTTCTTATAGCCACCTCTAGACATGCAATGCAGATACTTATTTCTCGCTTGCCTCTCTCTATTGGCCTGGCTTTTTTCCTGTGACATGAAAACAAATAAAATTGAGCCTACGATGTCAAATAGATTCAACTAAAAGATAAGATATGAAAGAAATTTTACAAGAAATTTAGGATTCTGGCGTGACGCCACAAACTCCCTGCAGTCCTCTGGAGAAATGTAATCATAGTCCTCACATGGGTCCTTGTCCCTCTTTACCCCTCGAATATACTTTCTAGTGAGCTTGTTCTTAAAGTCTTTCCAACGTAGACGAACCTTGCCCATCCAATGGTTGTACATGGCCTTATTGTTAGGCACATCATACGTTTTTTTGCAAGGTAAAAGAGAAGATATGAAAGAAATCAAGTAATAAAACTAAAGATACAAATGCGAGAAGATATCGAAAGTGAGATGCCAAAAGTTGTGCCCGAGATCAACTCCTTCGTTTTAGGAGGAACCAACTTCCAATGAGAGAATACAATGCGAACTTTGCTTCGAGCCAGATAGCCTACGTAGCTAATGAAATTGTCTTCCTCTTGACCAATTGGATTCATATTGGCATCGAACTCCACATGCAGCCTCTTTTTCGACCGCCACGACGTGCAATTAACGCACCCATATGTGTGCTACCTCTACCCCTTCTCACCACCGGTACATCATTCCCACCATCACCCGATGACTCGTCAGAGCTAGACATATTCCTGTTCATCAAAGACAAATGAATAATGTTAGATAGGGTTATTATTAAATAATAAACAAATGAATAAAATGAACTAACATGTTAAACCGGTACAAAAATAACATAGGAATTTTTCATAACTTCAGATCTTACTTTATATGGTTTCCCATATTCCTTCAGAATGATCCTTTCTTGGAGCATATTCTTCATCATCTACCAATTCTACTTCACGTGTTGTCGGTGGATTTGTTGTGAAAGGGAGTGTATCGTCCAGGTTCAAGGATTCTTCACCATACGCCTTTTTTTACTTTGAAGTACAATGAACATTTTGTTATTTGCGGAGGGTACGTAACATAAAACACTTGTTTCGCTTTGGCTTGCTAGAATGAATGGATCATCTCTATGACCAACTCTTTGAAGATCAACTCGAGACAAATCCAAATTTAGGATCTATTACAACAGCATTATTGCTAACCCACTTACATTTAAATAAAGCAACTTTGAACTTGTTGTAGCTCATCTCCCATATTTCTTCAATAACACCATAATAGGCCATTGATGCTAACATCGGGTTTTTGTCTTTCGAACTCGAAAAGTGCATGGATTCAACTTCAACCATCACCCCACTATTTTTGCAGAACTTTGTCATCTTGGTCTTTTGTGTAGAAAGAATATCCGTTTATATCATAACTGTCCAAGTGATGACGAAAAGAAGGCCCCAGGCTAACCACTCGATTGTAGCCGACACACCGGTCTCGTGCAATACCTTCTCCTCGAACCACTTTATGAATTTCTTCTTTTGCTCATTAGCTATCTGCATGTCATTCGTCCTTGGATTCATATTCTTCAAACTCTTTCTGTGTTCATCAATGTATGATTGAACTTCTTCCGTATTATTCAAGATGTACAGGTGTTCTTGCAACACCTCTTCATGAGGCTTATTCTTCAATTTGATTCCTCGAGTTCCCTCGGTTATCCCCTCGTCATGCTGAGATTGTCCCGTCCTCCCTGATAGATAATCTTTGCAAAAGTCCATAGCCTCTTCAACCACATATCTTTCAACAATTGAGGCTTCCGGTCGATAAGGATTTTTAGAATACCCTTTTAAGATCTTCATGTATCGCTCGAAAGGATACATCCACCTTAAGTAAACTGGACCACAAAGCCTTATCTCCCTTGCCAAGTGCACTATCAGATGCACCATTATATCAAAAAATGCGGGAGGAAAATGCATCTCTAGTTGGGACAAAATAATGTAACCCTCATTTTCCAATTCATCCAACTTTTCAATGTCAATGACTTTGTTACATATAGAATTAAAGAAAATACACAATTTTGTTATAGTGGTCCACACTTCATCTTTCATAATGCCCCTAATAGTTCGGTAATAGTTGTTGCATCAACACATGATAATCATGGGACTTCATTCCCACTAACTTCAAATCGTCCATTGAAACACACCTTGTCAAATTAGAAGAATATCCTTGTGGAACCTTAATGTCATATAGACACCCACACAAACTTTTTTTTCTCCACTTTTGATAGTGTATGAGTTGCTGGCTCCATGTATGCCCTCTTACCATCTTCCATTACTCGTGGATGTAACCGTTCTCTTATTCCCATATCAACTAGGTCTAGTCTCGCACTAATTCCATCCTTAGTCTTCCCCTGGTATGTGCAACAGTAATCGACAAGGCTATCGCAAACATTTTTTTCCACATGCATCACATCAAGACGTGTCTCACATCAAGACTACGCCAATATGGAAGATCAAAGAAAATTGATCTCTTCTTCCATATATTCTTCTCACCCGCAATCCTTCGCTGCTTACCCAATATGACATTGTTATGCTTCACCTGACTATAGACTTCCTCTCCGGTTAATGCCTTTGGAGCCGTTCTATGCTCACGTAAGCCATTAAAACGCTTTCTTAACTTACGATATAGGTGGAATCGATCAAGAAACCTCCTGTGACCGAGGTATACCATTTTTTCCATGCTTTAGTTGATGGAAGTTTGTGTCAGCTTCACATATTGGACATGCTTTATGCCCCTTCACACTGTACCCAGACAAATTTCCGTATGCCGAAAAGTCGTTGATCATGGTAAAAATCATGGCACGCAACTTGAAGGACTCCTTCTTATATGCATCAAACACATCTACGCCTTCCTCCCACAACTTCTTCAAATCCTCAACCAAAGGCGCCAAGTACACATCGATATTGTTGCCAGGCTATTTTGGTCCAAAAATCATCATAGAGAGCATCACATACTTGCGTTTCATAAATAGCCAGGGAGGTAAGTTGTATATTACAAGGAGAACCGGCCATGCACTATGGGTACTGCTAAGAGTTCGATACGGATTGAAGCCATCTGTACAAAGCCCCAGCCGAAGGTTTCTTGGCTCACTGCCAAATTGAGGGAACATTTCGTCTATTTTCTTCCATTGCAGAGAGTCAGCAGGATGCCGAAGATATTTTCCATCAGAAATTCTCTTATCAGAATACCATCTCAACTTCTTCGCCGTTGCTTCACTAGTAAATGAGGACGCTTAAACCGTGAAATTATTGGAAGATACCACAATCCCTTCAAGGATTGCCTTTTTGTTGTATGCTCTCCAAAAACAATACATTTCTTCACTTTGTATCTTGAAGTTTTACACTTCGGACAATTACTGAGGCCTTCGTACTCGTTTCTGTATAATATGCAGTCATTAGGGCAACTGTGTATCTTTTTATACTCCATACCCATCGTAGATAAGATTTTCTTGGCCTCATACATACGATTTGGAAGTACATTATCATCTGGCAACATATCACACAACAATTCAAGCAACGACGTGAAACTGCTATCGGTCCACCCACAAGTTGCCTTTAAGTTCACTGAATGTAAGGTCCCAGTCAACCGTGTATACTTAGTACACCTAGGGAACAAAGGTGTCTCTGCATCACTCCGCACGCTATCATATTCATGCGGTTGTGCAAAAGATTCGACCTCAACATCATGAATCATTCTCTCCATTCCATCGTCATCTACCTCAACATCATTTTCGTGGGACGCATTGGTAGTTACCTCCTCACCATGCCATATCCACGTTGTGTATCGAAGGTTTATTCTATCACAAATTAGGTGATCCCTTATATCAGCAATATCCCGTCGAACCCCATTTAAACAATTAACATATGGACAATAGTACATCCCATTTTTTGTAGCCACATTCCTTCTAGAAAATTCAATAAAATCTTCCACCCCATTCTCATATTCTTCACTAGTTCTCAATGCATTCATCCAACTATGACCCATTTTATTACCACCTACGACATTTCCAACAATAGTCAAGTTCATAACAATTTCAAGAACGACATGCTTTCTTTTAAGAAAATTTTTAAAGCGTTTCCCCTTAAAAGTAAGACATCCCAAAATTTCAATAACAACCAATTTCAGCTTAATTCAACAAAATTTACTAACTAAAGCAATTCAGAACAATATCAACTATTAAATCCAACAATTTCATCAACTAACAGAACATTGGAATTATTCCTACCGACATATACTTCAATGGTAATGGAAATGGTAAACCATGAAGCCATCACTTTTGTAATCAAGTTCACGTAGTTCATATGGCTAATAATAAAGGAAAGACAAAAAAGAACACGGATTGGATTAAAAACACTTAAACTAATAATGGTAAACCATGAAGCCATCATATAATGGTAAACATGCCATGCATTCCAGCAAATTCGAACTAACTTCACTAAAAAAGAGCTGCATGGATTCCAATTCTAATGTTAAAAAATTTAAATGTTTTAGCTCTACAAGGAAATTCGTACTTGCCATTGTTATCTAGATTAAATGAAAAAATTGCGGGCTTACAGTAACACGATGATGAGAAATTAGGACTAACATAGTATAGATGAGAAAAAAGCATAAGCAAAAGCAAAATGCGACAAACTTAACAAAGAAACAAAAAAATCCACCACCAAAAATCAACACTTAGAATTTCGAGCAATTTGTAGAAAATTGCTCAATCTTTGATCTTTCAAGCACTTCTCAACAGAGCAAAGATAAGCATGTCGATCCGCAACTAGATTATATTTCCTTGGCATCTAGTACTCAATAGCACAAAAGAATCATCATATTCGTGGCTAAATTATGTCACTATTTTCCTTTTTCTTTTTCTTTCTTCTTTTTGTTGTTGCAAATGTTAGCTTTTTCATGTAAGCCAATTCCATCAATTTTGATGGAATCGGCTTCCAAATAGAACCCAATTCCACGACCTTCTCTTTGTACCAAAAACACTCTCGATGGAAATCAATTCTATTTTCATATCCATTACCAAATGGGGCATAAGAGTTTTGTCAAGATTAATGCATTCCTCCATCCAATTCAAGCACTCCCATCCAAGCCAAAAAAAGAAGACAAAACTCTAAAAGAAAACATAGAGAAAGCGAAAAACAAGAATAGGATCCAAGCACAACATTGATGAAACCATAGAGAAAATAGAAAGCGCAGAAAGAACAGATGTGAAGTCGTAAATAGAAAAAAAGAACAAATTCACGGCAAAAAACAAGGGTTAATGGATTTCTTAATGAATCTAAAAGTTATAAATTAATAAAATTAAACCTAAAAGTCGAAGAATGCTAATTGAACAGGGAAAGGGATTCACCTTGTCGGTCAGTGCGGGAAAAAAGAAATGGGAGATGGTCACCAAATACAAGTTGAGCGGAAGAGTACCGGCCTACTAGGATCGTGTCGGACTAAAAACAGAGGTGAGAAGTTAGCTAAAAAAAACCCACATCAAACAAAGATGGAACCAGGGGAAGCAAAATACTTGAAGAGGAGAATGGAAGAGACCTCGTCGAACTCACGGAAGAAAGGATCGAAGAGACCAAGACGATGAAGGCTGAATGGAACTACGAAGCAAAATACCTCCGCCTCCAACGATTTCTCGGGTCCGGGTCGTAGGGAGAACGATGGCGAGGTGTGAATCGGCGATGCCGTGAAGGAGGACGCCATGAGTGGGTGAGCAAAATACCTCCGCCTCCAATGATTTCTGGTCTGGGTCAGTAGGGAGAACGATGGCAAGGGGTGAATCAGCGATGCCGCGAAGGAGGATGGCGATGCCGTGAGTGGGTGAGGTAGCGGATGATTTGGGTTTTAGGGTTTAAGAAGAAGGAACGAAGCGCGGAGTGAATGATCGGGACCGATGGAATTTTTGATATTTTAAGTAATTTTAGGCGACCTAAGAGGAAATCGGGTCGCCTATTTTAAAAATAAGCGACCCGATACTCTCTCGGGTCACCTATTTTCAAAAATCGGCGATCGGATTCTCTCTCAGTGCCTATTTTTGAAAATAGGCGACTTGATTCCCTCTCAGTCGCCTATTTTTGAATAATATATTAAAAAACCCATGTATTTGTCAAAAATAGGTGACCTTATAAGGGATCAAAGTCGCTTTATTTTCAAAAATAGCGACCCGAGAGAGAATCCGGCCGCCTATTTTTGAATTATATATTAAAAAAACCTATGTATTTCGAAAATAGGCGACCTTATTTCATTCGAGTCACCTATTTTTGAATAAAATCAGGGCCATTTTTTCATTATATTAAAAAAAACCCCATGTGTTTTTATAATTGGCGACCTGAAATATTTATCAGGTCGTTAATTTTCCCATTAAACATAACATGGCGCGCAAACAAAAAATTCTCCCATATTTCCCTTTGGCGCCAATTTTTTGGCAGATTTTAGGCGTCTTGAAATATTATCAGGTCGCCAAAAATGATTTTTATTTCAAGAAAAAGTAATTACCATGGCGCCAAACAAAAAATTCTCATATTTCTTATGGCGGGAAGCAATTAAAGTGTCCTGAAAAAAATTTAGGTTGTCAAAAATTTATTTTAGAAGTCTTAAACAATAATTCGGGACGTTGAAGTCTCATTTTCCTTGTATATAATTACAAGATTGTCATTGGCCTCATTTTTTACCACCTATTTCTTATTTAGGACGTATTTGAGGGTAGTATTATCAAATTTTTGTAGTAATGTGTTTAAATGCCTAGTAGAATATGCCATATCACACTTAGTGAGGGATTGATGTGTACGAACTTTGAAAATAGATTGAAGATTAAATGAGGGATCAACTTGAAATTTGGCCCTTCTTTAATTGTAGTTGCAGTATGATCTTAGATATCCTTGTGAAATAGAAGGGATTGGGCAGGTTGTGGCTCTCGACAATGACAAAGGTGCTTCACCCATTTCTTTCCCTCAAATATAATACGCACCGCTTCTCCGGCTTCTCTTTTCTGTTGCTTTTGGTAGCTTCTGTTGAAGCATGCAGAAGGAACATTAAATTCAATAGTTCAGTTGCATACTCAAAAATGGAGTCTCATCTTGCTGGTGCTTGTATATATATGCTAACCCACCCAAAAGAATTTGATGTGGTACGTCAATGTTGTTGTTATGTGCCTATATTCATCCTTTTATTTGTAGAAAAGAATTTTTAATCTTGAGAGTGCAAGGATCCACCTCCATTACTTGCTACCTAGTAACGATAACTGAAAATTTTATGTTGTTATTCTAACTTGTTCAAATTGACTTTCTTTATATTTCCTTCAAATTCAGTCACCTTTGTTTGTTTCATGTGTTTTACTCTGTCAAGTTGATCTAGATCCTTATGGTGCACCTTCTGTTTTTTGGATTTAGCAGTCCAATTTTCGTTGATGGAGGTATGTTGATGTGCACTGCAACAGATATGGAAGTACTCTGTGGGGGCAATGGAGAGGTCTGTTATTCAAAGTAAGGTTAATGATCTTATTGGTCTTGATCTCTTGCACTACAATAGTTTGGTCGGTAAAACTGAACTACTTTCAACTGTTATTGATATTAGCTATGGATCATATCCACTGAGAGGGAAATATTGCCACAAAATGGCTTTGAGGATCCTTCTTGCCTCCATTGAGGTATACACGCAATGCTTATATCCCTTTAATAAGAATTAAATTTGTTTGAATTTGAAGGAAGTTGGACGATTCCAAAAGAAAAAAAAGGAAAGGAAGTTATAGGTGACTTTAACAATCAATTGTCTACTCGGTACATATAATTTGAGAAATATCTGAAATATCCATAGTTTTTTCTTTAAAAAAAAATTCAAAGTTATATATTATCTTATAGTTTAAATGGTACTCATTGTCTTGGAAGGCAACATTCTGTGTAACTAAGGTAGCTTGATCATTCATTAAAATTTTTGATGTAGCATTTTCATGTGGTTGGACCTGTATAACTGGTGCATTTCTAGGACAGGTCTATTTTGATACCTTGATCATTCCCCCTGTTAAGACATATGATTGAGAGTTATAGACTGCAGATTGAGATTTATAGTCTACTTCTATTCCCAAAATCTTGTTTCTCGGTCATTGCTAATTCTTTTAGAAGGAATTGATCTATACCTTTGTGCTTGTAGCCAAGTTTACATGGCTAGAGAAATGAAAACAAGTGAACTTGTTTCTTTAAAGAAAATAAGAATGGAAAATAAGAGAGGGGGTATCTATATAATCACCTTGTTCAATGTTATTTACTCTATTAAGGGTGCATAAAATATAATTTTTATTTACACGCTTCCTGATCTCAGCCAAAATAAGAATCTTAAGTAGCACTACATAATTGAGAAAGTGTTGTTGGTTATTTGCGACTAACCTTGTATTCCAAGGTTCGTCTCTGAATTGTTGGTTTTTTTGGTTGCAGTTTCCTATAACTGCCATTCGGGAAATCAACATTTTAAGGAAATTAAAACATGAAAATATTATTAAGCTAAAAGTAGTAGTGAACTTTTGTCATATTTTATTGCTACTTTAATGAGGGAGCATATAGGGTAGTTTTGAAGTTGGATTTTAAACCAGACTCTGATCAATATTTTTAATATGGGTTCATGTATATTTAGCTTTTAAAAAATAAGTTTCTTCATTTTTGTTTTCATTTAGGTATAAAGCATGGGGTGCCCTTTTAGGATTGCAGTTGGCAGAAAGAAACATCTTGGTGGCATGCATTGATTATAGGCAAGTGGACTCATTTCATCCTAATTCTATATTCTGATTGTATAGAAGTCATTATTAACTTATTATGGGTTGTCAATTTGTTTCTTTTTTGATATGGTTTTAGTTTGTAGCCTATATTGTGTCATGAACTACTTGTTTTTGGTATAAGTTTCATTGAGGAATCTTTCATCATTGTTGTTCTTCATCATCGACTGTCATCGTTATTATCCATATGAGAGACGCTAGCGAAAAAAATATTTTTTTAAATTAGGCACTTACAGTGTCCTAAATATAAATGGGTAAGTCGTAAGTGGTACTTATGGCATCCCAAATTTTAATAAAATTTGGGACGCCGTAAGTACCATTTATGACTTCCCAAAATATAAATAGGAAAGCCGTAAGTCGTACTACAACTTATGGCGTCCCAAATTTTAATTTGGGACACTGTAAGTACCGCTTATAACTTCCCTTTTTTTGGGACGCCGTAAGTCTGACGTTCCTGGATAGACGTCCCTAAAGAAAGGGACGTTAATTGGGTCAAATTTAGAACTTTAAAAACATTCTGTTGTAATAGTGTTTCCTAAAAAAGGAAAGTTAAAACTCTTGAGTAACAAATTCAAGATGTCCCTCCTCCAGTTTGTGAAAAATTTCATGAAAACTGTTTAGTTTTGGAGAAAAAGAACATTTATCTCAACAAAACTCTTGAGAAGTTCACTCATCGGAGCTAAATGCTCAATGTGATTTTGAAACAACAAAAATTTACAAATGAAAAATCAAGAATTGATTATAGTCCTGATCTTGACAAAAGGAAAGGGAAGAATAAAACTGGAGAAATAACATATTTGAACTACTTTCAAAAAACTATACATTCTTCCAATTCGCTTGCTCAATTGTAATTATTGCAACTGGAAGGGGCATAGCGCTTCTTCTTGTTTTCATCAAAAACAAAGAAAGGTTAAACCTATAAGAAATTATAGATGGGTGCCTAAGGGATCTTATGAGGTTCCTAAGACATAGACTAACCCAAAAGGACCCAAGAAAAGATGAGTTCCTAAAACTTGATCCTTTTTGACTTGCAGGTTTGTTTAAGAACATCAAAATCCAACAAGTGGTATATTGACAGTGGATGCTCTAGACATATGACGGGAGATCAATCCAAATTTGTTATAATAAAACCAAGAGATGGTGGCAAGATGACATTTAAGGGAAACCAATTTGGAAGAATTGATGGAATTGGTGAAGTTGGAAATAAGGACGGACCTGAATGAAAGATGTCTATCTGGTGGAAGGACTTTACAACAACCTCCTCAGCATTAGTCAAAGTACAGACAAGGATAACTGGGTTATCTTCGATTCATAGGAGTGTCTTATTGTTGGCAAGAATAATCTTCCGTTAGACAAAGGTAATTTGAAAGCCTTATTCAGGGTTCTTAGAGAAGGTAACTGCTATACTTTAAACCTTCCTAGCAATAATATTGTTTCTAGAAACTATTTTAATGGTAACCTGGATGAAAATTGGCTGTGGCATAAGCAATTAGCTTATCTTAACATGTTTCAACTGGACAAGTTACTAAGAAAATATTTGCTTCTTGGTATACCAAAACTTCATTTAAAAAATGACATGATCTGTGATGCTAGACAAAGAGGTAAACAAACCAAGTCATCTCTCAAATCAAAAAATTAAATCTCAACTAATCGACCTTTCCAACTACTTCATATGGATTTAGTAGGACTTACTAGAGTAAAGAGCCTTTGTGGCAATCCATATGCTCTGATCATTGTTGATGATTTCTCAAGATTTTCATAGATAATTTTCTTATCTCCTAAAGATGAAATATTTGATCAATTTGTTGTTTTTGAAGATGACAGAATATCACTAAGAGGGGGTGAATTGTGGTCTTAAAAACTTCTTTTCGAAGAACCCAAAGAAACGAAGAAGAAGAAGAGTAAAATAGAGAGAGAGAGAGAGAGAGAGTGTGTGTGTGTGTGTGTGTGTGTGTGTGTGTGTGACACAGAAGACTTATATTGGTTCGATCTCAACTCTTGACCTACGTCCAGTCCCTAAACTCTCTGGGATTTTCACTATCACTTCAATTAGATACACACTCTGTACTTGAAAGTTATCCTCTCACTAGGATATACTCCCCCTTACAAGTTGTAAACTGATAACTCAATCTTAAAGTTCCAATATTGTGAGATTCTTATAATGATTGATAGTCAAAGATAAACTCTCTATAAGAGCAGATGAATAATCACTGAAGTTTAGAATATCCGAAGATATTATACAGATGAGTAGAAAACAATAAATACAAATATCACATTGAGCGCTTTTGTGTTTTCTAGTTCTAGTAGGTAAAAGAATTGAATTCTTAATCTTATATATGATGGAAGCAATTAATGACTGTTGGGAAGAATTGATGGAGCCGTTTTGAGACATTAAAGAGCCGTTAGGTTGAACCAAGGGCATTCTCTTTTATGCTTTGACTCACCCATTGTCCCCAAACATTGTAGTTGACATTCCTTGAGATATATCTGTTGAATGATCTAGCATCCAAATGTGAAAAAAGAAAATATTAAAACTTTTGGAATGTGCAGAGAACGATTTGCCAAATTCATGCTTTGTTTTTGGACCCAGCATTTAATGCATCTGACATGATCATTTTGTTTATGGATAATCTTTTCTATTAATCCTTCATTTGATCTTCTGAAACTCACTAACAAACTGATTAAACATAGTTAGGAATAATAATGAGTGAAGATATGAAGTATATAGATCATACATGAAGATTTCACAAATCTAGACACGATGATCTCAAAAACAGAGATGAGTTTCACTTGAGTCAATAGTTCTAGGCTCGAGTCATCTTCTTTGAAAATATGTTTGAAGTTTAGATGAAGATATCTCTAGATAATTGAAACTTGAGTTTAAAACGATTCACTCAAGTGTATGACTTGAGTTAGTTGAGGGTCACTCGAGTCAAGATCTTCTTTCGATTTGAAGGTCGCGATAGCATTTAAAAAGCTTTTTAAGATTATGTCCACTCGAATCATTAAGTGACTAACTCGAGTTAACTCAAATATTTGAAAATATCTTCCAAAAGCTAAAGCTTGAGTTAAAGATCATAGACTCGAATCAAGGACTTATGATTTAAAAATTAGTTTTATGTCCATAAACCATGACTTGAGTCAAGATCAATAGGCTCGAGTTACTTTATGATTAAAATCCATTTATAGCTCTCGGCCTTATATTGACTCATGTTAACTAGGATTGGCTCAAGTCAAATTAAGTTTAAAATATTTTGAAGACCTCTCGGCCAAGCACTAACTCAAGTTAACTTTGACTGGCTCGAGTCAAAAAATGCTTTCACCTCGAGTCATTAACTCCAGGAAACATTATTTCAATTGGAAGTTAACTTTGGCTGGTTTTCAAATCACTATCTTCGTAAATCCAAATTCATTGATTATGATTTAATTTCTTCATATCATTACTCATAACTATCTTTAATCAGTTTGCTAATGAATTTTAGATGATTGTGTAAGTGACTAACAACAAAATTATCTTAAAGCAAATTGTGTCAAAATGCATTTAATGCACTTGCCTTATCGAGACACAATCACAACAACTATACCTCTGAGCAATCAAAAGACATTCTTGCTATTCCATTCATACAATAAATGTTGTTTTGCAACAGGCAAAATAAAAGGAATGAAAGAATGTCAAGACAGCACAATTGCACCTAGAACATTAACAGTGAAAGTGACTATCGAACTTCATATGTCTAACAGCTACTTTGAAAAGTCACAACGAATAACCTTTAAACTTCTCTAATGGTCTTCAATAGCAATCTATAAATACCATAACCATTGAATTCACCAACTACCGAAACTTTGTGCATTCAATTCGAACTTATTGCAATCTGCTATTTCATTAATTGAATTTAATATCTTCGGATATTAGTGTACTTAGTGATTATTTTCTATCTATTCTGTGAGAGAGCTTAAACATTTATTTCACTAAGTGATTATTTGTTTAATCTCAAGGTAGCGGGACCTTGAGTGTGGGTATACGATTACAACTTGTAAGGAGGAGTGAATCCTAGTGTGAAAGGTTTACTTCTAGTCTAGAGTATGTAATTGTAATCGTGTGTGTGAGTTAGTGAAAATCCCAGAGCGCTTGGGGAATGGACGTAGGTCAAGGAGTTGGACCAAACCAGTATAATCTCGTTGTGTCATTTCTCTCTATCTATGTCTCTATTTCATTGCCTTTATCTCATTCACAAAAGAATTTTGAGATCATCTATTCACCCCCTCTAGGTGATATTCTACTTTAATTTGGTATCAGAACTTGTATTCTTAGTTTGGCTTAATATCTTGAGAAAGATCATGGAAGGAATATTGCCTGACAGTGCCTCCATTAATCAACCACCTGGCTTCAATGGCGAACACTATTCATTTTGGAAAGCAAAATTCAAAGTGTTTGTTTTAGCTACACAATATGGTCTCTGGCAAGTAATAGAGAATAGGGATTATGTTCTTACAGAGACTGAAGGCGGAATCCACGTTCCAAAGATTGAAGACGAGTTTGATGAGAATGACAGAAGAAAAATTACTCTTAACAATAAAGCTGTTTTGAGGCTACGAAGTGCTCTCAGTCAAAGGAGTACTTTCGGATATGTAACTTGTCTAGCGCTAAAGAATTGTGGAAGGCGTTGTAAATAGAATATGAAGGAATGTCTGGCATCAATGAAAATCTTATCAACACATTGACAACTGAGTAAGATCTTCTTTGAATGAAGACCAAAGAATCCATCAATTCAACTTTGCTTTACCCATATGATCAATCAACTATCGGCTTTAGGTAAAACGTATGAGTAAAACTCTCAAGTCAGGAAAATTCTCAATGTTTTGATGAAAGACTTAGAAGCCAAAGTCACAGTAATCAAAGAAGCCCGTAGTGAATCAATGACTTTAGTTGCTGCTCTGTTCGAAAGCCTATCTAAAAATGAAGGAAAATTGAAGTTCAAGAAAGGGTTGGACGAAATCAACAACAATAGGAGCAAAGGCATTGCTCTAAATGCTGTAAAAGAAAAGGAGCCCAAGGATGAAGAAGAAGAAGATAAAGACGAAGAACTCGGCATGTTCGTTTGTAAATTCAAGAAGTTCTATAAGAAAGATCAAGGCTTCATAAATTGATTCTAGAAGGGAAACTCAAGTAACAGATGTGATTTTAAGGATCAAGATCAGATCATATGTTATGAATGTGAGAAGCCGAGACATATCAAGTTCGAATGTCCTCAGTTGAAGGGCAAAGGAAACGATAAGAAGAAGAAATTCAATCACTTCAAGAAGAAAGCTTACGTGTCTGCCATATGGGGAGATAGCTCCTTAGATGAAGAAAGTGAGGAGGAAGAGGTTGCAAACGTGTGCCTAGTTGCTGAAGAAGAAGAGCAACATTAAAATGATGAAGAGGTATATGACTCTGAACCCATTTACGGTGAGTTATTATCTGAGATAATGATTGCATCCTGAATTTAAGAAAATTGCAAAAGAACTTATTGTCTCAAAGAGGAAAATCAAATTGCTTGAGCAACAAGCTAAGGATTTACCTCTAACTTGTGAAAACCCCATTTGTGAAAAATGTCTTGATCTTGTGAAGAAAAACTCTTATCTTACGAAAACTCTTGAGAAGTTCACTAAAGGAAGTGAAATGCTCAATGTGATTTTAAAAGCTCAAAGATTTAGAAATGAGCAATCAGGCATAGGTTACAATCCTATCTTCGACAAGAAGAAAGGGAAAAAGAAAACTGGTGGAAAATCTTACTTGAACTATTTCCAAAAGTTGGTACTTCCTTCAAATCCCTTTGCTCATTGTAACTATTGTAAACATAAGGGCATAATACTTCATCTTGTTTTCATAAGAAAGAAAGAAGAGATAAGCCTGTCAGTAACTATCAGTGGGTACCTAAGGGAACGTATGTCTTCCTTGAGGCTTGAACTAACCCAAAAGGACCCAAGAAAAATGGGTACCTAAGGCTTGATCTTGTATGAATTACAGGTATGTCTAAGAGCATCAAAGACAATAAATGGTACATTGATAGCGGATGCTCCAGACACATGATGGGGGATCAATCCAAGTTCGTGGCAAAGTAACCTTTGGGGGAAATCAAACTGGAAAGATCGCTGGAATTGGCAAAATTAGTGAAAAAGAAGGACCCCTGATCAAGGATGTGTATTATGTAGAAGGACTTTGTCATAACCTCCTGAGCGTGAGCCAAAGTGTAGAAAAGAATAACTGTATCATCTTTGATTCAAAAGAATGTCTCATTGTCAACAAGGATGATCTTCCAATCGACAAAAGTAACCTTAAAACTTTGTTTAAGGTACCAAGAGAAGGTAACTGCTATACCTTAAATCTTTCCGAAGTTAATTCTAAAAATTGTTTTGTTAGCAACTTAGACGAAAGTTGGTTGTGGCATAAGTGTTTGGCTCATGTTAACATGTTCCAACTTGACAAGTTGTTAAAAAAAGATTTAGTTCTTGGTTTACATAAAATTTGTTTTAAAAATGACATGGTGTGTGATCCCTATCAAAGAGGTAAACAAACTAAATCATCTTTCAAAACTAAATTTAAAATCTTGACCAACCGACCACTCCAACTACTTCATATGGATTTGGTTGGACCAGTGAGAGTAAAAAAGCCTTGGTGGCAATTTGTATACTTTGGTCATTGTCGATGATTTCTCAAGATTTACTTGGATTATCTTTTTATCTTTCAAGGATGAAACATTTGATTTGTTTGTTGTGTTTTCCAAGAAAGTATAAAACAAGAAAGGTGTTTGTATTTCAGGTATTCAAACTAATCATGGAGGAGAGTTTGAGAATCAAGCTTTTGGGGAGTTTTATAATGCTCATGGAATTGATCACAACTTCTTAGCCTTGAAGACTCCACAACAGAATGGTCTAGTTGAAAGAAAGAACCGAGTCCTCACTAAAACGGCTCGAGCAATGTTGAATGAGAACAAGACTTCTCAAGTCTTTTGAGCGGATGCAATGAGCATAGCGTGCTATGTTTCAAATTGAGCATATCTCCAAAAGAAGCTCAACAAAACTCCATATAAATTCTACAAAGGAAGGAAGCCAAATCAATCACATCTTTATTCTTCGGCTACAAATGTTTCGTTCACAACAATGGTAAGGATAACTTGGGAAAGTTTGATTCCAAGTCCGACGAAGGTATATTTCTAGGTTACTCTAATAGGAGTAAAGCTTATAGAGTCTTTAACTTGCAAACTCGTATTGTAGAAGAGTCAATTCATGTTGTGTTTTGTGAAACTGAGCCTGGCAAGTCTCTTGATGAAGATGAACCTATTTTTTAAACTCAACCAATTTCTAAAACTACATCTATTCTTGAAAATCCTGAAAATGTTTTGGAAATTGAGCCTGAAAATGATTGTGAAAACCCTATTCAATCTCAACCTCGTGCCTGGAGATACAGCAGGAGTCATCCACTAGATCAAGTGATAGGCGACGTTGGTGAAGGCATGAGAACCAGAAGAAGTACTTTAAAAGAAGTAACTTTCTCTACCTTTATCTCTGAGATTGAACCCTCTAAGATTGATGAAGCCCTATCAAACAATGATTAGGTCTTAGCAATGCAAGAGGAATTACATCAATTTGAAAGAAATCAAGTTTGAGACTTGATACCTAGGCCTAAAGACCATCCGGTTATTGGCACTAAATGGGTATTCAAGAACAAATGTGATGAATCCACAATCATAGTCAGAAACAAGGCTAGATTGGTTGCAAAAGGCCATATGAGTACTCTCAGCCTTTTCCTGTATCAAAGGATTCAAACTTTATCAAATGGATGTTAAGAGTTCTTTTCTTAATGGATTCATTCAGGAAGAATTTTATGTAGAACAACCTCTCGGTTTTGAAAGTGAATCTCATCCTGACCATGTCTTTTGTTAGAAAAAAGGCTCTATATGCTCTTAAACAAGCTTCTAGAGCTTGTTATGAGAGATTAAGTAAATTTCTTCTTGATCAAGGATTTATCAAAGGTAAATCAAATACAACTCTCTTCATTAGATGTAATAAGAAAAATGTTTTGATTTTAGTTTAAATATACATAGATGATATTATTTTTGGATCTACTGGTGAATCTCTATGCAAGGATTTCTCAAAGACTATGCAGGGTGAATTTGAAATGTATATGATGGGTGAATTGAATTATTTACTTGGACTCCAAATTAAACAAAGAAAAGATGGGATATTCATCTCCCAAACCAAGTATCTGAGAGACTTATTGAAGAAATATGGTCTTGATCAATGTAATAGAGCAGACACGCCGATGAGTTCAACTGCTTCATTGGACGCAGATGAAAAGGGAAAAGACTTCAACATTACCAGATATAGATGAATGATTGGTTCTATACTATGTCGGCGAAGTCGTCCGGACATTCGATTCAATGTCGGAATGTGTGCAAGGTTCTAGTCAGCTCCTAAAGAATCTCATGCAGAGCATGTGAAGAGGATATTTTGATATCTTGTTGACATGGAGGAGCTTGGACAGTAGTTTCCTAAAGGTCAATCAGAATATTTGGTGGCATATTCAAATATGGTGCTGTATCATCTTAGGTAAGTCTTAGTTATAGAAAGCATAGTACAAGTGTTGCTTGAGCATTGGAGATGTCTTGCCCAAGTATGAAGGTTCTCTTGCTCGAGCATCTATAATTCAAGTTTTAATAGCCTCATTCAAGTCTTGCCCAAGCAAGCTCACTGGAGTGCTCGAGCCGGGTGCTCGAGCGGAGCTCATTGTTGCCCGAGCATAAGACGATGATCTCCACTTACAACGTATTTACTCCTTGGTTGCCCGAGAGTACAAATAAGGATGCTTGAGCTTGATCATCCTCTGTTAAGTAAATCGAGAAGCTTTTAAATTCAAATCCTTTAGGTTACCTTCAATTCTTCTCTTATCTCACTCAAAGCTATTTTAACTAAATACTAATCATCATTTTGAGTGTGTTTAATTATTAACCATGTTTAGGTGAAAAGCAAAAGTTCGATAGAAGCATTAAATGCTTAGTCGAAAAGCGGAGCCATAATTGGAATGAGATTTTATAGCAGACGAATACATTCTTTCGAGGCATATTTATTCCAACTATTATTTTGAGTCAACCTCTGCTTAAAGTACAATTGACAACAAAGCATTTAATGAAGCAATGGTCGAGTATGCTCAACGGAAATCAACTGTGCCTAATAGAATTACAAAGAGACTCAACGACTATATTTGAATTCTCACAACAAATATTTAATGAAGTTAAATGGCAGACAAAATATAGAGGAAGCTAACGCTCCCATAATCATTCCCAACGGTCAAATGCTCATAATGGTCGAAAGATGATTACCTATAAATAGATAAGTATTCAAGATAGACTAACAACAAGAGACACGAGCTTACATCTTCAAAATGCCAATACTCTGATATTCACTTACTCTATGTTCTCAATGCTTACATAGTTTACCATAGAGAGTGAGATGATTTTGAATTGTACTTCAGTGTTTATTCATTCACTTCTGAGAGAGAAGATTTATATGTAAACATTCTATCCGAGAGTTACTCAAGATTGGGTGATCTTGAGTAGGAAACCCATTGTATTGAATACAACTTGTTAGGGGGAGCAAATCCTAGTGAGAGGATTATTTCGAGTATGAAGTGTGTAATCAAGTGGGTGCACAAATTACAACTTGTAAGGGGGAGTGAATCCTAGTGAGAGGATTACTTCGAGAGCGTGTAATCAAGTAGGTGCACAGATTACAGCTTGTAAGGGGGAGTGAATCCTAGTGAAAGGATTACTTCAAGTACAGAGCGTGTAATCAAGTTGAAAGAAGATAGTGGATTGAAAACCTCAAGTGAAGCTTGGGGATTGGATGTAGGTCAAGGATTGCGCGAACCAGTATAAATCTCAGTTTGCATATTCTCTTCCCTTATCTTTTATATTTTCAGTATACACTTATTTGAATATCAAACTGCTTTCAATAAGTTGCGAAAATATTTTCAAAGTCCCTAAAGTTTTATTAGATACCCAATTCACCCCCTCTTAGGTGATAGCCACGTCTAACAGAGTTCAGTTTGTTATACCCCCACCGGCCTCACCCTTTCGGGTGGTGGGTTAGAGGGATTCCTTTACTTAGTTACCTTTCCTTCATTATTAGGTCTATTTAACATAAATTAGAGTGAGTGCAACAGAGCATATATCTAGTTTAGACTATCTATTGTATTGGTAAAAGTAAAATAAACAGAAAATAAAAGTCCCTAGAGGGTTAAGGGTACAGTCATCCAAAATAAATATAAAAAATATATACAGTCATCCCAAAAATATAAATACAAAATACAATAGGGAATCCCCTATTCTTCAACTGCACCGATATGCCTTACCTTTTCAAAAAGGTTCTTCAACTTCAGGCACGCCCCCTGTATCTACAAAAGTGTCTGGAGTCCGATAAGGAACCCAGAGTAACTATCAATATTCATGTACTAAATGTGTATAGTGTATGCATTCAACCATGTCACATATAAAATCACAGATAATATTCCAAAAGCCCATATATGCAACAGAAACATACACAACAATCCATCATCATACCGTTGAGCTGCCTTACCAAGGCAAGGCCCGGATTTATCAGAATCACAACCTCTTTCCGTTGAGCTGCCACATATGGCAGACCTCAGCCAGTCCTCAGCGCTAGGAACACAATCATTAGGGACTCAAACCCATCATGCTCTGTATGCATATTTGGCAAAAATACAAACACAAAACATACATGGCAACCAAACATACAACAAACACATAAAAGTACTTGAGTAAAGCAATTACTACATGTGGGGTATGCACTGCTTTAAATTTTTAATGTACTTGATAGCTTCCCCAAGTATGCCTTAACCCTAAATAACACCAAAACACCCTATTTTTTTAGTATTTACAAAAATACCCTTACATTTCTTATTAAATCCGAGCCTTGTGCAATTTTTCCATAAAATCCAGTGAATCTGGCCCAAATTCAAACATTTTTAATAAATTCTAAAAAAATAATTTTTGTACGAAATTAGTTCCAACTGAACCATTAGGATGTCTAATTTACATTAAAAATATTTCTAAGTCCAAAAGGGTTCATATTTTGACACGTAGCCAAATCTTTATCCTCTGGTAAGAAAACTCTTGTAGGTTTCTGAGCAAACATTACCAATTTATTTCTCTTAGTAGAAAAATCAAAAGGACATAACATTATATATCAAGGTGAAGATCAGGATGTCGAATTTATGTCTGTAAAAGATCAGCTCAAACCAACTTCATTTAATATTTTTAAAACATGGTTGAAGTTTCATTGCCCAGAAATTCCAGAAACTAGCAGCAAGCTTCCTCTTTGGGTTTTCGGTGTTTTGAGTTAGGAAACTTTAACCATGACCTAACCCCATACAAAATCACATTTTGGAATCGTTGTAAACTCAAAAATATCAAAATCAGATCACAACACCGACCCTAACTTCATGGGCGAAAATCCTAACTTGAACTTCAAAGAGTTGAGTTTTCAAATAATTAGGTGTTTCATAAACGAAATAAATTAAAAATCGGTGGTTTGCTTCGTGTTCTTGGTTTTTTAGCTCTTGTTCTAAGTGTGGAAGGCTTGCTGGACCCTCCTTCTTGCTTCATCTATACACACCACTTTGGGTCCAAAAGTGAAGAGTTAAAGCCTTTTTAAAATGATTAAAATGGATCTGGGTAGTCTGAATTATCTCAACGGCTATATTCAAAGTTCTTCTCAATGGCATTAATGGAAGATGCTATAAAAGCCAGAAGCATTCAATTCTCTAATAACCTTTTTAAAATGATTAAAATGGACACAACCAAAAGGGATTGAAACTAAAAGCCAGAAGCATTCAATTCTCCACAATCAATTCGACATTATTTCTACTTATTGTTTCATTTAATATCTTTGATATTTTATACTTTAGTGTTTATCATATATCTACTCAGTGAGGAGTATAAACACTTATTTGATTTCTTGATTATCATTTAAATCTTAAGGTTGTGGAACCTTAAGTGTGGGTGTACAATTACAACTTGTAAGGGGGAGTGAGTCTTAGTGTGATAGGATCATCTCAAGTAGAGAGTGTGTAATTGTATCTGTGTTGATTTGATTACAACTTGTCAGAGGGAGTAAGTCTTAGTGAGAGGATTACTCGAGAGTTATAGAGTGTGCAATCAAGTTCTGAGATAGTGAAATCCAAGAGTGTCTATGGACAGGACGTAGGTCGAGGAGTTAGACCAAGCTAGTATAAATTCTCAGTGTTTATTTTCTTCATGTCTATCTCGGTTATTATTGTTTGTTCTTCATGTGAAAAGAATTTCAAAATCCCCTATTCACCCCCTCTAGGTGATATTCTCTCTTCAAATATTTCTTTTACCTCGAGTCAATTGGTAATGGGCTCGAGTTACCTTTAAGCACATACATATATTTGGGTTAAGGTGCAAATTGGCCAACGAAGTATTACGCTAGGAGCATCAAGCACAAAAATGTATTGAAGGTACCTTAAATACCAACCAACAATTAAAAATGAAAAAAATTACCAATCAAAAAGTAAATTATCACAGTGATGTTAAAATTAGGCAAACTCTGTTTATCCTCGAGAAAGGAATAAGTTTAGAATCACGCCAAATTGCAACCGTCATAATATTCTAGCATTCCATGTTAGCAATCTTCGGGCTTTTCTTACATAAAAGATGGATTTTCAGTTCTCTAAATCAAAAGATTGTGAGGCTCCTCTTCTAAGTGGTTTGATCGGATTCTTGAGTTATTGCAGGGGAGTGATATTTGAAACTCATGATCCTAGTAGCCCCACAGATGATTTAGAAGGAAGGTGTAGTACAAAGAAGATATTGGGATCCATATATGCAGCGGAATTATAAAACTTTTACGAATCCCAAAGAGGATCGTTCAACAATATTTAAATCAAGGTTCGTTAGAAAAACCGTACCTATGCGAAGGGTTGAGTGTTCCGTTCAATTTGGTCTGGTGCGCATCTCCTGCTTCGTGCGTCTCGACCATCGTATGTCTTGAACATGGTGCCATCTCGTTCGATCAAACAGAAGCAGACTTTTTGAGTCTCCTCCCTCTACCGGTATCCATACAAACAACCTTCAAACATGGGTGGTAGTGTGCTAGCGCCTTCAAGGTTTGCTCGCGTCTCTCATTTCTCTCTAGGGTTTCTTGCGGCTTCTCTAATTCATCCGTCCTCTTAATACGACTTGATCAATATCTATTTAAAGAGTTTCTAAAACCCAAATGAGCTGTATTAAAATATTCAAAATTAACCCAATTAATCTTGAAATTCAAATCTGAATTAAAATAATACATTAATTAAATCTGTCCCACAGATCTAATCAAATATATTTATTTAATCTGAATTATGAGCCTACAGATTTAATTTATCTTTATAAATTAAATTTGAGATATGATATTGATGAGCACAATTTATGCCATGTTTTCCCTATATTTCATGACTGAATTGCATGGTAAATATAAGATTAACTGCAAACAATCCAAGCAAAAAGGCATATATTCATGATATAGGGAACTAAAGGATAGAAACCATTTACATGGAGTAATTTACATGGTTTTTAAGAAAGAACGTATATCAAAGTTGATACTATGCTATAGCATTTTGACAGCAACTCGAAGTGCAATAAAAGGCATCACGAAAGTTATAGCAAAGTAGAGGATGCAATGCTATGCAGCATATTTTCTGACCTTTTTATCTAGGTGATTTCGGGAATAAAAGAGAAGGGGATAATGATAGGTAGATTCTTGACATAACGGAATAGAAGATGCGGAGGATCAAAACTGAAAGACTTGAAGAATCCCGCAGGATCAGTAGAATCAATCTACTTAGATCGAGAGGTACGATAGATCTCGACAGATTTGGAAAGCCCAGCTCGCTGGAACTTACGCCACAAGAAAGGCTGATTATAAAAGGAAATAGCAAGACAACCCTAGAGGAGAGTCGCACTGAGCCAAAACGAGATTCCACATTCGGAAGACTCGAAAGAAGAGTGAGAGATTTCATACACCCGAGAATTCTAGGATAACCCAACATCCTTCCTTTCAGTAAAACGGAGAGAAGAATACATAGAGTGGTGACGTGACAAGGCTTCTTCCACGCCATCAGAACTTCATCAAGCTTTCTGTTTTCTCCTTTATTTTAGTATTTAGATCATGGGTCATTCTGTTACTATCTACTTTGTGTTTCCCTCGTCAGTCATGAACTGATTTCCTAAGACTGAACGAGGATGATTTCTTAAGTGTTGAATGAACTCAGTGCAAGTTCTTAATTTAATAGATTTGGTTTGCTTATCAGTGCATTAATTACTAGTCAATTAGTGGAAGCTAAGGGCTAGATTTGTGGCCTCGGTTTACTGGCAAGGAGTCGAGGTTAGACCTCTGAGAAACAGTGTTTGCTAGGTAGCTTGTGCACGGCTTGACCTATTATTGTAGGCTTAGGAATGGGTCTTCCTCTCATAACCATGACACCCTGTGTGTAAAGCAGATCTAACTAGAAAGTTGCCATAGGAATATGGAAGGAGTATAGTTAGTATCATATGTATCGGAAGGAGAAGCTTCGGTAGATTATAGTGGTGGGTTAACCAAATAGCATTGTAGTTAGTGGCTATCTTTGTAGCATTGCGGAAGTCGTGCAAAGATATAGATGCTATAGCAATGGGTAGAGCAACCGGGGGATTGAAGCGCTTAAGGATGATTCCAAGTTCAGTCTAACTTCTTACTGATATCTTCTCAAAACTAAATTACCTTGTTATTTCTTTTTACTAGCATAAGTACAAAAACCTCTCAAACCAATCATATTTATTTTTTGTTTGCGCAACTATCATTGCAATTGAGTGTCACTTCTTGGTATCTCTGTCTCTGTGGTACGATACTCTACTCACACTTTATTACTTGTTACTTGTTAGATTTTAGTGGATCAAAATAGGAGTTTTTAGATTCTCTCATCTGTTCTTCATGTTCTTTATGTTCATGATGAAATTTCTGCTCGATTTTTGTTCTGCATAATCACGACTAGCTAAGCTACTGTGATTGACCCATGGATGGAGGATTCCACTGTCCAAAGGACTCATGCTTAATCGGTAACCGTCTAACTCATTTCTGCATTCTTCAATCGGATTCAATTTTTGGATTTGGATTGGGTTTTTGATTAAAAACCCAGATCGACATTTCCCAAGGACGTAATTCGAACTAGGTTAAAGTATTATTGTGCAATCGTACAGTGATACGCCACTGATTAGAACAAATTCTGAACGATTGTTCAGTTGAGGGAATTTCTAGGCAAATGCAGAGATTTTGGTTTGTCCAGAGTCGATCACGAGTTCGGTTATAAATCTATTTTCGTCCGAGGAAGGGAAGTGGTGGAATTCGAAATCCTAGGTTAATCTTCTGTTTATCTGTTTAATCTGTGTTAATTTCATTCTGTCTCTGTTATTTCGTTTTAATTCTATTTGAACCAAAAAAAACCCTCATTTGACTGTTACTGTTTTATTGCTGTTCGAATTGAACCAACTGTGAATTCATTGGGAAACGACCCAGGTTACATTATACTACAGATTCTTTTCTAATCTGGTTATTTTGGGAGATTACGGCAAATCTCTGTCAAAATATGGCGCCACTGCCGGGGAATTTGCATCGGTTTGATTAGTATCAGTAGTGTAAATAGCTTCGTTTGGTAGTTTAGGTGGTTTGGGTGGCTGGACAAAATTTTTTCTGACCCAGATCACTCAATCCAGGTCTTATTCACAAGGAATTAGGCATTCTAAGAAAGAGTCACTCTCTTAAGGAGTGAGGTATACCCTATTTTCCCCAAATTCCAACGTTTAGACCACCTTTTTGCTGTTTTAAGTTTTGATTTTGTGATTTCTACTAGTCAGATTTTTTCAGTATCTTAGAATCGGCTGAAATTTGGTACGGTGATAGAAAATGGCCTATCTCACAGACACATCGAAAATCTTTGATTTTCCATGTGCCATTCTCCTTTTTGCCAAATTCCATCGTTTAGACCACTTTTTCAATTTTTGAAGTGTTTTTATTCCATTTTTGGGTTCCCCAATGTTCTAGGAGTTGCCCTTTCCAAGTCCCATAAATTTTAAAAATCATTTGATAGTGTTTCTGGACTTGTTTTGGTCAATTTGTACCATAGTTTTTTGTTTTTGTGTTTGCTTTTGTGTGTCTTAGTGTTTTTCTACTTTTTACCACTTTTAGTGGCATTTTCGTAATTTCGATTGGCTGGTGGCATTTTCGTAATTGTGATTTTCTGCAAATTCCGCCTTGTGATTATCCGCATGAGTACTAGGAGCACTATCAATCCAAAAGACTTGTTGCCATTTGATCCCGAAATAGAAAGAACAATTCTTCGCTAGAAGAGTTGTTAGGCTAAGTCGTGGGATTAATACTGAATTGGACATTGAACTTGAGTCTGATTGTGGCCATTCTGATTGTGTCCATACTACTGATCTTTCTGATTGTGTTTCTGATAGTGCTTCTGACAGTCTTGTTGTTTTCACTTATTCTAGTAGCAATTTTCCTAACTCAGAAATTATGGCAGAAGAACAGGAAAATCGTCCTACTTTAAAGGAATTGAATGAACCTGATGTTAATTATCAACCTTTGTGCATCCAATATCCTACCCTTGCTGCTAACTTTGAGCTTAAATCTGGTCTAATACACTTGCTGCCTAAGTTTCATGGTCTTTCAAGTGAGTGTGCCATTAAGCATTTGAAGGAATTTCATCTAGTGTGCAGCACAATGAAACCGCATGCCATTGATGAAGATCAAATCAAGCTGAGAGCTTTTCCTTTCTCATTGGAAGGTGGAGCTAAAGACTGGTTATTGTACCTTTAGCCTTCATCTATTGGGAGCTGTCAGAGGTTAGTTATGAAGAAATATTACCCTGCCTCAAGAGCAACTACGATCAAGAAGGAAATTACCAACATTAAACAGGCCAGTGGGGAGACTTTGCATGAGTACTGGGAGAGGTTCAAAAGGTTATGTGCAAGTTGTCCACACCACCGATCACCGAGCAACTCTTGATTACCCATTTCTATGATGGTCTGTTACTAGTAGACAAAGGTTTGGTGGATGCTTCTAGCGGTGGCGCTTTACGTAACAAGAAACCTGAAGATGCCCGAGAATTGATATCTGAGATGGCAGCCAACTCTCAGCAATTTGGCACCGGGGCCAATAATACTCCCGTTTACCATGTTCAAACACCTCCAGTCCAGTACGATCCTCAGAGATTAGAGAATAGGCTTGATGATCGACCTCTGCGAGTGAGGCAATTGGCAAAGTGACATAGACAAGTACAATCTTCTCCTCTTCGATTGGGTACTCATGTGGGTTACGGCCGACCCTTACCATTCTCTCGACTCTTGCCTTACCTTGCATGATCCCGCTTTATCAAGACCGTCAAGAGCTTCGGTGGGTGTTTTTCTAGGAAAGCCACAATACCAAAGAGAATAATGCCTTCTCCAATACCTACAATCCTGGTTGGAGAAATCACCCTAATTTCCGTTGGAACCAGAATCAGAACTAGAGTAACCAATATCAGCAGAATTCTAGGAATTACCAACAGAGACAGTACAGACCACAAAATTTCCAACAGCAATCTGCACCTCCTTTGCCTTTGCCAGCACCACCTCCTCAACTAGCCATATGTGCACTCCACAGGCAGCACAACAGTAGGCTAGTAGTAGTGGTAGTGGTGGTTCCTCACTTGAAGATATGATGAAGTAATTTGTTACAGCCAATATGCAGTTCCAACAGCAAACTAACACTTCCATTCAGAGTTTGCAAACACAGATTGGGCAGTTGGCAACCTCATTGAACCAGGTTCAACCTCAGGGATCCAACACTCTTCCTTCACAAACAATTCCTGATATGATCCCCGAAAGAAAAGGATGATTGGATCAACTAGGAATGGAATTTCGCACGAGAAATTCATCCTCCAACACGTCCCGAAAGAACGGAACGTATCTCACGCTACGAGACCTCGATTCAGCGCTTCCAAAACGAGGTGAAAGATGGCTTTCGAAACACGATTTTGACTCAAGAAACACCGAAAAAGGATAAGGGAATATGGAGATACAAAACCAAGAAATTTAGAATGAAAACTGAAGTTTATGGATTATAGGTAGGCGCCACAATTCCAAAGAATTGATAAGCCCAAGAATGCCACAAGGATTGATGCCCTTGATAAGTTCAAAGATTCTCAAAAGAACCCTAGAGAAGCTTGTCTCTCACCAAAAAGGTTAACTCTGAATTCAAATCTACCGTCCCAAAAGCTATGGTGTTCCCTTATATAGTGGACAACATCCATATTAAGTTTAACCTAAATATGCTTACACACAAAGCCCAATAAGCCTTAAGCCTTATTACAAAAGTTTAACTAAATGTAAGAAAGATAAAACTAAGTGCAGAATTTGGGCCAAGTAAATTGAAGCCTTCATGCATATCCATTGAGGCTTATTCTTCAAGGTCTTCAATCTAAATTAAGTGTATCATTTCGGCCTCTTCTTCCTTTAGACTTGGGCTTGTCTCAAGTAAGGTGGTCACTAGGAGATTTAGGGCCTCTTTAGCCTTTTTAGCTTTTGCTCTTGTCATTGGGCCTCCAAGACCTTGTATGTCCTCCAAGTTTGTTGCCTTGGTCATGCCGCCTCCTATGTCCTCATCATTCCCTCCTTCTTTAGAAGAATTTGTCCTCAAATTATAATCCCCTCTCTCCGCATCAAAAAGGGACAAATCAGCCACATTAAAAGTAGCGCTTACACCATACTCACCAGGGAGATCTATTTTATAGGCATTATCATTAATCTTGGATAGCACTTGGAAAGGACCATCTCCCCTTTGTTGAAGCTTAGATTTCCTTTGGGCAGGAAACCTCTCTTTTCTCAAATGAACCCAAACCCAATCACCTGGGTCAAACACTACCTTTTTCCTTCCTTTGTTCGCTTGCTTGACGTAACTCTCTACCTTTTTTTCAATGTTTGCCTTTACCTTCTCATGTAGTTTCCGCACATATTCAGCCTTATTCTTACCATCTTTATGCTAAAAAATAGAGTTGTTAGGCTCTTACAAATCTTTAGAGGGTTTAAGCCATAAACAATTTCAAAAGGAGAATAATGAGTAGCTCCTGGAATGAGATCAATTTGATGTTCTATGCCTCTTAGAGGTGGTAGTCCATGAGGTACCTCTTTAGGAAAAACATCTTTAAATTCCTGCAACAAATTAGAAACCTCATTTGGAAGAGAGTTAGTAGGACTTGCATATGTAAAATTATTCTCTTTACTCAAAAGTAAGAGCATTGGCTTTTTCAAATGCATTGCCTTTTTCACCTCTTTTTCTTTTATAAACAAGTTTGGTGCTTTTCTCTTTTTTCTTTTTTTTTTCTTGCTCTCTTCCACTCTCTTTTCTCTCTTGCTTTCTTTTTTCTCTCATTTTTAAATTATCCTCACTAACTTCTCTTGGTGTCAAAGGTGCAAGAATAGTCTTGCGTTCTTTATGTACAAAAGAGAACTTGTTGGTGTAACCATCATGCATAACTTTCTTATCATATTGCCAAGGTCTCCCAAGAAGCAAATGACAAGCCTCCATTGGTACCACATCACATAAAACTGTATCATCATACTTTCCTACGGAGAAGTTCACCTCCACTTGTTTGCTTACGGTCACTTCACCATCCTCACTAAGCCATTGAAGCTTGTATGGCAGCGGGTGAGGTTTGGTTTCCATGCCCAATTTAGACACCATTCTAGCACTTGCAACATTGGTACAACTCCCTCCATCAATAATTAAAGAACATACCTTTCCTTGGATAAGGCATCTAGTATGAAAGATGTTCTCTCTTTGACTATCATCCATGTCTTTTGCTTGGCTACCCAACATCCTTCTTACCATAAACAAATCTCCTTCTGGAATTATTTCTTCAATATACTCATCTTCATCATCATGTGAGGAAGAATCGAAGAAGACTCACTAGTAAGCTCTCCATCCTCTTTAAGTAACATAGTCTTCTTAGTTGGACATTCGAAGCTATGTGACCTCTCCCCAAACACTTGAAGCATTTTATTTCACTACTCCTTGTCTTTTTAGGGATCTCATTGGATTTAGTTTGAGTCCTTTGAGGTGTAGTAGTGGGATTGCTTGATGAAGAACCTCCCTCCTTCTTATTTCTATCCTTCCAGCTTGAAGAATTAAAATTTGAAGAGTTTTTCCTCATGACACCCTTTCTCTTGAGTTGTTGTTCTACCTTACTAGCTTGTTGCACTAAATCCTCCAACTCCACATAATTTTGCAACTCCACAACATCCCTTATATCACTATTCAGCCCATGCAAGAAACGTGCCATAGTAGCCTCCCGTTCTTCACTAATATTTGCTCTAATCAAGGACACCTCCATCTCTTTATAATACTCATCTACACTCTTGTTACCTTGTGTGAGTCTTTGAAGTTTATTGTGAAGGTCTCGATGATAATGGGAAGGAACAAATCTTCTTCTCATTAGCCTTTTCATCTCCACCCAACTATCCACCAATGGTTCTTCATATCTCACCCTCTCCTTTTGCAATTGGTCCCACCAAATGAGAGCATAATCACTAAACTCCATGGCTGCCACCTTCATTTTCTTCTCTTCAAGTATAATTGTGACATGCAAATAAGTGCTCAATCTTCATTTCCCACTCTAAATAGGCCTCCGGATCACTTTTTCCTTTAAAAGATGGTATATTAAGCTTCACTCCCTTAATTCTATCCTCTCTAGCATCATTCTCATTATCTCTTCTTCTCCTTCTTTCATCCCTCCCTCTCTGTCTATCTTCATCATGATTCCCCCGATTTTCTATTCTCTCCATTCTCTCATATAACTCCTTGTGTGTTCCCTCATCATCCTTTGCATTTGAGTTGTAATGGCTTCAATTAGCAATCTGTTATCTCCTATAGGAGGAGGAACACCTTCACCACCTGTACCTGCCATAATTCAAGGAAAAGAACAAAAGTAATAGGACCTCACCACTCGCTCACGTGTTTACACTCTTAAAAATGTATCACTCGTGTTTGTTGCTCTCTATAAGGCTTTTGTGTAGTGTGCTCTCTTGCCTTTTACCACTCAATAGCTCTCTTTAAGTTCTTAACAGAATCTCCAAGAACACTCAAGAGTACAATCCCAAACTCTAGAATTGGTGGTGACTCAATACAAATTGGAAGAGATGTCAAAGAAGACAAGACAAAGAAAACCCAAAACAATTTGGAGGAATTATTCAAGGAAGACACTTTGGACTTGATTCACACGTAGTAGTGTGTGTAATTGAATAGCAAGGTGCTGTATAGTATTTTTTTTTCTTTTTTTTTTTTTCCTTTTTTTTTTTTTTTTTTTTTTTATAACACCTGATTCTTCAACAAAAGGAATTTGTGATTTTGGAATCAAACTTTGAAATTGTACTAATTCAGAACTAAATTAGATAGAATTCCCCACAAACTGAGCTATTACTTAACACACTAACAACACACTACTCAAGAAACATGAATTGAAAGGATTAAAATTCAAGAACAATGATGAACAAGGATGAACACCAAGAACCAAGTGCAGAAATATGTGAACGGAACAAGAAATTGAAAGAAACAACAACTAGAAGATTGAAAGAACAAATTAGGAACAAACAACAACGGCTAAAACAGAATTGCACAATTCAAAAATCAAAGACACAAATTTTAGGGACTAGGGTTACCAAATGTGTGACCAGATTGGATGTAAACAATCGAGAAAAGATAACCCAATTCCAATCCTAGAACCTTTGCTCTGATACCAGATGATATGATTCCCGAAAGAAAAGGATGATTGGATCAACTAGGAATGGAATTTTGCACCAGAAATTCAGCCTCTAAAACGTCCTGAAAATAACAGAACGTATCTCACGCTATAGACCTCGGATTTGAGCGATTCCAAAATGAGGTGAAAGATAGCTTTCTGACACACGATTTTGACTCAAGAAACACCGAAAAAGGATAAGGGAAACTGGAGATACGAAACCAATAAATTTAGAACGAAAACTGAAGTTTATGGATTATAGGTAGGCGCCACAATTCCAAAGAATTGATAAGCCCAGGAATGCCACAAGGATTGATGCCCTTGATAAGTTCAGAGATTCTCAAAAGAACCCTAAAGAAGCTTGTCTCTCACCAAAAAGGTTAACCTTGAATTCAAATCTACCATCCCAAAAGCTATGGTGTTCCCTTATATAGTGGACAACATCTATATTAAGTTTAACCTAAATATGCTTACACACAAAGAAAATAAGACAAGCCCAATAAGCTAGCCCAATAAGCCTTATTACAAAAGTTTAACTAAATGTAAGAAAGATAAAACTAAGTGCAGAATTTGGCCAAGTAAATTGAAGCCTTCATGCATATCCATTGAGGCTTATTCTTCAAGGTCTTCAATCTGAATTAAGTGTATCATTTTGGCCTCTTCTTCCTTTAGACTTGGGCTTGTCTCAAGTAAGGTGGTCACCAGGAGATTTAGGGCCTCTTTAGCCTTTTTAGCTTTTGCTCTTGTCATTGGGCCTCCAAGACCTTGTATGTCCTCCAAGTTTGTTGCCTTGGTCATGCCGCCTCCTATGTCCTCATCAGATCTTGTGGATGATGTTCCCGATTGGTGTTTTGATTATCCACGATTTTTCATTTTCTTCTACCATTTCCATGTCTTAATGAAAGGAAGGATAACTGGGTTAATCTGCATTATTTGGAGTTCTCGACTTGCTTGATGATTCGCATTCATCTCTTCTTTCGAGTTTAAGCTTCATCGATAACCAAATGTGAATTGGAATTAGACTTAACTCGATGTTACCTCTTAGGGTTACTTCTTTGAATGTTTCCTTATTTTATGTGATGACTTTCGAATTGTTGCAACAACCACGTAAGCTTCTTCCCTCCATTGAGCAACCACCCAAGCTTGAGTTGAAATCCCTTTCTTGAAGTATGCAATCTATTGAGATCCATCGTATCTTTCGATCATAGAATATTGAGGATGAACAAGAAAGCCATTGCGTGGACATTAGCTGACATAGTTCGCATTAGCCCTTCCATATGTACGCATCAAATTTTGTTGGAAGAGGAGGCTAAGCCGGTGAGGCAACCCAAAGACATCTTAATCCCCTAATCCTTGATGTGGTGAAAAAGGAGGTCACTAAGTTCTACAAGCTGATATCATCTATCCCATTTCTGATAGCCAATGGGTTAGCCCGGTCCAGGTGGTTCCCAAGAAGTCTGGAGTCATTGTGGTCGCCAATCAGAAGAATGAGCTCATTCCTGCTCGAGTTCAGAATAGTTGGAGAGTTTGCATCAAATACAAGAGACTCAACCAAGCCACTCGCAAGGATCATTACCCTCTACCTTTCATTGATCAGAGGTTAGATCGATTGGCTGGTAAGTCTCAATACTGCTTTCATGATGGCTACTCCGGATACTTCCAGATCCATATTGCTCCGAGGATCAGGAGAGGACGATCTTCACATGCCCCTTTGGGATATACGCTTACCAAAGGATGCCTTTTGGCCTCTATAATGGACCTGGGACTTTTCAACGTTGTATGGTAAGTATTTTCTCTGAGTTTCTAGAGGATTGCATGGATGTTTTATGGATGATTTTACTGTATATGGGTCTGATTTTGATGCATGCTTAGCTAATCTATTTAGAGTTTTACATAGGTGCATTGAGTCTAATCTTATGCTGAATTATGAAAAGTGTCACTTCATGGTTGAGTCGGGTATAGTCTTGGGACACATAGTGTCTAGGAAAGGGATTGAGGTAGACCCCGCTAAGATAGATGTGATTCGCTTTGCCTTACCTCGCATCCGTGTGGGAAGTTTGCTCTTTTCTTGGTCATGCAGGTTTCTATCAGCGTTTCATTCAGGATTTCAGCAAGACTACTCGACCCTTGTCCAACCTTCTGCACTAGGACACTGACTTTGTATTTGATGACGAGTGCAAGGAGGCCTTCAATCACTTAAAGTGTTGCCTGACTACAGCCCTAATGATCCAGCCCCCTGATTGGTTTCTCCCCTTCGAGTTGATGTGTGATGCTTCCAACTATGCAATTAGTGCTATTTTGACACAGCTAGTCGACAGAGCATCTTATGTGATTGCATATGCCTCCAAGACTTTAGATCCTGCCTAGTCTAATTACACCACTACTGAAAAGGAGTTGTTAGCTATTATATTTGCTTTGGATAAGTTTGGGTCATATCTGCTAGCTAGTAGAGTAATGTTTTCTCTGACCATGCTACTTTAAAGTTCGTTTTGAAAAAGGTAGATGCTAAGCCACAACTCATTCGGTGGATGTTATTGCTCCAAGAGTTTGATTTTGAGATTCGAGACAGAAGTGGAGCACAAAATTGGGTAGCTGACCACTTGAGTCGCATTACCTATTCTCCCTCTCACCCCTCTTTTATTCGGGATGTGTTTTAAGCTTCCATAGTAGATTCGGTAACTACTTGGTAGCCGGGTGTTTTGCTTTAGATTCCACTAGGGCCCAAACCCTTAAATTAAAGAGTGAGTCTAAATATTATGTTTGGGATAATCCTTATCTCGTGGAAATTTTGTAGTGACCAAGTAGTTAGTAGAGATATGTGCCCCGATCATGAGTTTCACTTTATATTGCATTTTGCTCATGCTTCTGCTTGTGGTGGTCACTTTGGACCCCAAAGAATTGCTAGGAAAGTGTTTAGGCAGTGGATTATTTTGGTCTTCCTTGTTTCATGATCCCCATTTGTTCGGTAAGTCATGCGATAACTATCAAAGGGCAACGAGTATTTCCCATAGGCATGAGATGCCCCAGAACCCTATACTATTTTGTGAGATATTTGATGTTTGGGGGTATTGATTTTATAGGTCCATTTCTTGTTTCTCATGGTCATACTTACATGCTACTAGCTGTTGATTATGTCTCAAAATGGGTTGAGGCGAAAGCCACCCGAACTAATGATTCTTTTGTGGTGGTGGATTTTGTCAGGTCTAACATTTTCTACAGGTTTGGTATTCCTAGAGCCATTATCAGTGACTAGGGTTCCCATTTTTGCAACCAAAGCATGGGTGCCTTGTTACGCAAGTATGGAATGCTCCACAAGGTCTCAACAGCATACCATCCTTAGACCAATCATCAAGCTGAAGTCTCGAATAGAGAGATTAAGCAAATCCTTCAAAAGACTGTTAACTCTACCTGGAAAGATTGGAGTAAGCGACTAGATGATGCTTTGTGGGCATATCATACCGCCTACAAGACTTCGATTGGGATGTCTCCTTATTGGCTTGTCTTTGGTAAGGCATGTCATCTTTCGGTTGAGTTAGAGCATCAAGCCTATTGGGCTATTAAGTAGTGTAACATGGATTTGGCTAAGTCTGGGATAGAGAGGAAGCTACAGTTGTAAGAGTTAGATGAGCTAAGATTGGATGCCTATGAGAGTTCACAATTGTACAAGGAAAAGACTAAGGCATTCCATGATAAGCATATCCCGAGGAAGGAATTTTCGTGGGCCGAAAGTTCTTCGTTTAACTCCCGTTTGAAGTTTATGCCGATAAGCTTTGATCTAGATAGGATGACCCTTTTGTGATCACTAACATTTTTCCATTTGGTGCTGTTGAGCTATGTGATCTATCCACAGGAAGAACCTTTAAGGTAAATGGGCATCGCCTCAAGCAATTTCATGAGGGATCCCAAAGAACGACTCGAGGAAGCGAGAGATTCTCCTCCTTAATGCCACTTACCCTCCATAAACCTCTTGGGGAGTATTCTTCTTTCTTCCCCTCTTTCTTCTATTTGTTTTCCTTTTTTCTACTTTTCATTTTGAAATAAATACAATCTCTCTTTCTATGATTGCTACATATTATGAACTCATACATTTTGGTTTTATTGGATCATTCTGTTTGGTCTGCAATTCTTGACTCTTCGATTACATGTCTTGGTAGTTGATTCGATGTTGTTGATTGCCTAAGTTGGTATTGACCTTGTGAGATTTTGGGTCTGCCTGAATGAAATTCATCTTTTATCATTCTTTCTTTCATGTGTGCATCTGCTCATGATTTGTGTTCTCTAGAACTTGCTCCTTTTCTTTTTGAAACTACATTTTTCACTTACGTGCATAAGTATGATGGAAGATTGTTTTCTTTCTTTTATTTTCCCCACTTTGGCAAAATAGCCTTTCCTTACATTATATTTCCATTGCTAGCCTCTTTGTGCCTTCTTGACTCATTCTTTTCTAAGCCATATTACAAGCCTAAGTGTAAAACCATTTTATTCCGCACCTTGGAAATTTATTGAGCACTGGTTTTACCTTGGTTTTGTGTTTAAGTGTAGGGGTTGCTCAGGAGTGCAACAGTTTAGAGTGTGTGGGGGGGGAGATATTTGATTTTGTCATTGTATATAGTTTCTCTACAAAAAAAAAAACAAGCTTAAAGAGAAAGAAAAAGAAGAAAGAAGAAGAAGAAGAAGAAAAAATAAAAAAAAAAAAAAGAAAAGAAAGAAAGAAAGGGAAAAAAAAGAGAAAAGAAAATACATAGAAAGAAAGGAGACATATGAGTAAAATAAAAGTTTTCATACATAGAGAATGATTGTGTTAATTAGTGCTCTTTTTAATTTCTTTGGTGCTTAACCTTTCATTCCATACTATTACCTACCTTCACCATAGGCCCATTACAACCTTGAATAACAAGCTCTCTTGATTTGTGCATGCATGTGTTATGAGTAAGGGAGACATAGAAATTGAGCAAGCTTAAGGTAGAACAATTTTCTTGAGTAGAATTTAAGCGATACACTTATTTACCTATACACTTGAGAGATTGATTGATTGAGGCATCATTTGAGAGATCATCTTTGTGATTATCATCATTGATTGAAATTGCCATGATTTGTAATTTGAGATGAAAGGATTTTGGTCTTGATTGATTGATCTTTTGGAGCTTTGTGTCCCTTGTTAAATTTTTGCATTGTTAGAAATTGTTAGAAAAGAAGAGTTTTTCCTCTTAGTCTTTTTTTTTTTTTTTTGAATTTTGCTTGGGAGTGCAAAAAGATAAGTGTGGGGGAACTTGATAATGGAATATTTCATACACTACTTTTTGTCTCTTAATTAATAATTTAGAACTCTTTAGTTAATAAATAATGACTTTTATTCTTATTTTGAACTTTGGGCCTTTGATTAGATTTTAGCCATTTTTAATAATAAAATTCCAGTTTTACATTGTTTCACTATTTTTACTATAACTCTTGAACCAGACATCGGATTTACCCCATTTTTGTTTCATATTTCAGATTATTCAAGAGCTACAATTTTTATGAAGACATGAAAGGAAATTGGACAAGAGGGTGGTCAATTTTGGAGCCGAAATCATATGTATTTTTATGGATTTTTATTTGGGCTCGAATTTTGTAATTAAAGCCCACTTTTATTTTATTTTTGTTTTGGGCTGAACCCATTTCCATTTTTAGGTTAACTTTAAGTTGGATGGCAGCCACAAACATTTAGTCATTCACGTTTTTAGATTTTAGTGGATCAAAATAGGAGTTTTTAGATTCTCTCATCTGTTCTTCGTGTTCTTTATGTTCATGATGAAATTTCCACTCGATTTTCGTTCTGCATAATCATGACTAGCTAAGTGTTGGGATCCGTACAACGTAGCGGATTAAAAAACTTACAAATCCCATACGAGAGGATCACTCAGGTGCATTTAAACCTAGGCTAGGGAATCCGAAATTACCTTTGGAGAATTCGTTCGCGTCTCGTTCTTCCTTGAACAGGTGGGCTACCTTCTCGATCAACAGAAGACGACTCGTAGGATCGTCTTCCTCCACCAGTATCCACACGAACAACTCCCGAACACGGCTACGGCAGCGTGCTAGCGCCTCTTGTGCGTCTCTCTTAATTGTCCACTCTAGGGTTTTCTCTCGCGGCTTTCGAATACGCTCGAATAAAACTCCCGTAGATTTTCTCAAACCGTCAGCGCATTATATAAAATTAATCCGCATTAATTTTGAATTTTAAATATGGATTAAAATACATTAACTAAATCTAACTGTTAGATCTAATGTAACACATTTATGTAATCCAATTAAAACCAGATCCGAAATTCAAATTTCGAATTTGAATTAAAACATATTAATTAAATCTATTTGATAGATCTAATCTAATGTATTTATTTAATTCAAATTAAAAGCCTTTCGATTTAATTTATCTCTATAAATTAAATGAGAAATGATATCTATCTATTTAATTAAATCGAGATACTAGATCTCAATTTAAATTAAATAGATATATGTATCTTTATTCGAAAATTAAATGAGATACAATATCTCTATTTGTTTTAGATATTTAATTTATCAAATAAATTAAATATAAAACAAATGATATATAATAATATTATAATCTCCATTTATAATATTACTATATATATATCAATTTCGAATTTATACATATATATATATATATATATATATTCACCCCGCATTAAATTAAGTATTCATTAAATCTCGATTAATCTAAGATTCAATGAACACGGACACTTTGCTCGTGTTAGGTTATTCTTGTGTGCGACCCTGCAGGCCCATATGAGATTGGCAGTGGGCCAACACTGTGTAAGCCCACAAGTCCCAAGCGACCTCTAGCAAGACATTGCGACTACCCAATTCACATGGGGATCGATTACATGATACAACCTATCGTACAACCATGTCACGTCCCTTTTGTCACGCGATAATTTGGTCAAGGATGAGGCATGGATAATGTCAACTTCATTTTCTTGACTATTACTTTCTCGATTCTCGAGTAGTCTAATAACTGAAATGGAAACCCCTTTCCATCACAGTATGGCCATACAATTCTTAGACTCACTCATCGAGCAGCCCAGTATTATCTCTCTACAAATGTGAGGGACAAATTCCATCTTGACCATTCACATTCCTCCGCATGAAAATCACTCGATCTCGATCCCGGCCTTTATCATCACCGGTCAAAGGTGACTTTTGACTAGGTCAAAGACCGATGACTCATCATGTAGGAATCCATGATGATCTCAGGTCATAGGGCATCGTGATGCGGTTATACATGAGATAAGCTTAGACTAGATCCATGCAGCTTTCTCATAGTGGGTCGGTCCAAAGACCTTGTACTCTTACAAGTGCCCATGACTTTGATTCGTATCTCCATACCTCATCAAAGTCATATTGGTCTTAACTCATCTCGCTCCGCGTAGATGACCGACCCGAGGACATTTAGGATAATCTATAAGATGTATCAGGGGATGCGATTATCAATACGAACATGCAAACGAAAATGATAACAAAAGAGAATACTTTAAATAACTTAAATATCCAAAGTACAATGAATTGCCCCTAGGGCATAATTTCCAACACTAAGCTACTGTGATTGACCCATGGATGGAGGATTCCATTGTTCAGAGGACTCGCGCTTAATCGGTAAGCATCTAACTCGTTTCTACATTCTTCAATCAGATTCGATTTTTGGATTTGGATTGGGTTTTTGATTAAAAATCCAGATCGACATTTCCCAAGGACGTAGTTCGAACTAGGTTAAAGTATTACCGTGCGATCGTACGGTGATATGCCTTGATTCGAACAAATTCACGAACGATTGTTCGGTTGAGGGAATTACGGGCAAATGCGAGAGATTTCGGATTGTCAGTCGATCACGAGTTCGGTTATAAATCTGTTTTCGTCAGGAAGGGAAGTGGTAGAATTCGAAATCCTGGGTTAATCTTCTGTTTATCTGTTTAATATGTGTTAATTTCATTCTGTCTCTGTTATTTCGTTTTAATTCTATTTGAAAAAAAAAAACTCCCCATTTTTCATTCTTGTTTTATTGTTGTTCGAATTGAACCGCAATGTGAATTCGTTGGGAAACGACCCAGGTTACATTATCGCAAATCCTTTTCTAATCTGGTTATTTTGGGAGATTACGGCAAATCTCTGTCACATATATCTTTCAATTTAATTAAATCTGTGATACTATATCTTTATTCGAAAATTAAATCTGAGATACAATATCTTAATTTATTATAGTTATTCAATTTATCAAATAAATTAAATACTATACATAATAATATTATTATCTATAAATAATATCATTATTATTTTTGAATTTATAATATAATATATATATATATATATATATATATATATATATATCAACCCTAGATTAACAGTATTCATTAAATCTTAGACATTTCTAAGATTCAATGAATCTGGACACTATTACTCGTGTTGGGCTATTCTTGTGTGCGACCCTGCAGGCCCACTTGAGATTGGCAGCGGGCCAATACTGTGCCAGCCCACAAGTCGTAAGCGGCCTCTAGCAAGACATTGCGACTACCCAATTCATATGGGATCGATGATACAATACTACCTATGATACAACCATGTCACGTCCCTTTTGTCACGCGATAATTTGGTCAAGGATGAGGCATGGATAATGTCAACTTCCTGTTCTTGACCATTACTTTCCTGATTCTCGAGTAGTCTAATAATGGAAACTCCTTTCCTTCGTAGTATGGTCATACATTTCTTAGACTCACTCATCGAAGGGCCCAGTATTATCTCTCTACAAATGTGAGGGACAAATTCCATCTTGACCATTCACATTCCTCTGCATTAAAACCACTGATCCCGCTCCCAGCCTTTATCATCACCCGGTCAAAGACCAGCGACTTATCATGTAGGAATCCATGTTGATCTCAGGTCAAAGGGTGTTGTGACATGGTTATACATGAGATAAGCTTATAACAAAATCCATGCAGCTTTCTCATAGTGGGTCGGTCCAGCACCTTGTACTCTTACAAGTGCCTATGACTTTGATTCATATCTCCATACCTCATCAAAGTCATACTGGTCTTATGTCATCTTTCCTCTCGCGTAGATGACCGACCAGTGACATTTAGGATAATCTATAAGATATATCCAAGGATATAGTTATCACTATAAACATGCGAATGAAATGATAACTAAATGGAGAATAAAGATTTGCCCCTAGGGCATAATTTCCAACAGAAGATTATTAGTGGCTTAAACCCTTGGATTTTTCTTCCTTAATTAGCTTCTCTAAGCTTTAAAATTTCAACTCTAAAATTTCTAGGCCACAATTTATCCTCTAAGAGTAAATACCCTTTTTGGTCCTTGACAAAAAACATGGACCCCATTTTGATCCCTCACAAAAAATCGACCCTTATTCATCCTTTTTAAGGGACTAAAAAGGACCTTTTAGAAATTTGTGAAGGATCAAAATGCCAACCAATCGACCCTCATTCATCCCTTTTATGAACTAAAAAGGACCTTTTTTTTGGTAAGGGACCAAAATGGGAATTGTGTTTTTTGGCAGGAACTAGAAAGGGTATTTACTCATCCTCTAACTATTTTTCCTTTAATTTTCGGAAAAGGAGGTCCTAAATTCCAAATAATGGCTTTTAGACTATTTAAGCCAATCTTCCTTAAATAAACCCCTAATAATAATTCTAGATCCTCAAAATAATATTTCATACTTTTCCCTAAATTTTCAAGGTCCAAAAATATTTTGTTTAACCTTTTCCTCAAAATAAGCTTAAGATTATTGACTCCCACTAGCTTAGCAACCTACTCATCTCAATTTTATTCATAAACTCCTTGTCCCAAAATTTGGGATATTACAATTATTCCCCCTTAAAATAGATTTCATCCTCAAAATTTGACACATACCCCAAGATATAAAATTCAGATATTGCTTCTTAATGCTATGATTCAAGTTCCTCATCATTTAGGTTTCCAACTCATTCTCTCAATATACACAATCTATTTAGAGCTCTGAAATATAATATATATCTATGCGTGTGAGCTTGGGGGTTAATAAGATGTATTTTTAAGGCTATAGACTGATAATCATGTCTTATATCTTAAATTGTTAAGTGATTGTTTTAGATGACTATATTATAGTTGGAGAAGGGGGAACTAGGGTAGTGGCTGGTGTAGTGGTGAGGATAGGTGTAGTGAAAGTGAGAATGAGAGATGTAGGGATAGGACATGAGATAATGGGAGTGAGAGGAATAGGTGAAGGTAAAGTGGTAGGAATGCTAAGACTAGGACTAGCATGAATAGGTGAAGAAACACAATGACTAGGGCCAGTACCAACTAAAGACTGGGCCTTGATTAGCTTGTCCATTTTCTCATTGAGAATCAGCATCAAGGAATGAAGAGAAGTGATGCTAGCAGAGTGATCCTCAATATGTCCACTAAGGTTGTCAACTTTATCAGTCATCTCATCTTGAGCATCCAAAAGGTCATGTTAACCCTTAGTCACTTCAAATATCAATCTTCCTACTTCATTTTCAATCCTATCAATCAAGCCAGAAATTGCTTTATCTACAATTTCCTTGATTTGAGTATGTAAACCAGAAGAAGGGGCAGGCTAAGGTGATCTAGCTGGAAGTGGAGTAGATTGAGCTTCATTCACTTTAGAGTGAGGCTGAGATTCCCTTGATCGAGAGGGGGCTCTTATTGCCCTAAACCTTCTTCAAAGTAGATACTCATCAAATTGAGGTGATGCTTTCCAAACATTTAAGGCTTCACAATTTGCTCATTGAGCGCAATGTACCAAATCATTTCTTGAAAAAGTATCAAAGATACAAGGTAGGGAAAAGGAATGATAGAGGTCTTTTTATAAGCAAAATGAAATCTAGCCATCTCCTAAAAGACCTAGTGGCCTATGTGGTGAGGAACCTTGTCAACGATAGAAGTAAAGATAAGGTAATCCTTTTTACAAAATGAGTGAAGTTTTTACCCTTTTGCATGAGAATTCTGGAATAGATATACTAGAGAGCTCTATGCAATGGGGGCATGACAACAAGAGGGAAGGATAAAGTATTTAATGGCCCATCTGGTATCGGCTCATTAGGTCTTAAGATTTCAAAAATTTCCTTGTTGTCATAGGTTAACACAACTACATGATGGGGGGTTTGAAGTTCTTAACAAAGAGTTGTTATATGAAGCAGTCAAAAGAATTCTTTGTCCTATAACATGAGTGACAATTCTTTCCTCTATCAGATTACCATCGATATCCAAATGATTGGCTAAGGTCATGTTAAAATAGAAATTTCTTGTTGGGATTCGAACAGGCAGTAGAAGAAATTTATCAAAATTAATTTTGAATCCCAATGGAGGATCTATCAATGGCGTTTAAATTAGAGTAGTTAGAATTGTACCTTTCTTTCTAATGCGTCTTGATCGATCACTAGGAGCCAACTGAATGAACCAACTCCTTCTACTGGTATCCACACGAACAAGGCTCCATCACAGGCAGCGTGCTAGCACCTCCAACCTCCTTCACTGTATCCTTGAGGGTTTTCTCTTTCCAAGAAGGTGATAGTTTCTTAGGATTAGGTTAAAGATAGGAGGAGCAAGATCATTGGAACATTGCCTTTCTATGGATGGTGCATTTTCCTCTCTAAACCTTTGGTAGAGACCGAAATTTAGAGAGCATAAGGATTTTGTTTTTCTCTTAGAAAAACGTGTAGAAAAAAGGCACATCAAAAATAAGCACTTTATAAGAGTCTAACCTAATTTAAGTGCTTATAAGAAAGGCCAAATCCAAGCTTGAATTGAAAATTCCAAATCAAATTGAATTAAATTCATATATTGGTTGATTGATTGAATTTAAGATGATGAATCACATTCATATCTTAACTCATTGATTGTATCAATCATTTAAGATGATGGATCACATTTATTTCTTGATTGATTCAACCATTTAAGATGATTGATCACATTTATATTTTAATTGAATAATAATTTAAGATGATGAATGATATTCATATCTTAAACTAAAATTCAAAATCATTTTTAATTCAATCATCATTTATTATTCCTCCTATCTTCATCCAATCATTGTCGGATCTTTATATATATATATATATTAGACAATTCAGAATTATCTTTTATAACCTAATCTAATCTTTTGAATTTATATGTGTGTATATATATATATCCATTCTCCCTAGATTAAATATTGCATTCATTAAATCTTACACATATCTTAGATTTAATGAATCTGGATATTATAGCTCGTATTGGGCTTTCTTGTGTGCAACCCTGTAGGCCCACATGAAATTGGCAGCGGGCCAACACTGTACCAGCACACAAGTCACAAGCGGCCTCTAGCAAGATATTACGACTACCCAATTCATTTGAGGATCGATGATATGATGCAACCTATCATACAACTATGCCACGTCCCTTTTGTCACGCGATAATTTGGTCAAAGATGAAGCATGGATAGTGTCATCCTCCTGTTCTTGACCATTACTTTCTCGATTCTTGAGTAATCTAACAATTGAAATGGAAACTCCTCTCCATCGTAGTATGGCCATAGTTTTCTCAGACTTACTCTTCGAGGGGCACAGTAATATCTCTGTACAAATGTGAGGGACAAATCCCATCTTGACCATTTACATTCCTCTGCATGAAAACCATTAATCCTGATTGAAGCCTTTATCATCACCCGGTCAAAGGTGACTTTTGACTAGGTCAAAGATTAGCGACTCTCTTGTAGGAATCCACGATAATCTCAAGTCAAAGGGCATTGTGACGTGGTTATACATGAGATAAGCTTATGACTTAACCCATGCAGCTTTCTTATAGTGCGTCGGTCTAGCACCTTGTACTCTTACAAGTGCTTAAGACTATTTGTATCTCCATACCTCATCAAAGTCATACTAGTCTTATTTCATCTTTGCTCTCGCATAGATGACCGACCAGGGACATTTAGAACAATCTTTATGATACATCCAAGGATACAGTCATCATAATAAACATGCAAATGATATGATAACAAAATGGAGAAATACTTTAAATAAAAATAATGTTTAAAGTACAATGATTGGCCCCAAGGGTATAATTTCCAAGAAACTCCCACTTGCACTAGGTCCAATCATTAATTTGTCTAATTCCCATTGTCCTAACATGACGCTCATGTTTTACTTGCACAACCGGCTTAGTAAGAGGATCAGCAACATTGTCTTCTCCTAGTACTTTGCACATTTTTATATCACCTCTATCATTGATTTCTCTGATAAGATGAAATCGCCTAATATATGCTTGGTCCTTTGATGTGACCTATGTTGGGATCCGTACACACAGTGGAATTAAAAACTTTTACGAATCCCATTCTAGGATCTATCAACGGCATTAAATCAAGTTAGAAAAGAACCGAATCGTAACTATACGAACTGGTGTACGTCTCATTCGATTTGAACACATGGGCTATGTTATAGATGTGTCCATAGGTAGGTCGGATTCAAATAATTTCACTTGATCCTTTTGGTAGCTATGTTATAGATGTGTCCATTATTAGGATGTTCTAAATTCAGTAAATAATGAACAACATGCAAATCACCATCAGCATAAAAAATGTCAATACGATAAATAGAACATTTACCATTCCTAGTCATGGAAGTATAACCTTCCTTGTCTAATTAAGAAAGAGAAACAATGTTACTACTCAAAGCAGGAACATAAAAACAATTGTTCAAAATTAACAAAAGCCCAATGGGCAAAACTAATTCATAAGTGCCTACGGCTAAAGTAGTAACTCTTGCTCGGTTTCCAACTTGTAGGTCCACTTCACCCTTCTTCAACTTTCTACTATCCTTGAGACCTTGCACATTTATGCAAATGTGAGAACCACATGCAGTATCTAATACCCATGTAGAGGAAGTAGAAAAATGAATGTCTATAACATAAATACCTGAATCGATAGCCCTGTTATCCTTCTTGTTTTTCAGATCTTCAAGGTAGAGTTTGCAGTTCCTCTTCCAATGACCAAGTTCATTGTAGAAGAAGCAGACCCTGCCCTTCGGAGGCTTTGCCTTCTTGGCTGCGAGCTTAGTTTTGGTCCTTTTTTACTCTTTGGTCTTATCAGTTGAGCCATTACCCTTTCTTTTTCCCTTGTCTTTCCTTTTCATACCCTTTCCTTTCTGAACCATCAAAATAGTGTTGGGCTTCTTTTTAATGCTCTGCTCAGTAGTTTTGGGCATCCTATGCAGTTTAAAAATGGGTTGATCAAGGATATACTCCTTTCTTTTGTGCTTGAGAACAATTCTCAAGTTCCTAAACCAGTCAAGAAAGTTTGTCCCATTGAATTTGTCCTTCCTAAGGACTGATCGTAGTAATAGTGTAGCAGTATTACTAGTTGACATGATTCTACAATAAAATATGCAAAGTTGGTTAGTTATGTCCCACTGAATTAACAACCCTCAATATAATTAGTGGGCTAAGATCCATGTTTGGCTTAAATTTAAGTCCGCTTTGGCAGGATGCTTAAAGTTAAGTTATTTAGGTAGGCAAACTCTTTGCCAATTGAAGATGAAATACCACCTAGAGGGAGGGTGAATAGGTGATCTTTAAAATTTATAAACTTCTCTCTTGTATAAACAAAATAGAGACCAATAAGATAAAAGAACACAAGACAATTTATACTGGTTTGGTCTAATACTCTGACCTACATCCAGTCCCCAGAACACCTGAGATTTTACTATTCCTCAAGAACAATTACAATCTCTGTAAACGAAGGATTGTCCTCTCACTCTCGGACTACACTCCCCCTTACAAGTTGTAATTAATACACCCTCTCTTAAGGTTCCTCAACCTTAAGATACAAATTTGATAATGAAATAATTGCTTAAATACTCCTCATGAGTTGATAAAAGAATGAACACTGAAGTGCAATTAATGATACAAATGAAACAGCGAATGATGTTAAACTCGAATTGATTGCGCAGTGTTTCGGTAGTTGGCAAATTGAATGCTTCTCGTATTTATAGTCGTTCCTATTAATGACCGTTGTTGAAGCTTATGAAGTATCCGTTGAGTCTCTTGAATATAGTTTGTTAGACAGAAGATGCATTTGTGGAGGATTTCGCCGTCTTAGGTGGAATGTGCAGCGTGGACATTCTCTTTCATTCTTTTTGTTATATCCGTTATGAGATAGCATTAAATGTGGAGTAAGAGAATATAGAGTAGGCTTTACTTGGCTCAAAATATTGGTCTCCGAGAATATCACGGTTTAAGTAGCAACATTTAATGTCTCTAACAGCTGAGATTGCTTCATTCAAATTCACCGGTAATCTATGTCTGAATGATCTGAAACTCATGAACAATTTGGTTAATAACATTTGGTAATCATAATCAGTAATAATCAGAAGAGGTATTGATCCATTCGATGATTCATGGATCTCGTACACGGTGATTTCAAAATCAGGATGATGTTGCTCGAGCAAGGATCCATGCTTGCTGGAGCAAACTCCTTTGTAATGCTGAAGAAAGTATACTTGCCTGCTGATGCTTGAGTAGGAAAGTTTCCTTGCTCGAGCATGATGCTCGAGCATGAATATATCATGCTCGGGCGAGCTCATGAAGATCAGTTCAAAGCACTTTAAGTTCGCTGTAGCTTGAGCATGCTTTCCACCTTGCTTGAGCACGTTCCATATCATGCTCGGGCAAGCTCCTTTTGAAACAGGTGAAAGTGTATCGCATCCCCGTTGCTCGAGCATGCTCCCAAAGCTTGCTCAAGCAAGCTTCTTTGATTCAGTTGAAAGTGCTTGGAACACGCTGATGCTCAAGCATGCTTTCCTGCTTGCTCGAGCATGGTGCTTGAGCATGATATAAATCATGCTCGGGTAACTTTTTTCAATCAGTGAGAAACACATGCTGCTCGTCCTTGCTCGAGCAAAATTTTGTGCTTGCTTGAGCATGATGCTCCAACAACCTTTTTCCTTTGCTCGAGAAGAGATTTCAGCAAACCAAAATACACAGGTTGCTCGAAGTTGCTCGAGCAACCTTTTAAGCTTGCTCGAGCAAAGTGCTGGAGCATGCTTTTGCCTTCTGGTAGAGCATGCTTTCTGCCGTTGCTTGATCTGCCTTGCTTGATGTGGCTCGAGCAAGACCATATGGTTTGCTCGAGCAAGGTTCCCTCAGATCACATCTGATTCACCTTGCACACGATGTTGCTTGAGCAAACTTGATTCTTTGCTCGAGTAACGTTTTGAAGATGCATTTATTAGATTATATTCGATGTTCTTTGCTCATTTTAATTTAACGACTTGGAAATTGTAATCATCAAAAACACACAAGCTAACATTCTCCCCCTTTTTGATGATGACAATTTCGAGAGCTAGTTTGAAAAATAATTAGTAAAAATAAGTTTTAGAATACAAATCGAGTGAACAAAAGAGATTGAACTGATAATTGATTCATAATAATATTTTCAATTACAATCAACTGATAGAATAAGTTTAACACAGAGCAAGGTTAAACAATCAAAAACTAAAACTAAACAAACTGACAACCCAGGAAAACTAGCTACCTACTCTCCCCCTTTGTCATCAACAAAAAGGGAACCCTGGACATGCGTAGAAGGATCCTCAACAGGAGGAGGACGACTGTCAGGAAAATCAAAAGAAGAAGATGGAAAAGGAAAAGTGGAAGGATCAATGAGAGGCGGAGGAAGATTCGGATTCACAACTGGAGAAGAAGGAGGAGGATGAGGAGCAGGGCTAGGAGGCTTCTCAGAAGAACCAGAGTATCAAGGCTTTATGCTAAAGCATCTAGAGTTACATCAAAGTTTTTATGCTACTGGACAAGAGTCTGAACCTCGGTCATGAGTTCTTGTTGTTGATCATGTAGAGCGGAGAAGCGCTGGTCCATGTCTGACTTGAAGTCTTGGAAATCTAGGTCCATTTGGATGCCAAGATTACTCTTGAGGTCCAGCATATCTTGATGAAATCTGTGATCATCTTCTTGGTTAATTTCGATAGACATCTAGGGAGCGCAACACAGGAGCCATGGCTTTTTGAATGGCGGCCTCAATAATAGCCTGAGTAGTAGCCTGTGAAAATGATGGCGCTGGAGCAGAAGTAGTTGGACCAGCCTTAGTAGACTCTGCTTCATCTGGAGGTTGAGAGGTAGATGGCATTGAGACAAATGGCTTAGACACTACCAGCTGAGAGGAGGAAATAGGTTCCTTGCCCTTCCCTTTCTTTGATGTCGCCTTAGTGAAGGATATCCTCAAATTTTTCATTTGTTCCTTCCCGAAGAGGATAACTTCTTGGTCGTCTGAGAGATACCAAACATTGTTTGCCTCTAGTATCCAAGAAATCAAGGAAGGGTAGGGAATCGTGGTACAGAGCCGAACCTTAGCCTCAGAGAGGAATGCCATCATTTCTTCGAAGATCCACTTGCCTATATTCCGTTGCTCCATGGAGACTAGTGAGGCAAACCGTTCAAAGTCTTTTCGAACAAAGTGAGTAAAGCTCTGGCCTTTCTGAGCTAGGCTTCGATCAGACATACCGAGGACTCGTACTCATCTTTCATCATGGCTGGTGTTACGTTAATTTTTGTGCCTTCCATTGGAACATCCAGGAAGAGGATATGATGACACTCAACAGGTGAGAGCTTAGGAGGATCTTCAGGAATGTCCACAATACCCAAAATCACGTTGAGATCGTGAGCTGTTATCTTGATTTCTTGATCTTGAACCTTTGTAACCAACACATCCTCGTCAGATTTGTTTGCCTTTTCTTGCACATAAAGTTGTGGTAGAATACTCGTGCAACTTCTGGGGAGTACGGCTTGCTTATACTGAGGAGTGGCATGAACTGGGCTAACTAGTCTGTCAAGTCTAAGTTGACTTTGTCTTTGAAGTGGACTAAGCCAACATATACGATCGGACAGAAGGGTTGAGACTCATAATACCGCGCAAACAGATGATGATCATCTACAGCAATATCACCAGTAATCATGTTTGGTGAGGGTTCCGGTAGCTTACCATCCTGAGGACGACTCGTCGAAGTTTGTTCGTCTTTATTCTCAGACTCTTGGGATTTGAGTGAAAAAGAAACTTTGAGCTTCTTGCTTCGGAACCTTGTGATTTCGACGGCGAGGGAAGGCTTGAGTGGAAGAGGTTGGTCCTCTTTTGTTTTGCCATGAATCTCATCGAACGACTTTTCGGTGCTGACAGTTTTCGTAGATGGTGGCAACGGTGATCTCTAACGTTTGCTCTTGTCGGAAGGAAGAGACCTAGTCTTGAGCCTCGTTGTTGGAGATGTCGGAGGTTGCACAGCCTTCTTATGCTTCTCAATCGTCTGGGACTTGGTTGCTGACTTCAAAGATTTCGACGGTTTTGAAGAAGATTTGGATTTTGTGGGTTTTGAAGATTTCTCCGAATCTGCGACTTTGGGCTTGTAGTATCTAGATTTCTTTGAGGGAGATTGAGAAGAGGGAGATTTGTCTCTGAACCGAGTCATGGAGAGAAGAAACTTGGAATTTTTGGAGGAAGAGGGTCCGATGGTGAAAAAAGGGTTGATTTAGAGAGTGACAAATGGAGGGAAGAACTCACATTAGTGAGCCTCCGAAGAACTCACATTGTCCACTGGTGCTCTTTCGTCGTTTTATATCCGGCGTGGTCGCATCCGAGTATGCAACCAATAACTCTTGTTGTCCTTTTGGAAACCGAGACCCAATTCCTTTGTGTCTGAGAGATATCGGAAGATTCTCTTGACGTGCTCGGCGTGTGATTCTTTAGGAGCCGATTGGAATCTCGCGCACATTCCCACACTAAATGTATATCTGGCTAACTAGCAGTCAAGTAGAGCAAAGACCCGATCATTCCTCTATATTTAGTTATATTGAAGTCTTTGTCTTTCTCTTCATCGGCATCCAACGAGGCTATTGAGCTCATTGGAGTGTCTGCTCCATTACAGTGATCCAATCCAAACTTCTTGAGAAAATCCCGGAGATATTTTGTCTGTGAGATGAATATCCCATCCTTCCATTGCTTGATTTGTAATCCGAGAAAGTAATTGGGCTCTCCCATCATTGACATTTCGAACTTACCCTGCATCTTCTTGGAAAACTCTTCACAGAGAGAGTCATTAGTAGCACCAAATATTATATCATCTACGTATATTTGCACAATTAGGAGTTCATTAAGCTTATTAGTTTTGATAAAAAGTGTTGTTTCGCTCTTCCTCTAACAAAACCTTGATCTAGAAGAAATTTACTTAGCGTTCATACCAAGCTCTAGGAGCTTGTTTGAGACCATACAAGGCTTTCTTAAGACGATAAACATGGTCTCGGATTATGTTTATTTTCAAAACCAGGAGGTTGTTCAACATATACTTCCTCCTGAATAAAACCATTTAAGAAAGCGCTCTTTACATCCATTTGATACAATTTGAATCCTTTGATACACGCAAAGGCTAAGAGTACATGTATTGCTTCCAATCTAGCCACTGGAGCAAACGTTTCCTCATAATCAATACCTTCTTCCCGATTATAGCCTTTGGTGACCAATCTAGCCTTGTTGCGGACTATAATTGCGGATTCATCCCATTTGTTTTTGAATACCCATTTGGTGCCAATGACCGAATGGTCTTTAGGCCTAGGTACCAAATCCCAAACTTGATTTCTATCAAATTGGCGTAATTCTTCTTGCATTGCTAACACCAATCATTATCTGATAGGGCTTCGTCAATCTTTGAAGGTTCAATGTGAGAAATAAAAGCTGAAAACGTTACTTCATTTAAAGTGCTTTTTCTGGTCCTCACCCCTTGACTAACATCACCTATTACTTGGTCTAGGGGATGATTCCTTATGAACCTCCAAGCTTTAGGTTGAGATTGATCAGAGTTTTCTAAATTGTTTTGAGGATCAATTTCAAAAACATCTTCAGAATTTTCAATAGAAGTAGGGGTAGATTTTGAAAAGAATTGATTCTTGAAAACAATTTCTTCATCATCATCCAGAGATTCGTCTAATTTGGATTCACAGAACACAACGTGTATTGATTCTTCAACCACACGAGTACGCTTTTTAAAAATTCTATATGCCTTACTCCTATTTGAATACCCCAGAAAAATACCTTCGTCAGATTTGGGGTCAAACTTTCCCAAATTGTCCTTACCATTGTTGTGAACGAAGCACTTACAGCCAAAGATATGAAGATGAGCCAAGTTCGGTTTCCTCCCTTTATAGAGCTCATACGGAGTCTTGTTAAGTTTCTTCCTGAGATAGGCTCGGTTTGATATGTAGCTGGCTGTGCTTATCGCATCTGCCCAGAAGACTTGTGATGTCGATTCTCATTCAACATTGCACGAGCCATCTCTGTTAGTACACGATTCTTCCTTTTGACCACACCATTCTGTTGTGGTGTCCTTGGAGCTGAGAAATTGTGATTGATCCCGTGAGCAACACAGAATTCTCCGAATGCTTGATTTTCAAATTCACCTCCATGATCCGTTCGAATAGCTATAATACAAATACCTTTCTCGTTTTGCACCTTATTGGCAAACACAACAAATAGGTCAAAATTTTCATCCTTAGAGGATAAGAAAATAGTCCAAGTAAAATGGGGGAAATCATCGACAATCACTAGAGTATATAGATTTCCACCAAGACTTCTAACTCCTGCAGGTCCAATTAGATCCATATGAAGTAATTGAAGAGGGCGGTTTGTCGAGATTTCAGGTTTGTTTTTAAAAGATGATTTATTTTGTTTACCTCGTTGACATGAATCACAGATCATATCATTTTTAAAACGAAGTTTGGGTAAACCAATCACGAAATCTTTTCTTAGCAACTTGTCTAGTTGATGCATGTTGACATGAGCCAGACGCTTATGCCATAGCCAACTTTCATCTAAGTTGCTAACAAAACATTTTTCAGAGTTTAGTTTTGGTAGATCCAGGGTATAACAATTTCCCTCACGTGGAGCTTTGAACAATACCTTCAGTTTACCTTTATCGATTGGGAGATCATCTTTGTTTACAATGAGACATTCTTCGGAATCAAAGATGATCAAGTTGTACTTATCGGCACTTTGACTCACACTCAGAAGATTGTGACAGAGACCTTCCACAAGATATACATCCTTAATCTGAGGCCCGTCTTTTGCGCTGATTTCACCAATGCCAGTAATTTTTCCTGATTGATTTCCTCCAAAAGTGACTCTGCCTCCATCTTTAGATTCATAGCAACAAACTTTTCTGCATCTCCTGTCATGTGTCTGGAGCATCCACTGCCGATATACCACTTGTTGATCCTTGATGCTTTCAAACACAACAAAAAACAGAGGAGATCAAGCTTTAGGTACCCACCTTTTCTTGGGTCCTTTGGGGTTAGTCCGGGCCTTAGGAACATAGGTTCCCTTAGGGCACCCACCGATAATTACCAACCGGCTTATCCTTTCTATCCTTTTTATGAAAACACGATGAGGTACTATGTCCCTTTCGGTTGCAGTAATTACAATGTGCGAATGGATTTGAAGAGTGGACTGTTTTTTGAAAATAATTTAAATAGGATTTTCCACTGTTTTCTTCTTGCCTTTTTGTTTATCAAAAATAGGATTATATCCTATTCCTGAACGATCTTTTGTAAACCTCTGTGCTTTCAAAATCACATTGAGCATTTCACTACCTCTAGTGAACTTCTCAAGTGTTTTTGTAAGATACACATTCCTTTTCTCCAAATCCAAGCAATCATCACAAATAAGATCCCCACTCGTGAGATTTTCAACTTGCATTTTAAGAGTTAAGTTTTTCCTTTTCAAATCTATACATTCATTACAAAATTCTATGTATTCAGAGTGGATTTCATTGTATTCATCAAATAATTCATCATAGGTTGGTTGTATATCATGTACCTTACTGTCGTTTTCGGTTGGCTCTTCTTCTTCTCGCCACCAGACGGATGTTGCGATCTCTTTCTCTTCTTCGCTCTCTTCTCCCGAGGATTCATCTCCCAGATTCTCGACACATATGCCTTCTACTTAAATTGATAAGACTTCTTCTTCTTTTCTTTCTCACCGTCTTTCGTGTGGGGACATTCGACTTGTAATGACCGGGCTTCTCACATTCATAACAAATGACTTGATCTTTGTCTTTGAAGTCACGTTTGTTACTTGGATTCCCTCTTTGAAATCTATTTCTGAAGCCACGATCCTTTCTATAGAACTTTTTGAATTTCTGAACAAACATGGCCATCTCGTCATCGTCTTCATCATCCTCGTCCTTTTCTTCTTTCTCCTTCAGGGCATTAAGAGAAATTCTCTTATTTCAGCTACTGTTGACATCGTCCAGATCCTTTTTGAATATCAGTTTACTTTCATATTCAGACAAACTTTCGAATAGGGCAGCAACTGAGGCCATTGATTCTCCACGAGCCTCCTCAATTGCAGTGACCTTTGCTTCCCAGTCTTTTGTCAGAATATTGAGAATCTTCCTAACTTGAGGACCTTGTTCATATATTTTACCCAAGGCCGCCAACTGATTTGTTGGATGAGTGTATCTAAGTTGGAACTCGGTGATGGTTTCTCCTGACTTCATCCATAGTAAGTCATACTCGGTGGTCAGAGTATTGATACGGTTTTCCTTGATGCTGGAAGTACCTTCATATGAAATCTCTAGAGCCTTCCACATTTCTTTCGCGGTTGACAGATTACATATTTGAAAGTACTCTTTTTGACTGAGAGCACTTTGAAGCATCAGAATAGCCTTACTGTTGAGAGTGATATTTTTCTTATCATTCTCATCGAATTCAGCCTCTGTCTTCGGAACATTAATTCCTCCTTCAGTTTTCACCGGCACATAGTCTCCAGTTTCTATCACTCTCTAGAGACCATATTCAGTAGCCATCACGAACACTCTAAATTTAGCTTTCCTAAAGGAATAATGTTCGCCGTTGAATCCTGGAGGTCGGTTGGTTGAAGCACCATGAGGTAATATTCCTTCCATGATCTTTCTCGGGATGTTAAGCCCAACTGAGAAACCAATGCTCTGATACCAAATGAAGATGGAATATCACCTAGAGGGGGTGAATAGGTGATCTTTAAAATTTATAAACTTCTCTCTTGTATAAACAAAATAGAGACCAATAAGATAAAAGAACACAAGACAATTTATCGGTTCGGTCTAATACTCTGACCTACGTCCAGTCCCCAGAACACCTGAGATTTTACTATTCCTCAAGAACAATTACAAACTCTGTAAACGAAGGATTGTCCTCTCACTCTCGGACTACACTCCCCCTTACAAGTTGTAATTAATACACCCTCTCTTAAGGTTCCTCAACCTTAAGATACAAATTTGATAATGAAATAAGTGTTTAAATACTCCTCACGAGTTGATAAAAGAATGAACACTGAAGTGAATTAATGATACAAATGAAACAGCGAGTGATGTTAAACTCAAATTGATTGCGCAGTGTTTCGGTAGTTGGCAAATTGAATGCTTCTCGTATTTATAGTCGTTCCCATTAATGACCGTTGTTGAAGCTTATGAAGTATCCGTTGAGTCTCTTGAATATAGCTGTTAGACAGAAGATGCATTTGTGGAGGATTTCGCCGTCTTAGGTGGAATGTGCAGCGTGGACATTCTCTTTCATTCTTTTTGTTATATCCGTTGTGAGATAGCATTAAATACGGAGTAAGAGAATATAGAGTAGGCTTTACTTGGCTCAAAATATTGGTCTCCGAGAATGTCACGTTTTAAGTAGCAACATTTAATGTCTCTGACAGCTGAGATTGCTTCATTCAAATTCGCTGGTAATCTATGTCTGAATGATCTGAAACTCATGAACAATTTGGTTAATGACATTTGGTAATCATAATCAGTAATAATCAGAAGAGGTATTAATCCATTCGATGATTCATGGATCTCGTACGGTGATTTCAAAATCGGGATGATGTTGCTCGAGCAAGGATCCATGCTTGTCGGAGCAAACTCCTTTGTAATGCTGAAGAAAGTATACTTGCCCACTGATGCTTGAGCAGGAAAGTTTCCTTGCTCAAGCATGATGCTCGAGCATGAATATATCATGCTCGGGCAAGCTCATGAAGATCAGTTCAAAGCACTTTAAGTTCGCTGTAGCTTGAGCATGCTTTCCACCTTGCTTGAGCACGTTCCTCGAGCATGATCTATATCATGCTCGGGCAAGCTCCTTCTGAAACAGGTGAAAGTGTATCAGCATCGCTGTTGCTCGAGCATGCTCCCAAAGCTTGCTCGAGCAAGCTTCTTTGATTCAGTTGAAAGTGCTTGGAACACGCTGATGCTCAAGCATGCTTTCCTGCTTGCTTGAGCATGGTGCTTGAGCATGATATAAATCATGCTCAGGCAACTTTTTTCAAGCAGTGAGAAACACATGTTGCTCATCCTTGCTCGAGCAACATTTTGTGCTTGCTCGAGCATGATGCTCGAGCAACCTTTTTCCTTTGCTCGAGAAGAGATTTCAGCAAACCAAAATACACAGGTTGCTCGACGTTGCTTGAGCAACCTTTTAAGCTTGCTCGAGCAAAGTGCTGGAGCATGCTTTTGCCTTCTGGTCGAGCATGCTTTCTGTCGTTGCTTGATCTGCCTTGCTTGATGTTGTTCGAGCAAGACCATTGGTTTGCTCGTGCAAGGTTCCCTCAGATCACATCTGATTCACCTTGCACATGATGTTGCTTGAGCAAACTTGATTCTTTGCTCGAGTAACGTTTTGAAGATGCATTTATCAGATTATATCCGATTGTTCTTTGCTTATTTTAATTTAATGACTTGGAAATTGTAATCATCAAAAACACACAAGCTAACACCAATTACATCACATGTAACTCTTAGATCTTTATGGGATTCGATCATCGAATGACCCGGCACGTTTAATCTCATTTGATGCCTTGAGATCCAAAACCGTTTTGTTAAGCTCAATTAAGTCAAAACAATAATGAATGTTGTGAGTATCACCATTACCCATGCTTGTCTCACCAAGATAACTCAAGCACATCCAATTTGGTGGTTCTTGCAAATGAGTGATCTAGGTTTTGACAAGTATTCATCGATTGACGGCATTATGACTTAAGATTTTATTTAAATGGTTTAATCCAATTAATTCTATTTATATGAATGCATTGATAGTTGTATCTCATACAAATAACACATAAACGCAAAAGTAAACATGCAATGATCTAATCAAAAGCATAATTAAAATGTGACACAACATGACTCACCTAACCTAAAATCCTCTCAAGCCAATGAGTGGACTTCTCTAAATAAGAAAATAAAATTACATTAGGAGAAACCTCATTTAAACAAAGAGGGGAGTGAGATGAGAAGAGAATGTACATAAAGAATATTTAGAGAATAGGCATGACACGTATGCCATATTTAAACATTACAACCCTTTTAAAAACTAGAGCCATGTTGTTCACCATACCCAAACAACTTTGAAAGTAAACTACAACAAGTGTTAATTCATACAATATTAAAGAAACAAAGAGTGTCATGATTAAATTATATTGCGCTATGAATAGTTAGTTACGGGTCCCGCTAGCTAGTTAGCGGGAGGGCCAAGGGGCAACGCCCCTAGAGATTTTCAAAAAAGGAATGCTCTTTTAGTAAAATTATTTCGTTTTAAAAATTTCATAGGGAGAGACGGCATTGTTCTATGTTGCGATCTGAACACTTCAGAAGACTACACAAAACAGTGTCGCCAAAGCCTTCTTCGTAAAGCTTTCGGATCCCTAAGATCCGACTAGAGATCCGAACGTGACTCGAACGTGACTCGAACGTAAACGAAATTTAAACGCAAACAAATATTCGGTTAAGAATATATATATATATATATATATCCCATATGTAACGTATGTATGAGGACATAAACCCAATTTAAACGCACAATTGATCTGGCTCTGATGCCACTATTAGGATTCAAAAAGGCTGGGAAGAAATTCATCAAAATAAATTTCGAATCCTAATGGAGGATCATCAATGGCGTTTATATTAGAGTAGTCGAATTGTACCTTTCTTCTGAATGCGTCTTGATCGATCACTAGGAGACAACTGAATGAACCAGCTCCCTCTACTGGTATCCACACGAAGAGGACTACAACACAGGTAGCGTGCTAGCGCCTCCAACCTTCTCTATATCCTCTAGGGTTTTCTCTTTCCAAGAAGATGATGGTCTCTTAGGATTAGGATAAAGATAGGAGGAGCAAGATCATTGGAGCATTGCCTTTCTATGGATGGTGCTTTTTCCTCTCTAAACCTTTAGTAGAGAACAAAATTTAGAGAGCATAAGGATCTTGTTTTTCTCTTAGAAAAACGTGTAGAAAAAAGGCACACCAAAAATCAGCACTTTATAAGAGTCTAACCCTAATTTAAGTGCTTACAAGAAAGGCCCAATCCAAGCTTGAATTGGAAATTCCAAATCACAATGAATTAAATTCATATATTGATTGATTGATTGAATTTAATATGATAAATCACATTCATATCTTAATTGATTGATTGCATCAATCATTTAAGATGATGGATCATATTTATTTCTTGATTGATTGATTGATTGAGTCAACCATTTAAGATGAGGGATCACATTTATATCTTAATTGAATAAAAGTTTAATATGATGAATCACATTCATATCTCAAACTAAAATTCAAAATCATTTTTAATTCAATCATCATTTATTATTCCTCCTATCTTCATCCAATCATTATTGGATCTTTATATATATATATATATATTTATTTATTAGATAATTCAGAATTATCTTTTATAACCTAATTTTTTGAACTTATATTATATATATATATATATATCCATCCTCCCTAGATTAAACGTTATATTTATTAAATCTTAGACATATCTTAGATTCAATGAATCTGGACATTATAGCTCGTGTTGGGCTATTCTTGTGTTCGACCCTATAGGCCCACATGAAATTGGCAGCAGGCCGACACTGTACTAGCCCACAAGTCGCAAGCGGCCTCTAACAAGACATTACGACTGCCCAATTCATTTGAGGATCGATGATACGATGCAACCTATCATACAGCTATGTCACGTCCCTTTTGTCACGCGATAATTTGGTCAAGGATGAAGCATGGATAGTTTCATCCTCCTGTTCTTGACCATTACATTCTCCATTCTTGAGTAATCTAATAATTGAAATGGGAACTCCTTTCCATCGTAGTATGACCATACTTTTCTCAGACTTACTCTTTGAGGGGCGCAGTAATATCTCTCTACAAATGTGAGGGACAAATCCCATCTTGACCATTTACATTCCTCTGCATGAAAATCACTAATCTCGATCGAAGCCTTTATCATCACCCTCGGTCAAAGGTGACTTTTGACTAGGTCAAAGATTAGTGACTCTCTTGTAGGAATCCATGATGATTTCAGGTCAAAGGGCATTGTGACGTGGTTATGCATGAGATAAGCTTATGACTTGATCCATGCAGCTTTCTTATAGTGTGTCGGTCCAACACCTTGAACTCTTCCAGATGCCGAAGACTTTGATTCGTATCTCCATACCTCATCAAAGTCATACTAGTCTTATTTCATCTTTGCTCCCGCATAGATGACTGATGTTACACCCCTACCGACCTCGCCCTTTTAGGTGGAGGGTTAGAGGGATCCTTTTCGCTTATTATCTTTTCCTTAGTTAATTTTTCTCTTTAAACATATATCAGAGTGCGCACGACAAAGCATTGGATTGGTTTGGACAACTTCCAATATACTGGTAAATGTACATACAAAAACATAAAGTAATCCCCAAGGGTAAGGGTACAATCGTCCAAGACAAATATTGGGCAATAAGTAAACTCATACAGTCATAAAAATACACAATGAGGTAAGGCATTCCATACGTCTTCAGTCCTCAGCTTCATTGCTAAGCCCTTATCTTTTCCAGTCCAATGTTTACCGCCTTATACCTATATCTTTGGAACCAGACTGGAGTTCAAAGTTGAACCCCAGAGTAACTGTTAGACTCATATACAATATGTATACAGTGCATGCAATGCCAATCACAATCAGGAGGTACAAATAAATCTGCCTTTGTCACAACAAACTGACATGTAGCAACTCCGCAGGACCGCCTCGTCAAGACAAGCCCCTCGGAACAGCGCGCAAAACAGCCTCGTAGTCGTGGAGCGACCCCGATCCCTAGCCTAGGCCTCGTGGACACCTATAAACACACAATCATATAGGCTCCACCTACCCCACATACTCTGATCGCTGAAGAACACCCTAAGGACACATAGTCCAATAGGTACCGCAGCTCGATCCTACATGCCCCTGCATCGTAGCTAAAACCCTAAGGACACACAGTCTAATAAGTACTACAGCCCGATCTCAGTACTATAGCAGAGGCACTACAGCCCGATCTTGGTACTGCATCAGAAACCTAAGGACACGCAGTCCAATAGGCACTGCAGCCCGATCTCCTACATCATGATAAAACACACATGCAAAAGCAACATAAAGTATGCAAGTCAACAGTTACTACCTGGCACGCCTTGAAAATAGAAAACTCTTCCTTTAGCACTTGAAATATGTCTCACACATGTTCACATCCTATATACAGCAAAAATACCACACTTTAAATCACATATTCAAACTTTACTTCAAGTTCCATAAATTTCACCTAACTCCAGAATTTTCCAGAAACGCTAATCCAACTTCGCTGATTTTTAATAAATTCTAGAAAATTCCTATTGACATGAAATCAGCGTCCATTGAACCCTTAGAATATATATTTTACCATAAAAATAATTCCCAAAGTCATCTGGGTTCGAATGCTTCTCAGATTCTCAAAACTTTTCCATTGGTCCGAGACAGAGTCCAGGTTTTTAGGTCATTTTCAACTTAAAATAAATCTTGGTTGGAAACTCAAAATGACACAAAATATTATATCCAAATAATCCTCAGGATGTCTAATTTTACCATGTAAAATTTCAGAGAAAAATAAGGTGATTTACTATTTCAAAACTACCGATTAACACACACTGCCCAGAAACCGCAAGAACCGACAGATTTTCGTATAACAAAGACTTGAGCCTTTAGGGTTTTGAAAAATGTGATCTCACTTGACCCCACACAAAAAAACCTTATGGACTTAATGGAAACCTCAAAAATACCAAAATACTACAGAAAATCCATGAAAATCACCATAGGGCAGAAGAAAGGATTCCAAGTCGTCTGTTAGGAGCTTACCTTAGGATCGGTTTTGGCGGGTGCCTTCCTCTTCCTTGGACCAGAGCCTTCAGCTGGACCTTCCTCTCCAACCTTGAGCATGAAATGGGGCAGCCAAAAATGGGTAGGAGGGGTCCTATTTATCGGCTTCAAAAGGTTAGGGCTTGCTCCGTAATTAAATAACACCTTAGGGGTAAAATAGTCATTTTCCGCTAGATTTTTCCCAAAGATGCTCCAGAATATTCTCTTCTAGGGTATTCTAGAGTCTTCTAGTCCAGGACATGTGGCACCATCTGAACCCTCCAAATCCAAATTCCAAGATTGCCCTTGATGGTGAGTTTGGGTAGTTTTAGGTATAGGGGCAAAACGGTCGTTTTGCACCGCTCATCTTCCAAAGCCGTGGGACCCACAAAATCTTTCACCTTGTAACATCGATTCAAATATATGGTCCAGATTAATCCGGATTATTTTATTCTTTCTCTCTCTTCATGATGACTTGATGTGACATTCTCTCTCTTCATAATTACACAACAAGATATTTTCTCTCTCCTCTGGGCCCACTGGAATTCTTCCCCTACCAGTGTCCTGGGCCTGGGCCTGACTCCAGGAAATCCTATCCAACCCCGCTCAGCTCTTGGTTGCCGGTCCCACCTTACCTCGTAATGCACACCTTCAACCAAACTTATGTGGGCCCGAATCATCAGTCACTTTTCCCAGACCACAAGTGGACGAGGCATACTACCTTGGGGATCAAGAAATCCTTATTCCAGTTCCTCATATCCACCTCGTAATGCGTGCTATCCGATAATCCAATTTCTGGCCCCGAAATGCCACGTGTCCGACGTAGCACTACCACTATTGACTTTTCCTTCTACACTTGGTCCAGATACACACTTTCTCTCTCTTCCCTTATTATTTCCTTCAAAAACACAGGCTCCTAAGATCGCTTCGAAAATGCCATATACTTACTTGTACCGGCATATTTTTGCTCAACCGAGGGTCCTATACCTCAGACATAGTTGGGTGGCATCTTTTCGACCGGACTTTCACCGTATACATCTTCTCGTACCCATTTTACGTTAGTACCTTAGTTCCACCTGGCAAAGATACTAGGTCCACTGACCCGTATGGCCGAGTTACTTAGTCCCAGAGAGGCTTCCTATGCCTCGACCTTCTTGGGACTCTTCCCAAACTGGGCCTAGTCGTTCGCCTATTTTAGGCTTATTTTCACTTCTCAGGGTCCAAAATTTGGGGTGTTACAACTGACCAGGGACATTTAGGACAATCTTTATGATATATTCAAGGATACAATCATCATAATAAACATGCAAATGATATGATAACAAAATGGGGAAATACTTTAAATAACAATAATGTTTAAAGTACAATGACCTCATGGCATAATTTCCAACAGTTTTAACGACAAAGGGACTATAGGTAGTTTGAATTGAAAGAAGATTTGCAAAAGGCTCAAGCCAAAGAGAAAGATCAAGATTGCATTCTTCACTTAGCTTTACAAGGTCCACATAGATAGTAGGACAAAAACTCCTATTGCCATAATGTTCCCTAAATTGTTTAGCTTTAGCATTAGAAAACAAAATGGGATTGCAATAGAAAGAGATAGGAGCAATTGGGAGATCATAGATAGCCTGAAGGGTAGGAGGTTTACTTGGTACTTTAAGCTTGATTGCTCTTGCACTATAGCAGATTGGCCTTTAGATTGAGAAGCTTGGACCTTAGGCGATCCTTTGAACTCAGTAGATGTGATAGTCTTCTTCTTCTTCCTAGGAACTTCAACTATTGGTTCCTTGTTTCTACGTTTGCAGCCTCAGGATCAATGGGCTTCCCTTTAGGAATCTCAGGAGGTTCTTGAAGCACTACTTTCTTTGCTCTTGCTTTAGGAGAGGGTTCGTTGACGTTGGAACCTCTTTGGAGTATGTTTCTCTCTCCTAGGTCATTTCCGAAGCGGAGGAAATGAAGATTTAGTGGCCTGGTAGTCAGAACTGGAATCATTGGGCTTGGCTGAACGTTTAGGAGGTATTTTTGAAAGGTAAGGCTAGAGTAGGGTTTGAGAGAAGAGAGGTTTTCAGAGAAAATGAGGTTCAGACTCGAGGGTTTGCGAGAAGTGAAGAGCAACAGTCAAGCATCAGTATATATAGAAAGCTTTGAACTCGAGTTTCTACTTGATGACTTGAGTTACCTGTTTGAGTGACTAAAAAAAGGCTTGAGTTCACATTAAAATATACTAACCTAGACTTCAAGTGTACATATGAAAATACTTGAAAAATACCTTTAACTCAAGTGTGAAAATTGCTCTGCTCTAGAATGTTTCCTATCTTGACCTGACTCAAGTTTGATATGCGTTGGCTCGAGTTAAGTTTTCCTCCAAAACTTAGGTTGCTTTTTGATTGACATTGACTTGAGTTTTATACCATGAAACTCGAGTTAATCTCTTTTGACAACAAACTTCTACAACTTTTCTAGTTTATCAGAGGTCTGCAAAAACTATAACTAGACACTTCAAAGCTTAAGTTAGTATCTATTGATCATCATAAATATAACTAACATTAAGTACAGATTACTTACAACTCATTGGGATTTACTATTCTCAATTCTCTTATAATGAATGTAAATTGCTCTTTAGTTAGTGGCTTTGTGAAGATATCAGCAAGTTGAAGATGAGTGGGAATGAAACACTTTGACATCCTTCTTCTGAACACGATCTCTGATGAAGTGATGTCTTACATCAATATATTTGGTTCTTGTATGTTGAACATGATTCTTCGCCAAGCTGATTGTGCTAGTGTTGTCACACAGGATTGGAATCTCTTTGAGGTGGATTCCCAAATCTTGAAGTTGTTGCTTGAGCCACAAAACTTATGCACAACAACTTGATGCATCAATGTATTCAGCTTCGGTTGATAATAATGAGACCATAGTTTTCTTCTTGCTAAACCAAGATATAAGTGTACCACCAAGGAATTCACATTGGCCACTTGTGCTGTTTCGGTCAGTCTTATATATAGCATGGTCCAAATTCGAATACACCATAAGATATTCAGCTTGTCCTTTGGGAAACCATAATCCAAGAGTTTTTGTGTTTACAAGGTATCTAAAGATCCTCTTCACATGTTCAACATGAGACTCCTTTGGGGCTGATTGGTACCTTGCACACATTCCCACACTGAATTATATGTCAGGAAAGCTAGCGGTCAAGTATAGTAGAGATCCAATCATCCCTCTATACTTGATAATATTTAAATCTTTGCCATCCTTATCAGCATCCAAAGCAAAGGTTGAACTCATAGGAGTATCAACTCCATTGCATTGGTCCATCCTGTTAGTATTTAGGTGTCTTAGAGACAATCTATAAGGACAATCTGTTAGTATTAGCTAGTAATTGAAAAAGAGACCAAAATGAACCCTCACAAAAATTATCTAGCGTGTTTGTTTACCTCCCATCATTGGTGGTGCTTAAGACCCTTCAACATGGTAATGCTCTCTAGCTCAGCTAAGACCTACTGTTTAGACGAGTAACGGTGCCATTCAAAGTGTATGACACTTAAGATGATGGTTTTGTTGGACTAGATGTATAGTCTGCAGGCTCAACCGAATCAATGCATTTAGGGTAAATTATCTAGAATGTTTATTTACCTCCCATCATTGGTGGTACCTAAGAATCCTACAACATGGTTGTGGGGATCTGAACATGCAGCGGAAGGATTTTCATCGATTTATAAACTTACGAATCCCTTAATTCAAAGTTTAAACATGTTAATCATGTCTAAAACATATAGCAAACAAATTAAACTTGGTTAGAAATGATAAGAATCAAGAAAAACAAGTTTGAATCAAAAGAACCAAATCATAACCGAGTTGCACATGATAACTCGAGTTATGATTATACCCAATGAATGTGTCTAAATGAAAGGATAACTCGAGTTACTCGAGTTATGATTTTGAAATTACATTCATGGACTGAGAACCTTCTTTCGAGAACCTTCTTTGATTTAGGAGCCATAACTTGAGTTACGTTAACACTAGAGCAAGGGCCAATATTCTAACTCGAGTTACTACTAGCGTCGTTCAATTTCTCTCGATATGCTTATAACTCGAGTTATATCGGATAACTCAAGTTACACTCGATGAAAATTTCAAATCACGAGAAGCTTTCTGGAACAAAAAAGTACAGCCATAACTCGAGTTGCTAAGTGGTAACTCGAGTTAGGATCTCTGCAAAACTGATTTTTCTTAAACTTATAACTTGAGTTACGATTATCAACTTGAGTTACTTTGTACAGTGAATTTGGCTTTCTGAGAAATGAAACTTGAGTTGTAACTAGTAACTTGAGTTATCCATTTTCTAAAACATTTTCAAATCAACTCAAACTTTCTTTCGATTCCTTTTAATATTGAATACAATTGTTAGGTATCATCAAAACACTAAGAGAACTAACAGAGTCGACTCTACGAATCCACTCCCTCTACCGGTATCCACACCGAACAACACTCGAACACGGACAGCAGCGTCCTATCGCCTTCAAACTTTGCGTCTCTCCTTTTCTCTCTCGAGTTTCTCGCAGCTTTTCTAATACGTCTAACAAAATGTCCCGTAGGTTTTTCTGAACCCAATAGCCATATTATATATATGCAAAATCAATCCCTATTAATCTTGAAATATGAATTTGGATTAAAATAATATATTAATTAAATCTATCCAATAGATATAATATAATCTATTTATTTAATCCAAATTAAAAGCCTTATGATTTAATTTATCTCTATAAGTTAAATCGAGATATGATATCTATCTATTTAATTAAATCGAGATACTATCTCAATTGTAATCAAATAAGATATCGAAAATCAAATCGAGATACAATATCTCTATTTGTTTTAGATATTTAATTTATCAAATAAATTAAATACAAAACACATATTATATAATTATATTATAATCTCCATTAAATAATATTATTATATTATTTTAGAATTTAATAATATATATATATCCATCCTATATTAAATACAACATTCATTAAATCTTAGACATATCTAAGATTCAATGAATCTAGACACTATTGCTCGTGTTGGACTATTCTTGTGTGCGGCCCTATAGGCCCACATGAGATTGACATCGGGCCAATACTGTGTACTAGCCCACAAGTCACAAGCGACATCTAACAAAACATTATGACTACCCAATTCATATGGGGATCAATGATATGATACAACCTATCATACAACCTTCTCACGTCCCTTTTGTCACACGATAATTTGGTCAAGGATGAGGCATGGATAATGTCAACTTCCTGTTTTTGACCATTACTTTCTCGATTCTTGAGTAGTCTAATAATTGAAATGGAAACTCCTTTCCATCGTAGTATGGCCATACATTTCTCAGACTCACTCATCGAGGGGCCCAGTATTATCTCTTTACAAATGTAAGGGACAAATTCCATCTTGACCATTCACATTCCTCTACATGAAAACCACTGATCCCGATCTAAGCCTTTATCATCACCCGGTCAAAGGTGACTTTTGACTAGGTCAAAAAATTAGCAACTCATCATGTAGGAATCCATGATGATCTCAGGTCAAAGGGCGTTGTGACGCGGTTATACATGAGATAAGCTTATGACTAAATCCATGGAGCTTTCTCATAGTGGGTCAGTCCAGCAGCTTGTACTCTTACAAGTGCCAATGACTTTGATTCGTATCTCCATACCTCATCAAAGTCATACTGGTCTTATTTCATCTTTGTTCCCGCGTAGATGACCGACCAGGGGCATTTGGGATAATCTATGAGATATATCCAAGGATACAGTTACCACTATAAACATACAAAAGAAATGATAACTAAATGGAGAATTACTTTAAATAACATAAACATTTAAAGTACAATGACTTGCCCCTAGGACATAATTTCCAACAGACTCCCACTTACACTAGGTGCAATCATTAATTACGCTAATTCCCATTGCCTTAACATGACGCTCATGTTGTGCTTGTGCAAGCAGCTTAGTAAGAGGATCAGCTACCTTATCTTCTCCTGGTACTTTGCATATATATGTATCACCTCTTTCATTGATTTCTCTGATAAGATGAAATCGCCTGAGTATGTGCTTGGTCCTTTGATGTGACCTAGGCTCCTTGGTTTGTGCAATAATGCCACTAAATACTCAGCTTCTGTTGCAGAATCAACTACAGTGCTTTGCTCAGAGCTCTTCTAGCTTGCCGCACCACCATTCAACAGGAATACATATCCTGATTGTGATCTTGAATCATCTTGCTCAGTTTGGAAACTCTCATCTGTGTAACCAGTCACACAGAGCTCATCCTCCAAGCCACCATATACCAAGAATAAGTCCTTAGTCCTTCTTAAGTACTTTAGGATATTCTTGACAGTAGTCTAGTGACCCTCACCGGGATCTTGTTGATATCTGCTGGTCATACTCAAGGAAAATGACACATCCGGTCAAGTACATAATATTACATACATGATCGATCCAATGGCGGAGGCATATGGAATCTTACTCATGCGATCTGTTTGATCTTGTGTTCTAGGACACTGATCCTTACTGGGATGAATGCCATGAGACATGGGCATGCAACCCCTTTTAGAATCCTACAAACTGAACCTATGCAGTATCTTGTCTATGTATGTGCTCTGACTTAGGCCTATTAGCCTCTTGGACCTATCTCTATAGATCCTGATCCCTAGGATGTAAGTGATTCGCCTAAATCTTTCATTGAGAAAGACTTTCCTAACAAAGACTTGACACTTTACAAGGTAGGAATGTCATTCCCAATAAGTAGGATGTCATCAACGTAAAGCACTAGAAATACAACTATGATCCCACTAACCTTCTTGTAAACACAAGGTTCATCCATGTTTTGAATGAATCCAAACTCTTTGACTACTTCATCAAAATGATGATTCCAACTCCGAGATGCTTTCTTCAATCCATAAATGGATCTTTGAAGCTTACATACTTTACCAAAGTACTTTGGACGCACAAAACCCTCAGGTTGTGTCATGTACACATCCTCAAGTAGCTTTCCGTTAAGGAAGACTGTTTTGATGTCCATTTGCCATATTTTTTGTCATAATATAATGCAATGGAAAGAAGGATTCTGATTGATTTGGCCATGGCAATTGGGGAAAAGGTTTCATCATAGTCAACACCATGAGTATGAGTGAACCCTTTTGCATCCAGCCATGCCTTGAAGACATTTACTTTGCCATTCATGTCAGTCTTCTCTTTGAAAACCCACTTGCACCCATTGGTTTTTACACCTTCAGGTGGATTGACTAAGGTTCATACCTTATTGTCGTACATGGATTGAATTTTAGACTTCATGGCATTTAGCCATTTTTCGGAGTTTTGTCCCACCACGGCCTCTCGATAGGGAGTTGGCTCATTCTGCTCAATGAGCAAAACCTCACGACTTCCAGTAATCAAAAATCCATATCTCGAGGTCAGAGCCGTGATCTATCGGACCTTCATGGGCCTTGTGTTACTTGAGTAGGCTCAACAACTTGTTGTGAGTCTTCTTCGTTTTCCATATGTGGTTCTACGTTGTCTTGTGACTCTCGAACTTCTTTGAGGTTCACCTTACTCCCACTTGTTCTTTTAGAGATGAACTCTTTCTCCAAAAAGACACCATTCCAAATAACAAACACTTTGTGATCGGTGGGATTTTAGACATAGTATCCTTTAGTTTCCTTAGGATACCCCACAAAAAGGCATCTTGAGGATCTGGATGATAATTTATTAGAGGCTTGTTGTTTAACATAAACCTCACATCCCCAAATTTTAAGAAATGACAAACTGGGTTTCTTCCCAGTCCATATCTCATATGGTGTCTTTTCAACTACCTTTGATGGAACACGATTTAGTGTGGGCACAGCTGTTTCTAGGGCGTGGCCCAAAAGGAAGGTGGGAGATCTGTTTGACGCATCATAGATCAAACCATATCTAATAGAGTTCGATTCCTCCATTCAAAAACACCATTCCATTGAGGTGTTCCAGGAGGAGTAAGTTGTTAGATGATTCCACAACTCCTAAGATGGTGAAGGAACTCTTGCCTCAAATATTCACCACCCCGATCATATTGAAGTTCCTTAATTGTCTTGCCAAGTTGGTTTTACACTTCATTTTGGAATATTTTGAACATTTCAAAATATTCAGACTTATGTTTCATTAGATAGATATAGCCATATCTACTAAAATCATCTATAAATGTAATGAAGTACAAATGACCTCCTCTGGCAGAAGTATTCATTAGTCCACACACATCAGTATGTTTGAGGCCTAATAAATTGGTGGCCCTCTCACTATGCCCAGTAAAAGGTGCCTTCATCATCTTTCCTAATAAACAAGACTCACATGTATCAAATGATTCAAAATCAAATGAGTTAAGAAATCCATCTTGATGGAGTTTCAAAATGTGTTTCTCATTTATATGGCCTAAACGACAATGTCATAGGTAGGTTGGATTCAAATCATTTGACTTGAAAATTTTAGTAGTTATTCATAGATTCATCCATTATTAGGATGTTCTAAATTAAGTACATAATGACTAGCATGCAAATCACCATGAGAATAAAAAACATCATTATGATAAATTGAACATTTATGGTTCCTAGTAATGGAAGTATAACCTTCCTTATCCAAATAAGAAATTGAAATAATGTTACTACTCAAAGAAGGAACATAAAAGCAATTGTTCAAAAATAACAAAAGCCCACTGGGCAGACCTAATTCATCAGTGCCTACGGCTAAATAAAGCAACTCTTGCTCGGTTTCCCACTCGTAAGGTCAACTTCGCCCTTCTTCAATATTCTACTGTCCTTGAGACCCTGCACATTTGTACAAATGTGAGATCCACATGCAGTATCTAATACCCATGTAGAGGAAGTAGAAAAATGAATATCTATGACATAGATACTTGAAGCGATAGCCCCGCTATCCTTCTTGTTCTTTGAGTAAATACTCTTTCTGGTCTCTGACAAAAAACGCGATCCCTATTTTGGTCCCTTAAAAAAAAGGGTCCTTTTTAGTCCATAAAAAGGACGAATAAGGGTTGTTTGGTTGACATTTTGATCCTCAAAATTTCCAAAATGTCATTTTTAGTCGCTTAAACAGGACGAATAAGGGTCGATTTTTTTGTAAGGGACCAAAATGGGGTCCGTATTTTTTGTCAGGGACCAAAAAGGGTATTTACTCTTGTTCTTTTTTAGGCCTTCTTGCTAGAGTTTACAATTCCTCTTCGAATGACCCGAGTCATTGCAGAAGTAGCAGACCCCATCCTTCGGAGGCTTTGCCTTTTTGGCTGCAGGCTTAGATTCGGGCCTATTTGACTCATTGGTCTTACCAGTGGAGCTAGTACCCTTTCTTTTGCCCTTGCCTTTTCTTTTCATACCCTTTCCTTTTTGAACCATCAAAATAGTGTTGGCCTTCTTCTTAATGCTCTGCTCAGCTGTTTTGAGCATCCCACGCAATTCAGAAATTGATTTTTCCATGTTGTTCATATTATAGTCCATGACAAACTGGTCATAACTTTCCGGGAGTGAGTTCAAGATCATATCTGTAGCTAACTTCGGGTTCATGGGAAATCCCAGCCTCTCAAGGTGATCAATGTAGCCTTTCATTTTCAACAAATGAGAACTAATTGATTCACCTTCAGCCATCTTGCAAGAAAATAGGCCTTTGTGGTCTCATATCTTTCTTGCCTTGCCTGTTGTTGGAACATTTCCATACGATGATCAATCATCTCAGAGATTCCATATATTCCAGATCTCCATCGAGGTCTGGAATCATAGTGGCAGGCGTCAGGCATCCTACATCCATAGAGTCATTGTGATGCTTCAAGTAAGCATCTTTGTGATCTCTTGGAGTATTGGCTACAGGCTCGTAAGGAATGGGTTGATTGATGATATACTCCTTTCTTTTGTGTTTAGGATCAACGCTTAAGTTCCCAAACATGTCAAGAAAGTTTGTCTCATCGAGTCCATCCTTCTTAAGGACTGATCGTATTGATGGTGTTGCGTGTTACTATTCGACATGATTATACAATTAAAGGATATGCAAAGTTTAATTAGTAATCTCCCACTGAATCAACAACCCTCATTATAATTAGTGGGCTAAGATCCATATTTGGCTTAAATTTAAGTTCGCTTTGGCAGGACGCTTAAAATCAAGTTATTTAGGTAGGCAACCCCTTTGCCAATTACATCACATGTAATTCTTAGATCTTTATGGGATTCGATCATCATATGACCGGCACGTTTAATCCCATCTAATGCCTTGAGATCCAAAACCATTTTGATAATCTCAATTAAGTCAAGACAATAATGAATGTTGAGTATCACCATTTCCCACTTTTGTCTCACCAAGATAACTCAAATGCATCCACTTTGGTGGAACATACAAATGGGCGATCTAGGTTTTGACAAGTATTCATTAATTGATGGCATTATAACTTAAGATTTTATTTAGAAGGTATTATTTGATATAATCTAATTAATCCTATTAATTACTCTTGTGGTGATATTTCATCTTCATGAGAGACTCCACAAAGATTCATTGTAGAGAGTATCATTGGATATGTAAAGTCTTTATCGTTTGGTAGTGTGGATCATCCTAAACTGAGGATGTCATTGAGCACTATATCCTAAGGTTATACTTTGACTGTATAACTCTATCCACTTGAGAATGGGGTGAATTGTATACTCTTGGGAATGACTCGAATACATAGGTGTAGATGAACATGCCAAAAGGACTCACAGTCCCCTAGAAGGGATTAGTCGTTCACAGAACCAGTAGGGCATGGATGACTTCTAGTTGACTTGGGAATCTGTGCACAATGAAAAGCTATATTTAGTCAACCAAGGGAGATGATATTCTATCTTTGATCTTGACTAAATGTGAATGACGATGTAAGGGATGATACTAGCATGGTATCCAAATTAAAAAATGTAGATCACTTGATCAAGTCAATTATTCTGCGAGCCACAATGCATTGTTAGTGTTTTATGTTGTCATTAGATAACTTGGGCCCATTCAAGAAGTTTGATTGGTCGAAGGTTATTTATGTTAGTGATTAATTGAGCTAGATAAGACACACACAAAGGTTATTTTTTATTGCTTAAAATTAGCAAGCTTGGGCCAATAATTTTTATTAGGCTTTCTCGAGAGAATATGTGTATTTGGGTTAGAGTGGAACTCTAAGCTCAATATACTAAAATGGCACCATATTGGTTCCTTAGTGGAAAATTAGTTTCTCCACTAATATGCCCAAATATGATAGAAGACCAAACAAGGTCTTAGGCCAATTTGAATTTAGAATTTGAATTTTGATTTTATAATTTAAATTTAAATTTTAAATTCAAAAGATTAGGTTATAAAGATTAGGTTATAATTTGAATTATCTTAATATATTTATGTATATAAATAAATAAATGTCCAATAAAGATTGGATAATTAAAGGATAAAGAAATGATTAAAGATATGGGTATAATCCATTATCTTGAATTATTAATTCAAGAAATGATTAAAGATATGGATATGATCCATTATCTTGAATTTTTAATTCAAGAAATAATTCAAGATATGGATTTAATCCATTTTCTTAATTATTTGGATAATGCCAATTAATGGCCTTTAATCTTGAACCCTAATTAGGGTGTTGGCTGAAGAAATTCATACGACACTTTAGTCTTGAATAATTTCGGCCAACATAGAGAAACTCTAAGGTGTTGACTGAAATATTGAACTCTCTTGAACTAAAGAAAATTTGGCTATAGCAATAAGAAAGGTAGCAAGTGGTGTCATCCATAGGTAATCCAATCTTGTTCTTATCCTAAACCTAATCTTTTTGAAATAAAGAAAACCCAAGAACCTTGACACCTCTATCTTGTCGTCGCCAAGCAAGCAGCAAAGGAAAGAGAGGAATCAAAGAGAAAGAGTTCTTAAGGCAATCTGGAGATAGCCGTGTGGATTAGCATTAAAGACATCATACATTTGAGGTCTTTAGTGATCTAAGGTAGTCATAAGACCCCTCATTTATTTTAATGAGCAGATACTGAAAAGGAACCCATGAGTATTTACTTTATTCTTTAATTTGGGAAAACTCATGAGATCTAGTTAAAAAGTTACGGGATCCATAAGAAGGTAGTTATGGTTTTTAACTTATGAGTACCGTAAAAGTTATGGGTTCTTATGAGTGATCGTAAAGAGTCAAAGCTCTTGTGCTTATGATATTTGGTTCCATGAGTACCCGTAAAGAGTGCTTATAGAGGTACTTATAGATCGCCCACCAATGAGGCCCTCACATCGACCAGCTAGGTATCAAACCTCCTCCCTTTTAGGGTGAAGGTCGACACCTTAGCCAACTGTGCCAATCCTCATTGGCATATTAACTTATTTATTTAGCTTATGAGTATCGTAATGAGTTACGGGTTCTTATGAGCACTCGTAAAGAGTCACAACTCTTGTTTTTATAAAATTTAGTTCCATGAGCACCCATAAAGAGTTACGGGTTTTCATATATTAACTTATTTAAGTAACTCATAAGTGTCATAAAGAGTTACGGGTTCTCATGAGTATTGTAAAGAGTTACGATCATAAATTCTAGTTTCCGTTGCAATTAGTGACGAGCAAAATTTTTTATTTTTCACCTTATGAGTTTGCAAGAAAAATATTCCAACTTCCCAAAATTGACCAACAAATGGTCTCATTCCATCTCTCTGTTCGCCCACCAAACCATGACTCCAACCCTCTACCTCCTTAATTATTCTCATCGCTCTCTTTTGCTCCCTTATATCGTCATCGACCTCACTGCTATTGCCTGCTGAAGTACCAACACAAAATCAGAGCACCGTTGCAGACCCCGATCACGTTACACAAAAAATACACCAAAGAAAGGAAGAGAATAGAACATTCTTATAAGAGAGCTTTTAAAGGGAGAAGATCATTATTTTGTGTGTGTTATTCAAATCCATATTTCCCCTTAATCCCACATCCTATATATATATAGTGTACATATAGTCACATATGAATACATGTGAATAGACATAACGATTAAACCATAAGAGGATATTTCTCTTTATGAACCCATGTCTCTCTAAGATAGCCCCTCTTGAATTAGGCCTAGGCCCTAATCCACCAAGGGTGAGTATATTCCAACATCTCCCACTCACCTTGGTGGATTCGATGTTGTGGGCTAAGTCTCTTTCTCTTCTTTCATACTAGGTGCTTTGTTGTGACCACGGACATGATATCTCCATTTAGACACTTGTACTAGAAAACCCTTTTCTAGAGATCGGCACAAGACAACCTTGTAGTGTAGCTCAATATTGATATAATGCCTGAATGTCATAGATTTACCAATATATACTTTTGTCATGGCCAATCTAATCCCTCTTTAGTAAGTATAAACTCAGATTGCCTTTTTCATATGCATAGTGTTCACATTTATGTAATTACAAAATAATATCATAAGGGGCCGGTCTCAAATACTAGCATAGGTGTGTATATTTCAGGTAATAATATTCCATTCGCCTATATATCACTTTGATATGAATCAACCACTTTTTTAACATAATACCTTTAGATCGCATCAATCATGATCATAGGACAAAATGTTAAAGTAGTAGACGTTGATGTTAGTTCTCTATGTGTTTTGATGATAATTAACAATTGTAAAGACACATTAAAGATTGTCTTTGGTAAGTTGAAAAACTTACTGTCAAAGCCAAATTCGAGTATTGGTCTCAATACTCGAGTATGGACTTGACAGAGAGTTGCTCAAATCCATTACACAAAGCAATACTCAAGTATTGGACACAATACTCGAGATTGGACTTACAGAGAGCACTCCAAGTTTTTCTCCTTGAGCCAAACTCGAGTATTGATATGAATACTCGAGTATGGAACACACAGAGACAATTTCAACATTGACTTAAGATCTCAATACTCAAGTATTCAATTGAATACTCAAGTATTGGTCAAACAGAGAGTCATCAAGTGTCTCATCCTTAGAAAACTCGAGTATTGGTTTTGCATACTCGAGTATTGGATTTTCACAAAGTTTTCATACTTAACACTTGTTTATGAATATGCAAGTATCCATTTGAAAACTCAAGTATTGACTTGACATCAATCTATCAAAGTTTTCAAACTCCTTGAATACTCGAGTATTGGTATAAACACTCGAGTATTGGACTGACAGAAAGACTACAAGTTTTATGCATATATTGGATACTCAAGTATTCATTTCAATACTCAAGTATTGACTTGGGAAAGACTTCACAAAGTTTTTCAAGATGAATGCATACTCGAGTATTGGGCATACAGAGAGCTTTGCTCTTTGTCAATGATTTGAACACTCAAGTATTGAAATCAATACTCAAGTATTGAGGTTTTTGAACTTAAACTTATTTTCATATCAAAAGTTCAAAACTCGAGTATGGATTTGTATACTTGAGTATTTCCCTTATTTCAACATTAAGGTCCAAAGGTCAAGTCTCGATGATTCCTCTCTGGAAGAAGAATACTCGAGTATCAAAATGAATACTCAAGTATTGACTTAAGTGCACAAGTGACAAACTCGAGTATTGGTGAACATACTCCAAAGTATTGAACGCTAAGTTTGAAAATCAAATCTGACGAATTTGTGAAACCTTCTTGTTTGATCTTAATACTTCCTATGATTAATCTCTAATGTTTCTAGATATGTTTAACCACTTTATTGGTGAGTTTCAGACAGATTAGAGAATGTACATTGAAGGTTTAAAGCAAAAGGAAAAGTGATGTCAGCACATTAAATGCAAACCCAGAAAGTTGCATACTTTTGGGTAATCCATCTGCACACGCCTAAAAAGAATTAAAGAATGATTTCTACATCCAGCAGCTGTTATTCCAACGGACAAATTCATAGAGATTCAACTACGAACATCTCGCAAATTTTGGATTAAGTGAAGTTTAGAGAGAAAAAGACCTAAACCGGAACAGGAACCTTGTCTAATGAAGGCACAGTTATAATCAAGATTACAACGGTCATTTAATGCACTCTTAGTATAAATAGAGTTGCATTCAATTCTTCTCAACAACTACAACTACTGAAAACACATAGCATTAAAAGTTCTTCAACTACCTCTCAGTTTTCGGTGATATTGTGTCTTTTGACATTGTAAGCTTCGGTGTTTATCATTATTCACTCTTAGAGAGAGTTTCTATTTGTAAAACATTTATTGTAAAGAATCACAAGTCGGGGACTTGGTGATTTGGGAGTTCATTGATTACAACTTAGGGGGAGTGAGTTCTAGTGGGAGAACTACTCTTGAGTGCAAAGTGTGTAATCAATTGTGATAGTGAAAAACCCAGAGAGTCTGGGGACTGGACGTAGGTCAAGTGGTTGGACCGAACCAGTATAAATCTTTGTGTCTAGCTCTTCTTCTCTACACTCTGTTCACCCCTGTTTTGCTGTTACAAAATAGAACAGTTTTAAAAAGATTTTGAAATCCCCAATTCACCCCCCTCTTGGGTATTTAGCTCCATTTTCAGTTGAAACATATTTCCATGATAATCTCAAAGTCAAAGGATACATTGAAAGGATTAACCTTTCTAGGACTAACACAACTATGAAGCACGGATCGATTCACTTGCTTATCAATTGCGGTTGTTTAACAAATGTGGTATGAATCACATGCTATAGTGTCGATCTTATATTTTAAGAACATATGCTATTTTGATTTTATCATCAACATCGTATAAACTTAATTCTAGATATTGCATATATCTAAACAAAAATTCTTCACCTCCACTCACATTACATGAGGTCAATTTTGAAGGATTTGTTGTATGGAAGCATGTATCATGGACTTGTGTTTCAATAATTCGATCCATATTTACAATCAAGGATCTCATCTCGACATACTGCACTTAACTAAAGGTGACATATTTAATGTTTCTTTTCTACCATGTTAGTACTCTTGCTACTTTGCTAGTGAACACAATTGTCTCATATTTGCACACTCCTTTAGAGTGTCAGAGGCGGTCACTCATGTGAGAAAGCTAAACTTACCAACTTATATGACATACTAGATATTTTATACCTACAAATACATTTAAAGCCATAATAAAGTGTCTATTACTTCATACCTTATGCATGCTAAATGACTTAACATGTTTCATATGCATGTCCTTGATTAGGGGACTTTCTTGCATAAGAATTTATTGTTAAAAAAACTTTATGTGTATAGAATCCACTACTATAGAAATTATGATATATGACGGTTATTAATTGCCATACATCATGGTTCCAAACCGTCATATATGCAAGCACTATAAAAGCTTGACGTAGGCACATTATAGCTCCAAACTACTATTTATTTCAAACCTATTATAACGATTGTAAATGAGAGAATATCATCAAGAGGGAGTGAATTGGGGATTTAAAAAATCTTTTTGACATTCCCATAAATGGCGCACAGAGTAAGGTATAATAGAGAGAAGGAGAGAAAGCTTGACACAGAAGATTTATACTGGTTCGGTCTCAACTCTTGATCTACGTCCAGTCCCCAGACTCTACTATCACTTCAATCAGTTATACACTCTGTACTCGAAAGTTATCCTCTCACTAGGATAAACTCCCCTTACAAGTTGTAAACTAATAACCCAATCCCAAAGTCCCAATACTTTGAGATTTTACAAATATAAATAATCAATAATAAACTCTCTAAAAGAGCAGATGAAAAAATACTGAAGTTCAGAATATCTGAATATATTATACATATGAGAGAAACAATAAATGCACTTTGATTGTTTTGAGCGTTTTCTATTTCTAATTGTTCTGGGTTGTTGTAGGAATTGAATTCTTCAACTTATATATGATGGTAGCATTTAATGACCGTTGGGAAGAATCAATCAAACCGTTGAGAGTAATAAATAGTCGTTAGGTTGAACCAGGAGTATTTTCTCAGATGCCTTTTATTCAACCAATGTGCCCAGACATTCTTTGTTAACATTCCTTGAGATATTTTCGGTGGATGATCTGGTGTCCAAATGAGGAAAGAAAACATTAAAACCTTTAGAATGTGCATAGAATGAGTTTCCAAATTCATGCTTCATTTTTTGGACCAACATTTAATGCTTCTGACATCATCACTTGCTTTAAGCTTAATCTTCAGGTTAACATCTGTTTGATCATCTGAAACTCACTAACAAATTGATTAAACATAGTTAAGAACAGTAATGAGAGATGATATGAAGAATATAGATCATTCGTGAAGATTTTGCAAATCCAGACACGGTGGTTTCAAAACAGAGATGCGTTCACTTGAGTTAATTTCAAGCAAATTGGAGTGTATGACTCGAGTTTAACATTCTAAACTCGAGTCACTAGTTCATCTTCTTTGAAAATAAGTTTGAAGTTTAAATGAAGATGTCTCTATATGACTTAGGCTCAAGTTTCAAATGTTTAATTCCAATGTATGACTAGCTCGAGACAATTTAAACTTTGAAAGCTCTCGGCCAAGCACTAACTTGAGTTAACCATAACTAGCTCGAGACAATTTAAAATTTAAATGCTTTGACAAACTCTTGGCCAAACACAAACTCGAGTTTTCCTTTTAGACACTTGAGTCAAGTTAAGTTCAAATGTCTTGACTAACTCTCTGTCTTGATTTAACTCGAGTTTTGCAACTCCAAACTTGAACAAGTTTTGAACATTTTTAACTTAACCTTAAACTTCATTTAGTTTACAAATATCAATTATCATCAAAACACATAGAGAACTAACATTCTTCCCCTTTTGATGATGACTACACTTGTAAACAAATTGTCAAGTTTTCAGAAAGAACTTGAGCAAGAAATGAAATAACCAAAACTTGAAGCCATATGCAAGAATTCATATATCATTGCAAGATTAACATGCTAAGTACATCAGAGTAGCAAAAAAAAAAAAAAAAAAAAAGGAAGCATAGGTACATAGCAAAGTCAAATTACAGGGATGGCAAAAAAACAAAACAACACTACAAAGTGACTTAAATACAATGTAAAAGATTATTGATATTTTATGACTAATGATAAATCATGCTCAAATGACTTCACTTCACTTCTCTTCTCCCCCTTTGTCATCACTTAAAATGGGAGGATCAGAAGAGGTAGCAGGTGGAGGAGCTAAGACAAGAACCTCAGGCTGAGGATCAACCAAAGGTGTGGGTGGAGGAGAGTGGTGAGAAATGGGTGAGTCAGGGTGAGAGGATGATGCGGAGGAATCCTCATCAAACAAGTTAGTAGTATTTCCAAAAGGGAAATCTTGATTGTGGAAGTCTAAGATGGAGGAACAATAACAGTTGCTGGCATAGGATCAACGATAGGTGTAGTGAAAGTGAAAGTGGGGGATGAAATGATAGGTGAAGGTTTAGATTTGGGAATGCTGAAACTAGGGCCGGCAGGGGTAGGTGAAGAAGTTCCAAAACAAAAATTAGTACTAGGGTCACCATGATTAGGGCCAGCTACAGTAGACTGAGACTGATTCTTTAAAATCTTGTCCAACTTGTCACCAAGAATCATAATCATGGTATGAATAGTACCAATACTAGCGGCGTGATCCTCAACGTGGTCACCAAGGTTCTCAACCTTCCCAGTCATCACATTATGAGCATCCACCATAGTATGTTGTCCCTTAGTCACCTAGCTATGAGTCTCCTACCTCAGACTCAATCCTATCAGTCAAGTTAGAAATTGCTTTATCCATAATTTCCTTGATTTGATCTTGTAAACCAAAAGAAGGTGTAGGTTGAGGTGGTCTAGAAGGAGGTGGAATAGATTGAGCTTCATTTGCTTGAGAGTAAGTGGCTCTAGATCTTGAAAGGGCCTTTGACTGGCTTGATCCTTCCTCAAACAATATCCTCATCAAATTTAGATGATGTTTACCAAACATCTATGGCTTAACCGGTTGCTCATTCGTGGCTAAATACCAAACCTTTTCTTGAAAATAATGAGGGAAACAAGATTTGGAAAAGGGATGATAGAAGACTTTCTAGAAGAAAATTTGAACTTAGCCATCTCCTGAAAGACCCGAATGGCCAATATTGTGAGGCACTTTGTCAATAATAAAGGCAAAAATGGGGTAATCCTTTTTTGTAAAGTGTGTGAAATTTCCACCCTTTTGTATGAGAGTCTTGGAATAGATATACTAGATAGCCCTATGCAATGAGGGCATCAAAACAAAGGGAAAGGATAAAGTGTCTAATGGCCCATCAGGTAAAAGCTCATTAGGTCTAAGAATTTGAAATATATCCTTGTTGTCATAATTCAACACAGCTTCAGGAGAAGGATTAGAAATTATAAGCAGAGAATTGATAGACTTAGCAGATATAACAATTTGTCTACTCCTCACATGAGTAATAATTCATTCCTCTATTAGATTACCTTTACTATCCAAATGATTAGCTGAGGCTATAAGAGGTACGGATAACAAGAGGGTTTTAAAATTGAGCAAGCCACGAGGAAAGATCAAGGTTGAAATCTTCCCTAAGCTTTGAAAAATCAAGATATACAATAGGGCAAAAACTTTTATATGAATAATTTTCCCTAAACTGTTGAGCAGCAGCATTTTCAAAAAGAATAGGGTTTCAAAAAAATTTTTAGGAGGTTTAGAGTGAGAATATATAGCCTGAAGAGTAGCGGTTTCTTCAAATACCTTGGAACTTGATTGTTCATGGGATGTGAAGCAAAAGGACCAGAAGGAGATGCTTTGAAGTTAGTAGAAGGAACAGTCCTCTTCTTCTTCTTAAGTTTAGGAAAAACAGGAGATGGTTCCTTGGATTTGCGTTTCACATCCTCTAGGTCGATGGGCTTTCTCTTTAGAACCTTAGGGGGTTCCTGAATCAGACCTTCTTAACTTTCCCTTTTTCCTTGGGTGAAGGCTTGTCGCTGGCAACCTTCAGTTGAAACCTTCTAGGAGTGTGTTTCTCTCTCTTAGGTCTCTTCAATTGTGCATACGAAAACACTTGAAAGTTTTTGTTGACTCAAGTGAGTCACTTGTTGAATCGAGTTTGGAAGTTGCTCTGCCCTTGAGTTTCTCTCTGTCTTGTATTGACTCAAGTTTACTCTTGCTTTACTCGAGTTTGGTTTTCTCTTCACAAGTAGCGTCGCTCTCTGTCTGAAATACACTTGAGCGTGCCACACGCTGCCTTAAGTTAACTTTTCTCCAAAACTTAGTGTTTGCTCTCTACCTTCAGTTGACTCAAGTTTGAGGTTTACAAACTTGAGTTTGCCTCTTTTGACAGCAAAGTTCAGCAACTTGACAGATACATTAGATTTCTTGCATAAGTCACAACTAGACACTTTGATGCTTAAGTTAGTATCTAATGATCATCAAAAATATAACTAACATTGAGTAGAGATTACTTACAACTCATTAGGAGTTACCATTCCAATTCTCTTCTAATGAATGTAAATTGCTCTTTAGCTAATGGCTTTGTGAAGATATCAGCAAGTTGGAGATGGGTGGGAATGAACATCACTTTGACATCCTTCTTCTAAACATAATCTCTGATGAAGTGATGTCTAATATCAATATGCTTAGTTCTTGTATGTTGAACAAGATTCTTTGCCAAGCTGATTATGCTAGTGTTGTCACACAGAATTGGTATCTCCTTGAGATGGATTCCTAAATCTTGAAGTTGTTGCTTGAGCCATAACACTTGTGCACAACAACTTGATATGGCAATGTATTCAACTTTTACTCGAGTACCATACTTGAGTATCAGGAAATCTTGCTCGCGTACCATACAAACAAAGAGCAAATATGAGATAAAGATATCTATACTAGAGTAACATCTTACATGTACTCGAGTGCCCTACCCGTGTGCATTAGCTCTTACTCGAGTAAAACTTTGCTGATGACAATTTATTACACAGAGGAGCTATCCACTCAAGTATTACATAATCCTTACTCGAGTGAGCAAAATTTCTTGCTCGAGTACTGCATCAATACAACTTTGAACTTTGTTGATAATCCTTACTCGCGTAAGACTTTCCCATACTTGAGTAACGTTACCTAAAATCACTTAATCAGAAAGGTTAAATAGAGTTTGCTTGAGTACCTTGACAGCTTACTTGAGTAACCTTGAGACTTAGCCAAATATCACTGATTCAAAACCTTAAATACATTCAAATCTTGTTATCATTAAAACTCCGAGAGATAACAAAACATTCCTTCACCTTTTGTTTTTCCTGTTGACAATTAATACTAAATGGGAATAGCAGAAAAGGTCTTTCGAATGCTCAAAGAATGGTTTCCTTGTTGGTGCTTTGTTTTCTACAACAACATTTAATTCCTCTTACATATCTAATGCTTTTTAAATTTCTAAGGTAATCACCGGCATAATGATCTGAAACTCATTAATATACTGATTAAATATAGTTAGGCACATTAATGAGTGATGATAGAAGTAATGAAATCATAATCAATGATTTTAATTTTGTGAACACTTTGATTTAGATAAGCAGAAAAGACAACTCGAGTTAATCATTAACTAACTTGAGTTAATGACTCGAGTAGGTTCTTCCATTACTCGAGTGAAGATGATTCTCTTCTAAAAGGAATACGTTTGAAACATAAGTTTTGAATTGAGAAAATCATTTCATAAAGAATAACTTGAGGCTACAAATACTAACTTGAGTTGTTTACTCAAGTCAAGTCTTTAAACTCGAGTCAATAAAATTTGTTCACAAACACAAGACTTTGAGTTATATTCAAAATGAGTTTAAGTAAATGACACTCAAGTGCACAAGTTTATAACTCGAGTTTCCAAAAATTTATTCAAAAAGTTGATTCTTTTAGCTCGTTATACCGATAATGCAGAAATTAAATTTGATTACATCAGGGGTGCACCCAGGGTTTATACCCCTTTTACAATCATTTGAAAATTAAAAATACATAACACACCAAGTTTTCTAGATAACTCGAGTTTCCAAAAATTTATTCAAGGAGATAGAGGTTGAGAAATGCATTCAAATTGATTTGGAACAAGCAAGTATAGCAATCAAACATATACATACAAGCAATAATATCAAATACATGCAAGTAAGGTGCCCACTACCTTTTAAAATTTGCTTGAAGTTCTTTCCTTTATTCACTAAGGAAATCCATAACTTTAGAACCAGGGAAATAAATGTTTATGTTCCTTTTTAACCCTTTTTGCAAAACTTATTATTTCTATAAATATTAGATCGTAACTTCAATCATTTTTAATAAATTGTACAAAACTCATTTTAAGCATGTTTGTGACTCTTGTCAAAAATATTTAGGACTATCCAGTTAAGCTTCCAGAATTAATGACTCAACTTTAAAAATTAGTTTCTCCCAGGTCAGGGCCTTAAAAATTACAAAATTAATATTTACTAAACTCTCAGGGGGTCCTCTTCATGCCTGAGATAAGAGTTGTTTTGTAAACATACCTTTAAAAATTCACAAAAAATATTTTTCCCACACAATTTGTTATAAGGAAAATGATGGTGGTCTCATAAAAATCCAGAAAAGCTCTTGTGGATTCTCCCATTTTAGCACTCATAAAGTTGTAATTGTTTTGGGGAGGGTCGTTTAAATCTGATTTAATGATTAATGTGTGTGTGTCCACGGCAAGGAGAGAATAAGAGAGTAAAAATCTGGTTTCATATAAGTTTGCCAAGTGTTAAGTCTTCCTATTATGGTGACAATTACCTCGCTTTACCGGCAAATTTACACTCAACTAATCGTCCCGAACCATAGGACATAGTTGGGTGGCATCTTTTCCGACTGGATGTACACCATATAAGCCTTCTGTGCCCCTTTTTCAGTAACACTTTAATTACACGACTCAAATATACTAGGTCCACCGATCGTATAACCGAGTTACTTAGTCGGCGAGAGGCTTTCTATCTCTCATCATTCTTGTAACACTTCCCGAATTGGGCTTAGCCGTCCGCCTAATTTAGGCTTATTCTCAATTCTCAGGGGCCTAAAATTCAGGATGTTACAGATAGAGGTTGAGAAATGCATTCAAATTGATTTGGAACAACCGTCACTCAAGTGCTGTAAATTTAACACAAACCAGTAACTCGAGTCTATAAATATTAGATCGAGTTAAGCATTTTGACTCTTGAAAATATAGGTGAGTGTGGAGATAAGATTTGAAAAATAAAATTTAGCATTCATAAAGCATTTACTCGAGTTAAGGACAATTACCTCTAGTCTGACAAATTTGAAAGCTATTTTGACTTGTCTTTAAATAGTAACTTGATTGTGTTTATGACAGACACATGAAAATCACATTCTATATTCTCTACAATTGTCTATTATCATCAAAACATATTGAGAACTAACAAATTCTAATCCCTCCCCCAATGCAAAGTTTTTCATGAAAATCACTTTCTTATCAAATTGTCTTTATCATCAAAACATATTGAGAACTAACTTCTAAAAGCAAATATCTTCTCTTATCAAATTTCTTGGTCCCCTAAGAATGACTTCAAAGATATCATCACTGAAGCCTGGCGAGAGAAAAATTGGCTCAATGGTCTTCACAACTTTAGAAAGCTTTGGAGTGGGACAAGAACCACGTGGGAAACTTCACTAGGAAGAAAAATTAGTTGATGAGGCACTTGGAGGGCATTGACAAAAAAAAGGAAAATGAATCTCCAAACTGGTTTACTTCTCCTTGAAAGAAAGCTCTAGGAAGAATAACATAAGGTGGCAACTCTGACATAAATTGTCTAGTTCCAAACATCCAGAAGTAAATGTGTAATATCCTGAATTTTGAACCTTGAGAATTGAGAACAAGCCTAAAAAAGGTGGACAACTAAGCCCGATTTGGGAAGAATTTCAAGAACGATGAAAGATAGGAAGCAAGTAATTTGGCTATAAGGGTCAGTGGACCTAATGTGTATAAACCGTGGAATTAAAGTGCCAATGGGAAAAGGGTCACGGAAGACCCATACGGTGTAAATTCGGTTGGAAAAGGGTGCCACCTAACTATGTCCTAAGGTATAGGACAACTAGTTGAGTGAAAATATGCCAGTACAAGTAAGTACACAACATTTTCAGGGCAGTTAGGGATGCCCTACGTTTTTGAAGATAAGGAGTCAGTGTAATCACTGCTAGAGGACATGTGTCACTGCGGGATTAAAAAGAAAAAAGCAAGTAATGATTACAGGGGTAGAAAAGTCAATTCCTTACCCCTTAACCATTAAATTTTTTCCACCCATACTCAGGCCCAAACACAAAATACGGGTCCCACAGGATGTTAAGGTAGAAAGGGGACCGATGACAAGGACCGATTAGGGGTTCCTTTTGGATTTGAATGAGACAAGTGTGAGATCATATTGGGAAGTCAAGATGGCACCACATATGGATGGGTAATCAGGTTAAAATATCTAAAAATTTGAAGAAAAATATAAAAGAAGGCACCCTGTTAACTAGCAAGGCCCAGCGTGGATCGATGGAAGGAGATTGGATTGGATAAAGTGTGAAAGTCAGATAAAAAGCAAGAGGGAAGATTTGGTGGGACCCATGATGTTCCACCTAGCCCTTATTATTATTAAAAATTTACTTGGAGGAAAAGAAAAGCAAAATCGGTCAAAAGTCAAGATGCGGGTCCCACTTTCTAAATAAAAAGGGAATAAATCAGATAAATTGGGAAAAATAAAATAAAAATCATGGGATCTGATTTGTGGGCCCCAAGAGGCGCCACCTAGTCCCCCTTAATTATTAAAATTCGTTTGGGAAAAAGACAAAGGAAATAAAGGAGTTTTTGGTCAAAACTGGTAATTTACATAACTTAGGGCCAAAGTAGGTAATTTTTCCCAAATGAAAAGTAAATATCTAGATATTTTCATCGAGGATGCAACACATGGAAGAGCAAGGAACTCTCTGGATTTTCTTGAAGAAAAATTCAAAAAGCCAGATGAATTCCATTAATTACTGGACAAGGTTTTACCATAGTTTTTCGGGACTGATCAGTTACTTTTCCTATTATTAAATATACATGTTTTCTCTCTCCTAAACTAAGGGAGCATGAAATTTCCAAATAAAGGAAGAGAAAGTTTCAGCCAACCTCCATAGCTAGAATAGCTTCATAGATCCAAACTTCCGATTCAGGTAAACACCAAAAACCCGAACCTTTGAACTTAAACTTGTGATTTTTGTTCAACGGGTTGGGGCATGGTGTTGCAATCTGATTTTGGTGTTCTTGATTGTCTGAATGTGTTTAAAACAATTTTTTGTATGGGGTTAACTCATGGTTTGATTTTTCGAACTCAAAAACACCGAAAAACCTCTAAGAACAAGTTTGTTGTTAATTCTGGAAATTCTGGCAGTGAACCTTCAACTGGGTTTTAAAAACAATAAATGAACTTGAAATAATCTGAGATTTTACATATAGAAATTAAACTCCCTGAGCTTCACTATGATGTATAATTTTACATCATTTGGATTTGTCTACTAGGAGATAAAAATTGACTCAGTAGCATCAGGTCGAATATGGACCATAGAGTGGAAAATTAGCTACATGCCAACATATGTGTCCTTTTGGTTTTTGAAATTATTTTTCCTGAGAAATAGACATTTCAATGGTTCAAATGGCACTAGTTTCATGCAAATATGATGTTTCTAGAATAAATTAAAAATGTTTGAATTTGGATAAAAATTTTATGGATTCTCTGGAAATTTGGTGTAGGCTCGGTTTGGAAGGAAATTGTGAGGGTATTTTTGGTAATACTCAAATAAATTATTTTTGTGTTATTTAGGGTCAAACAATATTTTGGAGAGCTAGTGGGCCCCTTAAAATTATAAGACGGTATAATTAAAACCAGGGAGTAACCAATTTACTTGGACACTTTTATGTGTTTTGTTTTATGTGTTGCCATATGTGTTTTTGCCATATATGCATACGAGAACATGTTTGTGATTGAGTTCCTAGTGCGAGGATGTCTGCTGGGGTCTTCCTATGGGGTAGCTCAACGGAGTCGGGCTTGTGATTGTTTAATTGCGTATATTAGGCATATTATCCATGTTTTACTTGGTAATGGTTGCATGGCCACATTTAGGGTGCGGCTTTTTGTTATTTTATGTGTTTGGATGGGGGCTTTTCACAAAAAAGACTTTTTTTTTTTTTTGTTGTTGTATATGTTTATGTTTGCATATGTAGTATATTAGGCATATTATCCGTGTTTTACATATATACATGGTTGCATGCATACGCATTACACATCACTGCATTTTTTAGGACTTGGTTTTTCATGTCTTAAATATCTACATGGTGATTAGGTTCCTGAATCTTTGATTGCCCTGTTAGTTGGATTAGGAATTACCTTCCTGGTTTATTAGAATATTACTACAGAGACTAGTGTTTATGTTTGTCTTCAGTTTGGACATTGTATCAATTTGCTTGCAAATATTTGTGGGTGGTGTAAGAGACGAGTTATCATATCATATGGAAAGGTGAACAGAAAAAGTAGGTAAGTCAAATGGAAAAGTCTCATATTACTTGAGAGAGAGAGTTCATGAGTATAATATATATTATAACTTGTGAACATGCGAGTCTAGACAAATTAATGGCCCAAAAGGAAGAGTAGTTGCATCCCCGCAAAAGGTGGAAATCCAGAGCAATTCTTCAATGTCTGAGTTAAATATGGATAGGCATTTTTTTATCAAATATATTTTGATAAAATCTGAAAAATTATTTTATGAAGATAGATTAAAAATTATTTTTGAGAACTTGTCGACCTTTAATGTTCCAAATTAAGAGTATCAAATATATACTGTATATTATTTTGTTGTTCACATGCTCTGTTCTTTGCTTATATCATTGATGACTGGTGAGGCATTTGGGTTATTTGTTAGATGTCGTTCTTGTTATGTGTTGTCCGTCTATTTTTGATTTGTTTGCATTCTGAATGTTTTGTAAAATATAGTTAAAATATGATTGGCTTCATACCAACAGATAAAAAATATAGTTTAAATCTGACTAGCATCAAGTATTGAAAGAATTTCAAGCCAATTTGTTCTTTCAATCTGTGAAGCATCTATAGTTATTGAAAACCAACACGCCTGGATATGATTATTGAATTGTCTGGTTTTGGTTTTGTTGCATATCCCTGATGAAGTATTGTTTCATTCTGATTCACTGGTAAAACCATATACTCTTTCATTGATTGGTGTTCCAAATCTTTGAAAGTAATATATTTTTTGGTTGCTTGACTTTTTTTTATTTTTTTTGGAGAACTAAACTTCATAGAATGTTGAAAATGCACATTATGCAGCTGTCTGTTTTGATATAGATAAATTCAAGTCTATCCATTTTGGATTAGATGAACATAACGTGATCATCTGACAGTGATGGTGTGTAATGATATATGTCTGCTTTTATGCTTTATTAGTGTATCGAGTCCCAATAGAACAAAAGTGATGAAAGTGGATGTGAGATAAAAATTCTGATAGTTCTAATGGTTTGTGTTTCTTCTCTCATTAAAAATTTGACAGCAACTTTGGGTGAATAAATTTCACAAGCATGAAATCCTATCATAGAGTGTATTCTGATGACTATTGCGGCTAAGGAAAAGAACTCAAGGTGGGGCAGTACATGTTGCTTGGTGGATTGAAAATCTGTGAAAAAATGTAACATTTGTAGTAAAATATTTGGTACTACTTTTTATGTTAGAAAGTACAGCATGTCGGCATTGAGGAAGCCGTGGCCATGTTTTTGTACATGATTGGTCATGGAGCCACTTACAGAGACGTTGAAGAGAGATTTCAACATTCTTGAGAGATAGTGTGGAGGCAATTTAATCGTGTATTAAGCCCTGTTAACAGTTTAGGACTTCAAATTATTAAGCCTGCTAATAATATGTTTGGAGATGCTCCAAAATTTATCAAGGAAGATGAACGATATGCTCCAAAATTATTAAGCTTTGTGGATTGTTTTTTAGTCATTTCGGTATATAAATTAAGAGAAATATTTGATAACAACTTTGATTTATATGGGTCTATGAAAAATTATATCAACAACTTAATTTTAATATTATTAAACTTTCAATTATATTATAATTTTAAATTCAATTATTGGATATAATATTTCTAAAAAAATTTAACATAAGTGCTTTCTTATCCAAACAAATGTAAAAAAGTGCTTTTATATGCCCATTTCGAGTCATTTTACTAATAAAAAAGTGCTTCTTTATTTTAACATCCAAACAGTTTTTTATATTGTTGGCTTAATTTCTAATTAAAGCACTTTTTTAAAAAGCGGGGGCCATTATCGGAACCCAGGCTCTTCTATAGTCACAGGGGGGACGAGCTTGATGTGAAGGACCTTTTCGGAAAGGTAAGTGCTTATCAGTGCAGATTGAAGAATAGCGAATGCCTTATTACATTTTATATCTATTTTGGGATGATTGTACATATTTGGTATTTATTTTTGGATTTACTCTTAACTTCGGGGACTCTTGCTTTCTATTTTTTACTTTTACCAGTACAATAGATTGTCCAAACCGATTAATTGCTTTATTATGCTCACTCTGATATAAGTTAAATGGACCTAATAATGATGGAAGGGTAACAAGTAAAATGAATCCCTCTAACCTGCCACCCGAAAGGGTGAGGCCAGTAGGGGTGTAACAAAATGGCTTCAGGGAGGCGACAAAAATACATGGTCTTTCACACCTCAACCATGGTTAAAAGGAAGAAACAGAGAATTGGAACCATAAAATTGATATATGGGCCATGATTTCTTTAAAAATCTCTACATCAGGGATGCAATCTTGAGGGACCCTGAGGCGTGGTGTTCCAATTTTCCTTCCATTGATGAAAATATGATTCACATTCTGTCAAGAAATGTCTACAAGATCAAGATAAAAAATGCAACCTTTACCATAGGAGCTTTTAAAGCTCGGGTCATGATGGCATTCAGGCTCACTTTTTTCAAACTCAGTGGATTGTTGTAGGTGATAAAAATATGTGACTTCATTGAAGAATGCTTCAACAATCCCTCAAAGTTGTCTAGCATAAATCAATCCAAAGTTATTCTTATTCCTAACTTTGATAATCCAGCTATGTAGAAGGAATTTTGACCTATTTCTCTTTGCAATGTGAGCTTCAAAATCATTACTAAGCTCCTAGCCAATAGGTTAAAAGAGATCATGCCCCATCTTATTAGTCAAAAGTAGTGTAGTCTTATTGCTAATAGAGCTAGCTGTGATAATATCCTTATTACTCAAGAAATCATCCACTCCATGAGAATGAACAAGAAAAAGAAAGGTTTTGTGGCAATCAAAATTGATATGGAAAAAGCTTTCAAAAGGTTATATTATGGGTTTATCAAAAATACCCTAAAATGTATTAACTTGGAGAACAACCTCATTGATCTCATTATGGCCTGTATTTCTACTACCTCTATGTCTATTCTCTGGAATGGAGATGAAAGCCCGAGTTTTATCTCGTCTAGGCCATTTAATTAAAGCTAAATGTATATTTATTCTTTGCAAGGAGTGCCTAGGCCATTTAACAAGGTGATCCCCTGAGTCCATATATATTTGTTCTTTGCATGGAGTGCCTAAGGCCATTTAATTAAAGTTGAATGTTAAGGACGTCGGTGGAAACCCTTTCTTTTCAAGTGAGGTAGCTCCCACATCTCTTACCTATTCTATATCGATAACCTCATTCTTTTCACATAAGCTTATAGTAACCAAATGATTGAAGTTCGGAAAGTAATGAAAAGTTTCTGTGAAGTTTCGGGGCATAAAATCAACCTTGACAAATCTTGAATGTTCGGCTCTAAAAAAGTAAACTTCAACATGGCTCTTAAGCTGAGTCATCTCCTTGGGATTGGGATTACTATTGACATAGGTAATAATTTGGGGGTTCTAATCATTCATAAAAGAGTTTCTGATGCCACTTATAACCCTATTGTGCAAAGAGCCAGGAAAAAGCTGTCCTCACGGAAGAGCAAATTTTTGACTATTGTAGGACTTCAATGCTTATCAAGTCTATCCTATCTACCCTGCCCAGCCACCGTATGCAATCAACTCTCCTTCCAATATATATACAATTAAAGAAATTGAGAGAATTTCCAGGAAATTCCTATGGTCTTAGGAAGAAGACACGAGGAAAATGCACCTTATTGCTTAGGAAAAAATTATGCAAGCTAAGTGATGAGTAATATTTATGCCATGTTTTCCCTATGTGTTTTGACTATTTTGAATGTTGAATTTGAGCTTTATTGTTTCCTATCTGATAGAATAATTGAGAATTCATGCACATATGGAAATAGAGGATGGATCCTATAAATTGTTGTAATCATATCATTATCTTGCTCATGTGCATAAGAAAAGGACCACTTTATGGTTTTTTCATGAAAGTGCATAATGAAGCTGATACAGTGCTATAGCATAATGTATGCCCACATCTGTGCTAGCAATACAATGTGACTGTTATGCTATAGTATTGTAAATGATGCAAAATTGTGTGCTAAGTTATACCAACTTGTCGTCGCAAGTTTTAGGAAATTAAGATAGGTCATCTAGGCGCACTTAAAGTCGATGATTGACTCAAGTTGAATCCAGAAGATGGGAGGATTGAAAGAAAGATTTGAAGAATCCTGCGGTATTTAAAGAAGGATCAATCAACCAAATCTAAGATCTTGGACTTGAGAGATTTGGAAGGCCCAACTGACTGGACGTGCGGCCAAGGAGACATAAGTATAAGAGGAAAATGAGGCAAAACCTGGAGAGGTTGAGGTCGTGAGAGTCAAGCAGTCAACACAATTCATATCCGATTGAACTCACGCCAAAGGAATGAAAGAGACGACCAACCGAGAAGACAGTAGATCAGACCAAATTCTTCCTTGGAGCAAGATGAATCATAGAAGATGTAGAAACGTCGCATGAAAAGATGCCTCTTACACCGTCAACCTTCCGACAAGTTCCCCTATTTTCTTTGTTATTTCCTTTTTTATAATTCTGCCATGGGCTAGTCACTACCATTTTTCTTTATTTGTCCCTCATCAATCATGAACTAAATTCCCTTTGGCTGAGTGAGGATGGATTTTTGAGCTGTAAAATGAACCCAGTTTGCTAGTTTCTATTTAAATAAATTCAATTTGTTTAACAGTATTTTAATTCATAGCCAATTAGCGGACACTAAGGCTTATCTCTGTGGTCTTGGCTTATCGGACGGGAGTCAAGGTAAGACCTCTGTTAGACAGTGTTTGCTGGGCGAGCTCGTGCACGGCTCGACCTAAACTATAGATGCCAAGAATGAATTTACCGCTCATAACCAAAACACCTAGAGCTAACCAAACAGACTAAACTGGAAAGTGCCATACGAATATGGGAGAGTAAGGATAGGACTATGTTTATAGGATTGTGGAAGCTTCTATATAGGATAGTGGTGGGTTAACTGAATAACATTATGAAAGGTGGCTATGTTGTAACAGTGCAGACACTGTGCAACATAAATTGCTATAGAAATGCATTGTATGCAGATTGGGAAATTTACACGACTTGGAATAAAATATGAGCTCAGCTTACTTCTAAACTAATATATTCCTTCAACTTCCGACTAACTTTTTATTTCACATTAATAGAAATAGCTAAAACAAAACTGACATCATTCTCGGTATCGACAGTCTTTGTGGGACGATACTCTACTCATTCTTTATTACTTGTTTGAATAGTTTACTTTGTTAGATCTCTAAGGGTTTTGATGATTACTAAGAATTGCAAACAAAGTATGAAGTTTTTCTTTGACAAGTTGAAAAACTTGCTGTCAAAGGAAAACTCGAGTTTTTTACAAAACTTGAGTTTTGCCCTTATAAAGAAGAACTCAATTTTTCGAACTAAGCAAAACCGCCAGTTTTTAGAGAAAACTCAAGTTTTCATCACCAGAGACTTCTCAGCATTTTCTAAAAAATGTAAAACTCGAGGTTTCAGTTGAAAACTTGAGTTTTGGCCTTACAGAGAGTCTCCTAAGTTTTGAACTTTTAAAAACCTCCGGTTTTCAGTTTAACTTGAAACTTTCCAAGTTCTTACAAAATTTGTGAAAACTCGAGTTTTGATGGAAAACTCGAGTTTTGAATTGGTAGAGAGGATTCATGTTTTAGCCTAGTTTTCAAAACCGCTAGTCTTTGTGAAAACCTCCGAGTTTTGAGTTTGGCACAAGTTTTCTCAAAGTTTTCATTATAAAATGAAAACTCGAGTTTTGATTACAAAACTCGAGTTTTGGTCAGCGAGAGAGCCTTCGTGCTTTCTCATATTTTGAAAACTTCCAAAACCTCCAGTTCCTTCAAAACCTCCAATTTTGACTTGGCGCAAAATCTTCAAGTTTTCATACTTAAATGAAAACTCGAGTTTTGGCCAACCTGAGAGCATTGTAGTTTTTGATGTTTTTGAAAACCTCCAGTTTTGGAAGAGAACCTCCAGTTTTGATGTTTTAGACTTAAATTGATTTTACATACCAAAGTCCAAAACTCGAGTTTTGAGAAACAAAACTTCAGTTTTCATCGCTGGATTTGAAATTCGAATCTGACGAATTTTTGAAACCTTCTTGTTTGATCTTAATACTTCCCATTATCATTCTCTAATGTTGCTAGCTATGTTTAACCACTTTGTTAGTGAGTTTGAGATGTTTTAGAGAATGCTTATTGAAGGTTTAAAGCAAAAGCAAAAAGTGACGTCAAGACATTAAATGCAAAACCTAGAAAGTTGCATACTTTTGGGTAATCCTTTCGCACACGTCTACAAAGAATTAAAGAATGTTTTCCACATCCAGAAGATGCTACTCCAATGGATTAATTTGCAGGAAGTCAACTTTGAACTTCTGCACAGCTGGATTAAGTGAAGATTAGTGAGAGAAGAAGACCAAAGCTTAACCAAAACTTTGTCTAATGAAGGCAATAGTTATATTGAAGATTACAATGGTCATTTAATGCCCTCTTGGTATAAATAAAGATGCATTCAATTCTTCTCTACCAACACATCTGCTGAAAACAAATTGCATTCAAAGTTCTTCAACTACTTTCAGTTTTCACTTGTAAAGTATCTTCTGATACATTAAGCTTCAGTGTTTATCATTATCCACTCTTAGAGAGAGTATGTTATTGCAAATCATTTATTGTAAAGAATCACAAGTCAGGGGACTTGGTGATTGGGTTCATTGATTGCAACTTGTAAAGGGAAGTAAGTTCTAGTGAGAGAATTACTCTTGAGTACAGAGTGTGTAATCAATTGAGATAGTGGAAATCCCAGAGAGTCTGGGGACTGGATGTACGTCAAGAAATTGGACCGAACCAGTATAAATCTTTGTGTCTTGCACTTCTTCCCTACACTTTATTCACCTCTGTTTTAGTGTTCAAAAACAGAGGAGTTTCAAATTTTTTTTGAAATCCCCAATTCACCCCCTCTTGGTGATTTAGCTCCACTTTCATTTGGTATCAAAGCAAGGTCTTCTCTTAAGAGCTTAACAACTCGAGAAGGATCACTATGGAAGGTATTCTACCTGATGGAGCTTCGATCAACCAACCACCCGGATTCAATGGAGAGCATTACTCATTATGGAAAGCCAAGTTTAAAGTCTTTGTGATGGCCACAGAGTATGGCCTCTGGAGAGTATTTGAAAGAGGAGACTACAATCCAACTGTTATGGAAAATGGTCTCAAGGTTCCAAAGGATGAAGAAGACTATGATGAAAATGACAGAAGAAACATCATACTCAATGCAAAGGCAATCCTTTCTACCGCAAAGTGCTCTTAGTCAACAAGAGTATTTTGTGTTTGCAACTTAACTTCGCTAAAGCCATGTGGGATGCACTAGAAATAGCTCATGAAGGAACTACTGGAGTGAAGCAAAATAAAGTCAATACTCTCATGACTGAGTATGACCTTCTTCGTATGAAGCCTGGAGAATCCATTAGCGATTTCCAACTGATATTTACTCATCTGATCAATCAGCTTGCTGCTTTGGGCAAAGAGTATGAGCAACCTGTCCAAGTGAGGAAAATTCTCAATATCCTCAACAAGGAATGGGAAGCCAAAGTCACTGCCATTGAAGAAGCTCGTGGAGATTCCATGGCATCTGTAGCAGCCCTCTTTGGCAGCCTCTCTGACTATGAGGCAAAGCTTAAGTTTAAGAAGGGAATTGATGAAGTACATGGCAAGAACAAGGGAATTTCCCTCAAAGCTGTCAAAGAAGCTAAGGAATCAGATGATGATGTAGAAGAAGACGAAGATGAAGAGCTAGGCATGATAGTTTGGAGATTCAAGAAATTATACAAGAAGGACCAAGGTTACAAGAAGTTTCACAAGGGTAGCTCCAACTATGAGGTAAAGAACCCAATCATCTGCTACGAGTGTGAAAAGCCTAGCCACATCAAGTCTGAGTGTCCAAATCTGAAAAACAAGGACAAAGAAATTGAAGAAGTTCAATAGATTCAAAAAGAAAGCTTATATCTCAGGTATATAGGGAGATAGTTCATCTGATGAAAATGAAGATGATGAGGAAGACAAAGCCAACATCTGCTTAGTGGCAGAAGAACAAGAGCAATTTGAAAGCAACAACGAGGTATATGACTCGCTGCCACCTTACGATGAACTTTTTACTAAGTATAATCTTGTTCAACCAGAATTTGAGAAACTTGCTGAAAAATATTTTTCTTTGAAAAACAAGAACATAACTCTTGAACTGCAAGTGAAAAATCTTTCTGAAAAAGATGTTTGTGAAGATTGTGTTGATTTAGAGAAAAAGAATTTGCATCTCACAAAGGCACTTGAGAAATTCACTAAAGGTAGTGAAATGCTCAATGTCATTTTGAAATAGCAAAGATTTATAAATGACAGATCAGGGATTGGTTACAGACCTGATTTTGATAAAAAGAAAGGCAAAAAGAAATTTGGAGAAAAATCTTATTTGAACTATTTTAGAAAATCTGTTCATTCTTCAAATCCTTTTGCTCATTGCAACTATTGCAATCGTAAAGGTCATACTACTTCTTTCTGTTTTCATAAAAAGGAAAGAAGAAGTAAACCTATAGGGAACTATCAATGGGTGCCAAAGGGATCTTACAAGGTTCCTAAGACACAAACTAACCCCAAAGGACCCAAGAAAAGATGGGTACCTAAGACTTGATTTGCCATGTCTTGCAGGTTTGTTTAGAGCATCAAAATCCAACAAATGGTACATTGATAGTGGATGCTCTAGGCACATGACGGGAGATCAATCCAAATTTGCTTCAATCAAGCCCAAGGATGGTGGCAAGGTGACCTTTGGTGGAGACCAATTTGGAAAGATTCTTTGGAATTGGTGAAATTGGCAACAATGAAGGACCACAAATCAAAGATGTCTACCTTGTGGAAGGGCTTTGCCACAATCTCCTCAGTGTAAGCCAAAGCACTGATAAAGGTAACCTAGTTATCTTCAATTTTGAGGAATGCTTGATTGTGAGTAAGGATATTCTCCCTTTGGAAAACTTGAAATCAAAAGCTTTATTTAGAGCCCCTAGAGATGGCAACTGTTACACACTTAACCTCTCTAGTAATGATTCTATTTTTGAAAAATGTTTCGTTAGTAATTTGGATGAAAGTTGGCTATGACACAAGCGATTAGCTCATGTCAATATTATTCAACTTGACAGATTACTGAAAAAGGATTTGGTCATTGGTGTTCCCAAACTTCACTTCAAAAATGACATGATTTGTAATGCTTGTCAAAAAGGAAAACAAACCAAATCATCTTTCAAATCCAAAAATGAGATTTCAACTAATAGACCTCTCCAACTACTTCATATGGATCTAGTTGGACCGGCTAGAGTAAGAAGCCTTGGTGGCAATCTTTATACTTTGGTCATAGTTGATGATTTCTCTAGATTTGCATGGACTATATTTTTATCTTCTAAAGATGAAACTTTTGATCATTTTGTTGTTTTTGTCAAGAAGGTCCAAAACGAGAAAGGTTTTTCTATTTCAGGAATCGAACGATCATGGAGGAGAATTCAAAAACAATGCATTTGCTTGAGTTTTGTGAAGCATGGGTATAGATCACAACTTCTCAGCCCCAAGGACTGCTCAACAAAATGGTGTTGTGGAAAGAAAGAATCGAGTCCTCACCGAGATGGCAAGAGCTATGTAGAATGAGAATAACACTTCTCAAGTGTTCTGGGCTGATGCAATGAGCACTGCTTGCTACATCTCAAATCGAGCATGCCTCTGAAAGAAGTTGAACAAAACTCCCTATGAGCTGTACAAAGGAAGAAAGCCCAACTTGGCTCATTTGCATGTTTTCGGATGTAAGTGCTTCATCCACAACAATGGCAAGGATAACTTGGGAAAGTTTGATCCCAAGGCGGATGAAGGTATATTTTTGGGTTATTCGAATAGGAGCAAAGCTTATAGAGTGTTTAATACTCGTACTTGTATTGTTGAAGGGTCTATGCATGTTGTGTTCTGTGAATCCAAATATGATAAACCTTTGGATGATGATGAAGAAAATGTTTTCAAAAATCAATTCTTTTGAAAACTACTCCGCATCTATTGAAAATCTTGAAAATGTTTTGAGGTGATCCTCAAAATATTCTTGAAAATCTGGTGGTCTCATCCTAGAGCTTGGAAGTTCATTAGGAATCATCCTTTGGACCAAGTAATAGGTGATGTAAATCAAGGAGTAAGAACCAGAAATAGCACTTTGAATGAAGTAACATTTTTTGCATTTATTTCTCATATTGAACCCTCTAAAATTGATGAAGCCCTTTCGGACAATGATTGGGCGATAGCAATGCAAGAGGAGTTACATCAATTTGATAGAAATCAAGTTTGGGATTTAGTACCTAGGCCTAAGGACCATCCGGTCATTGGCACTAAATGGATATTCAAGAACAAATGAGATGAGTCAGCAATCATTGTTCAAGAATAAGGTAAGATTGGTTGCTAAAGGCTATAATCAAGAAGAAGGAATTGATTATGAAGAAACTTATGCTCCAGTGGCAAGATTGGAAGCCATAAGAGTTCTTCCAGCCTTTTCTTGTGTCAAAGGATTCAAACTCTATCAAATGGATGTGAAAAGTGCTTTTCTAAATGATTTTATTCAGGAGGAAGTTTATGTTGAACAACCTCTGGGCTTTGAAAATGATCATCATCCAGATCATGTGTATCGTCTCAAGAAGGCCCTATATGGTCTTAAATAAGCTCCTAGAGCTTGGTATGAGCGATTAGGAAAATTCCTTCTTGATCAAGACTTTATTAGAGGAAAAGCATATACAACTCTCTTCATAAAGAGTAACAAGCTTAGTGAAATTTTAATTGTCCAAATATATGTTGATGATATTATATTTGGTGCTTCTAATGATGCTTTGTGTGAAGAATTTGCTAAGAATATGCAGGGAGAGTTTGAGATGTCCATGATGGGAGAACTCAACTATTTCCTTGGTCTGCAAATTAAACAAAAGAAGGATGGAATCTTTATATCTCAGACCAAGTATATCAATGATCTGCTGAAGAAGTTTGAGATGGATCAATGCAATGGAGCTGACACTTCAATGAGTTCAACTGCTTCATTGGATGCCGATGAAAAGGGCAAGGATTTCAACATCACAAGATATAGAGGAATGATTGGATCATTTCTCTATCTGACTGCAAGTCGCCCAGACATCCAATTTAGTGTGGGGATGTGTGCAAGGTTCCAGTCTGCTCCCAAGGAGTCACATGTTGAGCATGTGAAGAGAATCTTCAGATACCTTGCTGACACAAAGACACTTGGATTGTGGTTTCCCAAAGGTCAACCTGAACATTTGGTGGCATATTCAGACTCAGATCATGCTGGATACAAGACTGATAGAAAAAGCACAAGTGGCCAATGTGAATTTCTTGGTGGCTCACTTGTATCTTGGTTCAGCAAGAAGCAAATAAGTGCGGCTGTGTCCTCCACTGAAGCTGAATATGTAGCTGCCTCAAGTTTTTGTGCTCAAGTTTATGGCTCAAGCTTAAAGCAATTATCGATTTGGGAATCAACCTAAAGGAGATCCCAATATTGTGTGACAATACAAGCATAATAAGCTTGGCAAAGAATCCAGTCCATCACACTCGGACAAAGCATATTGATGTGAAGTATCATTTCATAAGGGATCATGTTCAGAAGAAGGATGTCAAAGTGATGTTCATCCTAACTTATCTTCAACTTGCTGACATCTTCACCAAACCATTGGCTAAGGAGCAATTCAATTTCATAAGAAGAGAATTGGGAATGGTAAATCTCAATGAGTTGTAAGTATTCCTTACTCAATGTTAGTTATGGTTCTGATGATTGATAGTTACTGACTTAAGCATCAGAGTGTCTATTTATGTTTTATGCATGATGCTTAAAAATCTGAGTTTTGCTGTTGTGGAGTGAAAACTCGAGTTTTGGGAGCAAAACTCGAGTTTTGATCTTGATGTGTTGGGGTCAGAGAAAAACTAAGATTTCTAAAGAAAGTGAAAACTCGAGTTTTCAAGTGGAACATTAGTTTCCACCGGAGCAATCAAGTTTTGAAGAATGGTGAAAACTCGAGTTTTGGAGTAAAACTCGAGTTTTGGTCACTGACGTTTCAAAGGTTCACAGTACACCTTTGAAGTCCAGGTTAGTAACCATTCATCAAAACTCGAGTTTTAGGTTGAAAACTCGAGTTTTATCGAGCCTATATATGAGTCACTGTTTATGTTCTTCAAAACTCGCCCTAAAACTCAAGTTTTAACCTAGGCGCTCTATCTCTTTCTCTCGATTCTCTCATCTCTCGACCTAAACCCACTTTCTAAACTCTTAAATGGCTTCAAAATCACAACCCCAAGAGATTCATGAATCAGATTCTAATGCGAAGGAACCAAATCGTGGTCTCCTCCACCTCCCTCCTCAACGACTGTACGGATAAAAATAGTGCCAAATCGTTTCCACCACGAGGTGTTGACCATTTCAATCGAGGAGTAAGCGACAAAATCCCCGCGTCCCGTCGCCTAACCCTAAAGGGAAAGGGGTTTCGTTCTAGGAACTCGCTAAGTCTCCGGCCAAGAAAAGGACCGAGGTTGAAGGCCAAGGGAAGAAGAAGGTTTCTGAGCCCTTAAAACGAGCAAGGACGAAGAGAGCCTTTGTGTCTAAGTCTCAACAAACTTCTTCCAAGGCTCCTTCATCGTCTCAAATCATCAACAAGAAAAGGAAGCTTCTCCAATCATGGCCAATGCAATATCGATATCTATCGCCATCCTTCTCCACTTTGAAGGTTTTACTATCTCATTCTACCACTCTTACTAAAGAAGAGAATGAGAAATTTAGGGAAGCTTACATGCAAAGAGAATTTGTCTGTGGTAGCTATAATCTTAGAGGATTTCCTAAAAGAATGCCACTTAGACTTTTCTCCTTCGCTTAAGCAGTATGAAAACTTCATTTCTATTTCAGCTCCTTACACTCTGAACCTTGTTAGACTCTTCTATTACAATATGGAATCCAATAATGTGCTGAGCCCAAGTGGTGAGTTAGTTGAGGAACAAGTCACCACTTTGGTTAAAGGTGTCAAATTCACCTTGTTTGCTTCTATTTTGAACCAAATTTGGAAAATAGATCATCCTCCTCCTATTCCTACTTTTAATTACGGAAATCAAGAGATTTTGAAACTCTCGGACCAATGAGCCTTTTCCTCAAAACCAAGCATCATATGCTTTCTTTTAATCGGCTCTATGTCGATGAGAATAGAGTTTTGTGGTATGTCTATTCTCATAATTTCATCCAGAAGGGTGGTAATTACACCCACTTTGCTCAAAAAGACTACCCACTCTTTCTTGCTTTTGTGAAAAATGTGCCTTTTAATTTTGGTCACCTTTGGATCTTCCAGGAGATAATCAAGTTCAAATTCTCTCGTAGAAAACTTTCACACATGCCTTTTCCCTCTTTGATTTTTGTGATTCTCTTCTATAGATTTAACTAATATATTATTTTAATCCAAATTCAAATATCAAAATTAATAAGGATTAATTTTGAATATAATACGCCTATCGGGTTTTGAAAAACCTACGGTACTTTTTGTCGACGTATTAGAAAAGCCGTGAGAAACCCTAGAGAGAAAATAGAGAGATGCGAGAATACTGAAGGAGCTAGCACACTGCCGTCGATGTTGGAGGTCGTTCGTGTGGATACTGGTAGAGGGAGTGGATTCGCAGAGTCGGCTCCTGTTGATCGAGTAGGTAGCCCACGAGATCAAATTTGAAAGAGACGCTTATTAATTCGCATAGATACGGTTCTTTTTCTAACTTGATCTAAACGCTGTTGATGGATCCTCCGATTGGATTCGTAAGCTTTTAATTCTGCTGTGTGTACGGATCCCAACAGCTTCTTCACTATCAGAAAGATACTGGTAGGCTGATTTTATAGAGAAACCCACATCCTTTACTATTCTCCAAGTAAAACAATCCTGGGAATTGTTAAATCTGAGATACAATATCTCTATTTGTTTTAGATATTTAATTTATCAAATAAATTAAATATAAAACAAATATTATATAATAATATTATAATCTCTATTAAATAATATTATTATATTATTTTTGAATTTAATATATATATATATATATATTCATCTAGATTAAATACAGTATTCATTAAATCTTAGATATATCTAAGATTCAATGAATCTGGACACTTTTGCTCGTGTTGGGCTATTCTTTTGTGCGACCTGCTGAGGACCCCATGAGATTGGCGGTGGGCCAATCGTACCAGCCCACAAGTCGCAAGCGGCCTCTAGCAAGACATTGTGACTACCCAATTCATATGGGGATTGACGATACGATACAGCCTATCGTACAACCATGTCACGTCCCTTTGGTCACGCGATAATTTGGTCAAGTATGAGGCATGGATAATGTTAACTTCCTGTTCTTGACCATTACTTTCTCAATTCTTGAGTAATCTAATAATTGAAATGGAAACTCCTTTCCATCGTAGTATGGCCATACATTTCTCAAACTCACTCATCGAGGGGCCCAGTATTATCTCTCTACAAATGTGAGGGACAAATTCCATCTTGACCATTCACATTCCTCTGCATAAAAACCACTGATCCCGATCATAGCCTTTATCATCACCCGGTCAAAGGTGACTTTTGACTAGGTCAAAGATCAGCGACTCATCATGTAGGAATCTATGATGATCTCAGGTCAAAGGGCGTTGTGACACGGTTATACATGAGACAAGCTTATGACTAAATCCATGCAGCTTTATCATAGTGGGTCGGTCCAGCACCTTGTACTGTTACAAGGGCCTATGACTTTGATTCGTATCTCCATACCACATCAAAGTCATACTGGTCTTATTTCATCTTCACTCCCGCGTAGATGACCAACCAGGGACATTTAGGATAATCTATAAGATATATCGAAGGATATAGTTATCACTATAAACATGCAAATGAAATGATAATGAAACAGAGTATACTTTAAATGACATTAATGTTTGAAGTACAATAACTTGCCCCTAGGGCATAATTTCCAACAGAAGCAAGCACTAATAACTTATAGGCCCAAGTATGGAAATGGCAACTTTCTAAATAAGTTAAGTATTTTATATGGCAAGTTTTTTTTTTGATATATTTTTAGGTGGCAAGTTGGTCACGAGAGACTTTTTACTAACTCTCTTCGGGCCAGGAAGGGCCTTACCAACGATAGTTGTCGCCCTTTTCAACGTAATAGTGAGGTAAGTGTGATTCACATAATTCGAGATTGTGAGCAAGCTAGAAACTTGTGGAAACTAATTTTAAAACCTAACTATTTCTCTCAATTTTTCTATGGCAGCTTGTAGGTTTGGCTTAACTAGAATACCAGGCACAAGCCTGGGAGATTTCAGAACTTCGCATGGACAAGAATCTTTAGCTTGGGATGTTGGATTCTTTAAACAACTAGATGAAAATTTCTATTTCAGTGAGAGATCACTGAAACCAAGGAGTGTTACACTGGCGCAATTGACTTCTCATGGAAAATGGATCGAATCAGAAGCTAAACCACCAAATTTCCCAACTGGACAAGATAGAGGAAAAATGTTGGACACCCCTCCTGATAACACGGTCCGAATTGATGTGGACTGATTGGTGCATCAACAACACTAAGTGGCACGTAGGAGAGTGTTAAGAAATACTTAATGAGAATGGTTGATGGGTTTCTACAAACCCCTTAGCCTACTTTTTGTCATTGAAGCTGAAATTTATGCTATCATGATAGGGTTACAGATTGGTCTTCAAATGGGTTACAGAGAATCATCATATACTCTGATTCTCATAATACCGTCAATATCCTTATGAGATATAGCCCTATTGATCATCCCCTTAAAGACATTATTGGGGAGACTAAAGACCTTTTGTTTCGAGACTGGGACGGGAGCTTCATCATACTCCAAGAGAAAACATATCTTGTGCTAATTACATGACCAAGGAGGGCTATAGTGTTGCCATTAGTGTCGATGTCATTATGATTCCAACTATCCCCAGAGGTTTCCTTGATATGGTTTTGAAGGATCAGTGATCCTGCCATTCCTGGTATTTTTTTTACTTGTTGTATTAAGGACTAGAGTCTTATAATCTAGTTCCTATTTGACATTTTCAAGCTTTAGTTTGCCTATATTATCTAATATATATATATATATATATTTCTAGAAATTTCATTACTACGAGTAGTTATTAACACTTGCAAGGTTTTCAAATTTTCTAGGTCAATATAGACAAATCATTTCTTTTTAAATATGTATCAAAAGTCATTATGTGGGACTTAACGCTTAGGATGTGTATTATCAAATCACACATCTTTTCCTTGTCTCCACTTATGATGAATTTACATAGCTCATGGAATTATTTACACATTTTTCACCTTATGGAAAAATAATGCCATTGGAAGTTAACTTCTCCTTCCACTTATTGCTTTATCTTTTCCTCTCAGGACTTACAACCTAACATAGTTAGTCATTTGCGGGCGTTGAGATTCAACAAATTGTAGTAGCAAACAATCACAACTCAAACATACATGGAAAAGCTTAGCATCATAACATGTGTTGCAACTTAATACTTCATAATATAATGGCATGTTTATAAAGACTATCATGCAATATTGGTAAATGCATTATTTCACATAAATAAAACTAACATGTCAATTAATGTAAGCAACAACCAAGCATATTCTGAACTCATTAGGACCATTTAAATCATTAGGTATTACCAATTTTTGTTTACCAAGTCCCAAATCCACGATTTCATCTCATCCACAAGTTTTGTATAGGCATTACCAACATTTCATTAGGTGTTACCAACTTTTGTTTTGAAGTTCTGGATTTGTTAGATGGTAAACAAAAGTTGGCAATGTAAGACCTAGCCATCACCCAAGAGGGGGGTGAATTGGGTGTCGATAAAACTTTAGGAGCTTTAAAAATATTTTCGCAACTTACTAAATGAAGCTTAAATGACAATAATAATTTATAAAGCGATAGTCAGTCATTCAACATATATACTAGAAATATAAGAGTTTAGGGAAGAGAATATGCAAAATGTGATTTATCTTGGTTCGCCCAATCCTTGACATACGTCCAGTCCCAAGCTCCACTTGAGATTTTCAATCCACTATCTCCTTGTTTAAGGCACAAGAGAAAAGCCTTTACAACCTCATAAGTTTAGTCGGGCACTTGTGCAGCCTTTACTATCTCTTACCGAGATACTCCCCTTACACCTTTGTAAGGATACAATTACACACTATGTACTCAGGATGATCCTTTCACACTAGGACTCACTCCCCCTTACAAGTTGTAATTGTACACCCCCACTCAAAGGTTCCACAATCTTGAGATTTGATCACTAAACAGATAATGAAATAAGTGTTTAGACTCTCTCATGAGTAGATGAATAATAATCACTGACGTACATAATCGATCATCACACTCTCTACTGAAAAACTATATAACCACTGTGAAACAAAGAGTATATGAGTTGAGCGTTGGATTCATAATGTTGGCATTTCAATAGTGTAAGCTCTTGTCTCTCACTTTGTTGTTTGAATGCTTCTTCTTTTATAGCTAATGAAGATCATTGAGCAATTCTTCCAGATTTTGAATATGACCGTTGTGAGCGTATATGACCGTTGGAAAATATTACCGTTGGAATATTACCATTGGGATATTCAAGTCATAGCATTTAAAGCCGATGAACAAATTGAGCATTTTAATTCAAGAGATAAGGGTCTTAAATGCCATGGAAGTTTTCACTCAGGAGCACTGGTAAGATGGAAGTTTTTTTTGGACCAAAAATGCCATAGAAGTTTTTGCTGAGGATCAATTTTGCCCCAGAAGTTTTCACTAAGGAGAAATTTTGTCCCAGAAGTTTTCACTAAGGAGCAATTTTGCCCTTCTGTCCCCAAATATTAAATTTGACTATTAAATCAGTCAAAGACCACACATGTTATGCCTTGAAAAAGTCAAACTTGGAGCCAGAGAAGGAGATCCTTGAGATGTTGAGCTCAAGGCGGCCAGAATTTGTGAAGCCGAACTGGTCAAAGGGACTGAAAGGTCGACTGTCACAAAACCCAAAGGAAGCATCACTTATGATCTAAGCAAATGATCAGTCTATACAAACGTAAATATTATCACTATTGATTTGTTTTACTGAACCAATTTTTGGAACAATTTGATGATTGAATATTATTACACTTATTTGTATCTCTTGGTGAATAAAATTAGGAAGGTTTGACTAATAAATAATGGATTTTATTACTTAATTGGGCTTTGAGCTTTTAATTGGATTTGATTCATTCTTTATGATTAAATTTCAGATTTACAGTGATTTAGTATTTTCGCCATAACTTTTGATCTAGATATCCAATTAGCCTGATTCTTCTTTCCTTGTTTTGATGATTCAGAGAGCTACAATTGTTATGAAGACTCGGAAGGCTGATTCAGACAAGAAGATGGACAAAATTGGAGCTAAAGACAGACCCATTTTTCTGGATTTTTATTTTGCTCAAATTTTGTAATAAAAGACCATTTATTAGAGGTTTCCTATTCTTAGAGGTTTCCCATTTTTAAAGGTTTCCTATTTTTTTGGCCAATCTTGTAGCCCTAGTGTTTCCTATTTATAGGTTAGATTAGATGGCTAAAAACATATTCTCAATTACGTTGAATAGGATTCCTTTTTGGTTTTCTTCTTCATCTTTTCTTCTGTGTTTTGCTTAGCTATGCTTGGCTAAGCTTATGTGGTTAACCCAACGTGAGGATTCAATGATTCATCCAAAGAACTTGTGCTTTATCAGTGATTTAACTCGTTTTATTTTCATCTTATCATATCCGATTTACGGAAATAGTTGAATATTAGATTTAATATTCGGTTTGGTTTATCCCAAGGACTGAATTCGAACTAGGTTTTAAGTTTTTTTGTGCGATCGCACGGTGGGATGCCGCTGTTCGGACATATTCTAGGCGATAGTCTATTCGAGGGATTTTCTGGGTGAATGTAGAGATCTCGGTTCGTCCGAGCCAAACGTGGGTTATTTATATTTTGTTCAATGATGGAAGTCTCTGGAATCCGAATGTTGGGTTGATCGATTTTAATCTGCTTCTTCTCGTTTTCTTATATTCTATTTTATCTTTACTTCATTTAAATTGCATTTCTATTTTAGTTTATTAATTTAAAAATCCAAATCCAATCCCCCCTTGTTTTCATTGCATTTGCATGACATTTAAATTGATTCAATAAAAGGCTCCTCGAGAAGAGAGAACGATCCTAGGTTTGCCTATACGCAATCCTTGGTTAATTGTTGATTGTGGACCCCAAGGCTAATGATAAAAGGTCTTCATCACAATTCATTTCTCGTTTTGCTTTTCATTTGCGTTTTGTGACAGACCTTTCAGTCCCTTTAACCAATTGAGCTTCACAAATTCTGGCCGCCTTGATTTCAACATCGAAGGATCTCCTTCTCGACTCCAAGTTTGACCTTTTCAAGGCATGACATGTGTGGTCTTTGACTCGATTTAATAGTCAAATTGAGTATTTTAATTCATGGAAGAATATTATAGTTGAGTATTCAACTTTCGTGGTTTTTGTCAAAAAAAAGTTCCTTGTTGAATTCGATCTTCATGGCATTTAAGACCCTTATCCCTTAATTCATGGAAAACATTATAGTTGAGTAAACTCCTTCAAGTTCATGCTTGTGATAGATTTTGCTTGTGATTTTTTGTAATGTTTGATGTAATCTTAAACTTTAATCACTTGAAACTTATACACAAATGATATAAATGATATTAAGAAATAGTATAAGTTCTTTTGGAATTCATCTGGATGTTCTTGATGAGAATCCAAGATTTCAGACACGGTGATTTTTTGATGTAGGGATGTTGACTTGAGTTATTCCACGTGACTTGAGTTGGTTTAAGCGCCAGATGATCTCTATTTGAATTTTAACTCGAGTTGTCATATGTGACTTGAGTTGCCAAGGTGACTAATTGCTCTCTGTCTTCTTGGGTGACTCGAGTTGGTGGACTTGACTTGAGTTATGTTTGTGCGCCAAAGTTTTGATTGCTTTTTGTCTGAGTTATGACTCAAATTGCCAAGTATGACTCGAGTTAGACCAATCCATCTGACAGTGGTTCACTTATGCTTGCTAGCATTGTCATTGATCCTCAATCCGAGATTTTGATCAACTGAAACTTGCTCATAAAGATTATTAATAACATTAAGAAGCATAGCAAGTAGTAATCAATTGATAACAATAAGTTCAGAATTCTCGGAGACGTTGTGGAACAGTGCTCTGCTACTTTGTTGATTTGAGTTGCTACTTGTTTGCTCAAGTTAAAATCTCTTCTCAATATTCATTCTTCTCTGTCTGCCTCTCTGATTGACGTTAACTCAAGTTTCCAGTCCTGACTTGAGTTATCCAAGCCTACTTAACAACTCATTCCAAACTCATTATATGTTGAGCATTTTTGAACCATCTTGAACTGACTGTAAATATCAAAGGCCATATCTCCCTGGTTTGAACTCCTTTTTGGATTTTTCAAATCTTGATGGAAATTATTTTGAGTCTTCTTTCATATGCCATTGATTTTAGTTCAATTGGATTTGTAGATTGTGAGATACACTCAAAATACCAAAGCTATGTCTGCATTGTGGCGTGAATTGTAGTGTCAACTTCCACAATTCATAGCTCCTTGATCTGAACTCCATTGGTCTTGGATTTTATATCAAAATGATGCATTGGGAGTCTAGTTTCATATTCCACTTGTTTCACCTCAATCTGATCTTTGGTTTGGGAGATATCATCGAAATACCAAACCTCGCCAGCTGAAATGTGAAACAGAGTATAACAGAGGTGTTGAAAAAACATTGTTGACTAGAGTTATTAAGTGATAACTTGAGTTACATCTCTCCAGAGACGCCAAGAACACTTTTTGACTCAAGTTAATCATATCATAACTCAAGTTAACTCATTCCAGAAGAGGGAAAACACTGTAACAACTTTATTAACTCGAGTTGTGAGTTCATGCCTCGAGTTATATCATCCTGAAGCTCCCTTTTGCTTATTTTAACTTCGAATTGAGCCATTCTAACTTCCATTTGATCATGGAGACTTCTAGAATCAATCTTGGAACTTGTATAATGATATTCTCATTCCATTCATCAAGTTCTTCCTTCTTCTATCTCCCATCTTGATCATTCTTTGTAACTTAGCTTGGACTCATCATTCTCTGCGACTTCAATATCTCCTTCTTGATTAATCTCTATAATTCATCTTGGATTAATCTACATTAAATACAGTAGTTAGTCAATGTAGGAGATAACTATATCACTCAATCTGTTTGCTTTTAATAATGGCATCTATATAAGACATCATCAAAACTAATCATATCTAACAGGCAACACCTAATGAAATGTCAATATTGCCAACACTAAACTTGAATGACCTAAAAGTATGGATTTTTTACATGGTAAACAAAAGTTAGTAATACCTAATAAAATATGTGGAATGTCTTAACAAAACTTCTGAGTGACTTGAAAGTGTGGATTTGTTACTTGGTAAAATAAAGTGGATAATTGATAAGTGTATATTTTATGATTAAATAGGTGTATATTTTATGAGAACTAGTTGGAATTATTGATATTATATACCTATTTAATTATCTTTTATTGACTTTTCCATCATTGAATCAACCTTAGGATCAAAGAATAAATCGACATAAAATCTACTCATATCCTATTTTTAATGTTCGGGAGATATTATATGAAAGAGAAGAGACAAAAAGCATATAGAGCTTAATTGCAGCCATGAATTAAATAAAATGAATAAAGACGTGGACCCCACATGCTAAAAAGAAAACTTGGATCCTAAGTTTGGTGATTAAACTTGGATCCTAAGTTTGGTGATTAATTAAGAGGAGGAGACCTAAATTATAAATAGGGAGGCAGAGACAAGAAGAAGGAAGGAAGCAGATCTGGGAGACGCAGAACGAGTGGAACAAAAAGAAGCAGAGGAGTAGCAGCTGAGCGTTTCGATTCTCTTCATCATCTCCATGGAAGGACGAGAGGACTGTGGAGGCGACAGATAAATTTTCTTTCCTCCTCTCTTTCTTTATTTTTGAACACGAATTGTTATCTTTTTGTTATGGATTTTGTTAGAGCCACGTGTGGCTAGTTGGTTTTGCAACCTAGAGGACCTATGAAATTGTGGGTGAATTGGATTTTGTTTTCATTATTTAGTTGAATTTGATATTAATTTTGGTTACTTAATCTTGTTTAGTTTTATCTATTTAGTGATTGGTCGTCATTGAATATGAATTTGAGCATTAGGATTTACCTTGACGAAGGGGATCTTAATTAGGCTCTGAGATTAAGTAATATGGGATCGGATTGTGGTTTAATTTGCGATTAGGATAGACATATACCTAATGGCCCCGTATAATTGTTGAAGAGTGTGTCCAAGTTTTATTGCCTCTTGAGTAACTATGTTTGACATAACAAGTTATACTCAAGAGAGGGTTGTAGGTGGACCGATAGGACACTTATAGCTATTTAGACTCGAGATTAACAAAATTGATATTAAAGCTAATTAAATTAGTGAAAACAAGGTTTATGAAGCTAATAAGGGATTAGTGACTCGGGTTGCTCATTGGATTATTGTGGTAGTTTTCTTATTTTTATTTTAGTTTTGATTTTCTTTTCCTTTATCTTAATTAAATTCAATTTGTTTTGCTCAACTTGAACGAAATTGTGAAATTAATGCTTAACTAAAGTTGTAATACTAAATCCTCATGGAAACGATACTTTTCTTATCACTTTATTACTTGATACGGCCCGTGCACTTGTGGAGTTTATAGGCTATAAAGTTTTGCCCTATCAAGTTTTTGGCGCCGTTGCCGGGGACTTGTGTGCCACAACTATCTTGGTTGGAATTGATTGAGCATAAGTAGTTTAAGTTTGAGTTTGTAAATATTTTATTTTATTTTTTTAGGAATTTTTTTTAAAAAAAAAAATGGATTTCAATTGGCTACCAACTGGTCTTAATATTGAGAAGGAGATGAATTCTTCATCTTCTATACAAGATGGATTGATTGATATTTTAAATTCTTTGAATGAATGTAGGAAACATAAAAGGAGCATAAATGATAGTTGTATTCCATATGTTGATTCTTCTCAATATGTTTGCATGTCTTGTGTTTATTGTGGAGGGAATCATTTATTTGAGCATTGTCCGTATATTACAACTAGTCATTTTGTGAGAGATGATTTCACTAGGAACCAAGCTTGTTTTAATAACTCATTTTGTCCTAGTGAAGGTTTTGAGCAACATAATTTTAGGGATCCACATGTCTATTGTTCTCATGAAAATGCCCCTTATTTTTACTCTTATCCACCTCTTGAAGACCACACCATTGAGTACAGGGAAAAATCTAATTTGGAAAGATTAGTTGAGGAGTATGTGGAAACATCAGAGAGATCTAGTAGAGAGCAAAAGGAGATTGTCACTAGCCTTCAAAATATTGAGTCAAGTCTCCAAAATATTGGGGTAAGTGTGAGTCAAATTCTTTCAAACCTTGAGACTATGGTGCAAGATAATTCCTTAAACCTGATGACCACTTCTTATGCTGATAATGATTATTGTGAGGAAGTTGAAGGTGTGGAGTTGCATGAGGCTATGGGTAATGTAGAAAGTGATTGTGAGCTTGAAATTGATTTACATGAGAATAGAGGAGGTGTGGAATTGCATGAGACTATGGGTAATGTAGAAAGTGATTGTAAGCTTGAAATTGATTTAAATGAGAATATTGGATGTGTAGAAGAGGTTCCGGCTGTGGAGCCTAAGGATTGTGATGTTGGTGATCAAATTGATGTATATGTCCCAATTGTTGTTGTTCATGACCCTCCTCTTGCAGTGTTGCCTCTTACTGATGAGAGTCAAGTAGATTTTGTTGGATGCTCTAGATTTTTGGAAGTGCCTATATTTATTTTCAAAGATATGCATGTTGTGCTTAATTTGAATTCAGTGAATACTTGTATTCCAAGATTGTCTATGATTGAGGAAGTACAAGTAATTAACTTGAATAATCAATTTTTGTGTGTGATACCTTGTTATTGCTTGAAAAGAAATGAAGACAAGGTAATTATGGTGTTTGATACTTATGATTAGTGGTTTGTTTTGAGAAGTTTGGCTAAAGACTATAAATTTAGCGCTTTTTGGGAGGCAACCCAAGGGTTTTGCTTGCATATTTTATTCTTATTTTTTCTTTTTTTCTTTCAGTTTTATTCAGGTTTGAAGAAAATCACTCCTCTTGTTGCTGCAATGTCTTGCTTGAGCACTCTCTTCTCCCTAAAAATTTGAAATATCATGGATGGTACTAGGGAAAGCACTTTACATCAGAGTTCGAGGCCTAAACCAGGGGAGTACTAGTTCCTTTCCCTCTTTATATTTTTGCAACATTGAGGACAATGTTTGATTTAAATGTGGGGGAGGAATATAATTTCTTAGGTTATGCCTGTCCTTATGCAATTGAAAAGAATTTTTTTTTTTTTTTAATTTGAGATCTTTGCATTGTTGAGGATTGACCTTGATTTTGAGTTTTCCCCATCTTAGAGAATATTATCAAGTCAAAGATTAAAATAGAAAAAAAAATGTTTTAACCAAGCCTCTAAGCCTTGAGTTTTTTTTTGCAATCTTGAGATGAACTATGAGAATAGGGATTAGTTTGTAATGTAAGCAACAGATTATTAGTTCATGGATATTTTGCCACATGATTTCTTTAGAAAATTAGATGATGACCTTTGCCAGCTAAGTAAAACTTTTGTGTAGGGAAATGACTTTAAGTTCATTGGACTTACAGATAGCACTCCAAGTTTTTCACCCAGAGCCAAACTCGAGTATGGATATGAATACTCGAGTATGGAACACACAGAGACAATTTCAACATTGACTTAAGATCTCAATACTCAAGTATTCAACTGAATACTCAAGTATTGGTCATACAGAGAGTCATCAAGTTTTTCCATCGTATGGAAACTCGAGTATTAGTTTTTCACAAAGCTTTCATAGCTAACACTCTTTTATGAAAACTCAAGTATTCATTTGAAAACTCAAGTATTGACTTGACATCAATTTATCAAAGTTTTCAAACATCTTGAATACTCGAGTATTGATACACATACTCGAGTATTGAACTGACAGAAAGACTACAAGTTTATGCATATATTGAATACTCAAGTATTCATTCCAATACTCAAGTATTGACTTGGGAAAGCCTTCACAAAGTTTTTCAAAATGAATGCATACTCGAGTATTGCACTGAAAACTCAAGTATTGGGCATACAGAAAGCTTTCTCCTTTGTCAATGACTTGGACACTCAAGTATTGGAATCAATACTCAAGTATTGACTTGGGAAAGCCTTCACAGAGTTTTTCAAAATGAATGCATACTCGAGTATTGAACTGAAAACTCGAGTATTGGGCATACAGAAAGCTTTCCCCTTTGTCAATGACTTGGACACTCAAGTATTGAAATCAATACTCAAGTATTGAGGTTTTTGAACTCAAACTTATTTTCATATCAAAAGTTCAAAACTCGAGTATAGATTTGGATACTCAAGTATTGACCCTATTTCAATATTAAGATCCAAAGTCAAATCTCGATGATTCTTCTCTGTAAGAAGAATACTCAAGTATCAGAATGAATACTCAAGTATTGACTTAAGTGCACAGTGACAAACTCAAGTATTGATATGCATACTTGAGTATTGTACGCTAAGTTTGAAAATCAAATCGACGATTTTGCTATACCTTCTTGTTTGATCCTAATACTCCTATGATTATTCTCTAATGTTCCTAGACATGTTTAATCACTTTATTCTTTGAGTTTGACAGATTAGAGAATGTACATTGAAGGTTTAAAGCAAAAGCAAAAGTGATGTCAAGACATTAAATACAAACCCGAAAGTTGCATTCTTTTGGGTAATCTATCTCGCACACGCCTACAAGGGATTAAAGAATGATTTCTACATCCAAGAGGCTGCTATTTGGAGACTAATTTGCGAGAGTCAACTCGATATTCTAGCCAGTGGATTAAGTGCAGATTAGAGAGAGAAGAAGATCTTACCTTACTTGAGAACTTTGGCTAATCAAGGCAACGGTAATAATGAAGATTACAACGGTCAATTAATGCTCTCTTAGTATAAATAGAGATGCATTCAAGTCTTCTCAACAACTACAACAACTGAAAACGAAATACATTCAAGTCTAGCATTTATTCTTTCGGTTTTCAACGTATTGTATCTTTTGATACTTTGTACTTCAGTGATTATTCTTATCTACTCTTAGAGAGAGTTTCTACTTGAAAAACATTTATTGTAAAGAATCACAAGTCGGGGACTTGGTGATTTGGGAGTTCATTGATTACAACTTGTAAGGGGGAGTGAGTTCTAGAGAGAGAACTACTCTATGAGTACGAGTGTGTAATCTTTGTGATAGTGGAAAATCCCGGAGAGTCCGGGGATTTGGATGTAGGTCAAGTTGTAAAGACCGAACCAAGTATAAATCTCGTGTCCATTGTTCTTCCCTTTACTCTGTTCATCTCTCGTTTTTGTTGTCTAAAAACATAGCAACTTACAAAAGTTTTTAAAATACCCAATTCACCCCCTCTTGGGTATATAGCTCCACTTTCAAAGGGGACCTACAACGGCTCAAGAAAAAAAAAAGAAAAAAAAAGAAGAAGACAAAATAAGTTATTTCTTACCTGAGGATCCTTAGTACATTAAATGAAAAGCTTGATTTTGCGGGGCATTTGAATTTTTCTAGAGGAGTTAAGTAGCATGATATCCCTCTTCTAATCTTATTGTTGCACTTATTGCTTACCGATCTTTTGATCATGGGACGTTAAGAGATTGTTACAACTCTATTGGCTTTGTGAGACATTAACTTAAATAAGATTTGATGATATGTTCCAAGTGAGGTGGTTTTTTGCTCTATGTTTAGGAATTTCATAGGCAATATTCTTTTCGATAATGAATTCTCTTTCTTTTTCTTGAGGACAAGCCAATGTTTAAGTGTGGGAGAGTTTGATAAGTGTATATTTTATGATTAAATAGGTGTATATTTTATGAGAATTAGTTGGAATTATTGATATTATATACTTATTTAATTATCTTTTATTGACTTTCCCAACATTGAATCAAACTTAGGATCAAAGAATAAATCGACATAAAATCTACTCATATCCTATTTTTAATGTGCGGGAGATATTATATGAAAGAGAAGAGACAAAAAGCATATAGAGCTTAATTGCAGCCATGAATTAAATAAAAGGAATAAAGATGTGGACCCCACATGCTAAAAAGAAAACTTGGATCCTAAGTTTGGTGATTAATTAAGAGGAGAAGACCTAAATTATAAATAGGGAGGCGAGAGACAAGAAGGAAGGAAGGAAGCAGAGATCCGGGAGACGCAAAACGAGTGGAACAAAGAAGCAGAGGAGTAGCAGCTGAGCGTTTCAGTTCTCTTCATCATCTCCACGGAAGGACGAGAGGACTGTGGAGACGACGGATAAATTTTCTTCCCTCTCTCTTTCTTTATTCTTTGAACCTGAATTGTTATCTTTTTGTTATGGATTTTGTTAGAGCCATGTGTGGCTAGTTGGTTTTGCAACCTAGAGGACCTATGAACTTGTGGGTGAATTAGATTTTGTTTTCATTATTTAGTTGAATTTGATATTAATTTTTGTTACTTAATCTTGTTTAGTTTTATCTATTCAGTGATTGGCCGTCATTGAATATGAATTTAAGTATTAGGATTTACCTTGACGAAGGGGATCTTAATTAGGGACTGAGATTAGGTAATATGGGATCAGATTACAGTTTAATTTGCAATTAGGATATACATATACCTAATAGCCCCATATAATTGTTGAAAAGTGTGTCTGAGTTTTATTGTCTCTTGAGTAACTATATTAGACATAACAAGTTATACTCAAAAGAGGGTTGTAAGTGGACCGACAGTGCACTTATAGCTATTTATAATCGAGATTAAAAAATTGATATTAAAGCTAATTAAATTAGTGAAAACAAGGTTTATGAAGCTAATAAGGGATTAGTGACTCGGGTTGCTCATTGGATTATTATGGTAGTTTTCTTATTTTTATTTTAGTTTTTCTTTTCTTTTCCTTTATCTTAATTAAATTCAATTTGTTTTGCTCAACTTAAACGAAATTGTGAAATTAATCTTTAACTAAAGTTGTGATACTAAGTCCCGTGGGAACAATACTTTTCTTATCACTTTATTACTTGATACGGCTCGTACACTTGCAGAGTTTATAGGTTATAAAGTTTTGCCTTATCAATAATACCTAAGGAAATGTGGGGAAAACTTGGAAATGACCTAAAAGTATGGATTTGTTACTTGTTAAACCAAAGTCTGTTATACCAAACAAAATTTGGGGATCGAAATAATTTAACAAGACTTGTGAATAGCCTTAAACAGAAGTTAGTTATAGCTAATGAAATTTGTGGAATACCTATAGAAAGGTTGGAAATGAATTTGAGATTGATATTGGGAGCACCTTCCTAGGATTTTGTATTTTCTATGTTATTTGTCTGTCTTTTTCCCTTTTTTGTTTGTTGCCATAAGTCATATGACTTGTGTGAAGGTATGTTACGAAGTTTAATCAATAATAAATTTTGTTTTAATTGGGCAGGTGAATATTGTCTCTGAGATAGATTAAGAACTTAGACTCTTTTCAAGACATTGCTCTTGTTGAATTCCCTTTTACACATATTTAGTTATTTATAATCTTTGGAGTAAGTGTTTCCCTTAAATTCTGTAAGACAGAGAAAACCAGTGGAGTATAAGTCAAAAATAGAGGGAGATGGAGAAGACGAATATTCAACAGCCATTCAATTAAGGAGCAGCCCACAGAGAGAGAGAGAGTAGTTAAATTAATGTAATGAGTAAAAAATGATACAAATCAGAAATAATTAACCTAATAATTTAATGGATGTAAGAAGAGAAATGAATAGAGGGGGGAGAGAGAAACTAAGCTAGTTGTAAAGCCTTCAACTCTACTCAAAATCTCACATGCAGGATTTGACCCGTACATATCGTTCTTGTTTACTTCAACATCTCTCTTACTATTTATTAAGTGTAATTTAGTCACCCGCAAGAAGGAAAAAATAAAGCATACAAATTTTAGACAAAAAGCAGCAAGCTTACACTTTAATCAAAATAATTAAACAAGAAATTTAAAAAAATGAAACACGTACTCAATTCACTGAAATTATATATTATCATTATTATTAATTATTCTGAAACTAACTCCAATATGACTCTCTCTTAAAAGGGTCTTGCATTACATTACTAGACGAGGAGGAAGAAGAAACAAAGCTGAGATAATTATTATTTTGAATATTGCTGCTTTCGTAGTTATTATCAGACAAGATTAGTGGCTTGTCGCCTTGGTAATTATCAATCTGAGTTGATAAGTTTGTAGGATCTTGCTGCATCTGGATGCACATAATCTCTGTTTGAGCCACCGCAAGCTGCATTTTTAGCTGTGAAACTTGACTTTGCAGATATGATATGGCTCCTACGCATCCATACACTGGATCTCTAACTCTCGCATTCGCCTCGTAAACCAGACTGTTCACTGCATCCGCTCTTTGATGTACCGGAAGCTCCTGTTCACAAGCCATGGATGATACATATATGAGCTGCATAACTCATTTGCAAACTATTTAGTTTAGTTATTTATAAAAGATACATGTGTTGGTTTCCCTACATACCCTCTTAGTCATTTGCATTAGGAATTACCCTTGATTGAAATTTTACATTTGGGACTAAAGAAAACCTCATAACTTATTCCTACATTTAGAAAAGGAGGGGGTATTATTTTTTACTCAATGCAATACAAGAGAAAAAGGTAAGTTTAGATTGAAAATATATCAATATCAACTGTAAGATTCGGATTAAGTTTTAGTATTCATAAATCATTGATTTGAGTCGGTGCAGTACATGTGAAAAGGCAGGTAGTTTTGATTCAAAGTCCCCTCTATGATAGACTCAACCTGCATCCCAACTGTAAAATTTGCAGAGAAATAAATGATAAAAGAGAAGAGAGAGAGAAAGATACCTGCAACATTTTGCTGACATTGCTGGCACCGAAGACCTTGTGGACGATGGCGAACTTGTGAGGATCATCAGAAGGAAAGTAAGGAGCGAAAATGCACTCCTTCGTGCAACGACGTCGTAGCAACTTGCAGGAAGCACAAGGAGAAGAACCCCCCATTAGAACGGAAAAAAATTTAAAATGTGACAGAGAATGAATGAATGAATCTTCTTCTTCTTGTTGTTGTGTGTTGATCGAAGGGAATGAACCAGAACGTGCTTATTTATAATGGTGAAGAATAAGACGCACATGCCCATCTTCTAAACTAATCATTAAATGTGTTTAATTAATTAATATTAACATCTTCCGGAGACACTACACATATGGCTGTACTGTACTGTGGCGAAGAAGAAGAAGGTTTCATAGTTCACACTTCACACATAAATTTACAATTTTGGCCATCATTAAGGACAATTAAGTCAAATAATCCGGGACAAAATCGGACAAGTATCTGTCCTAGCTATAAACCAGACTGGGAATTCAAAAATAATGATTGTTTTTAACGTTAAGAAAACAGCTTAAAAATTTAGCATTCAAAATAATTATTATCATAGTTGAAATATATATATATATATATAGATTGAGAGAGAGAGAGACTAGATATAAGAGTTGACCACCGCCAAGGCGCGTGATCGGTCGGTGAACCATGCAAATGCAACTTTGTGTAGTTTCCACGTCCACATTCGACCCTTTTTTTTCCTATTACCTAACGTAGTCTATACTCGTACGAGTACGTGCAATGAAATATATTGATATAGATTATTATCAAATGCTCTTTTTCGGTCATAAATGGATCAACTAGGCAATTAATTTATAGTGATTCAAGTTGGTTATTTGTAAAGATTTGTGTTTATTTTGCAGTGCAATAGGGATAATTGGTTGAAAAATTATAAATTTTAGGGATAAAGTTGATTGAGAATATATTTAGAATTAAAGTAGCTGCCTCAATTAGTTTTTACATTTAATATCAAAGTTTCTACTGTTTATACTTCCTTCCTCTGTCATTAGAAGCAAATTATAAGGCTCTATTTTTTGATATGGTTTGTTCCCTTTTATAAGTTCTTTGAGATTGTTTTAGCAATAAATACATTTTTACCAATGTTGCCACTAATTATTTTTATCAACACTCTATTTCATCATTTTTCTCACTATTACTATCATTTACCCACTTATAAATAAGTACATATTTGTGAAAACAAGTATATTTCTATATATTTATTACTTTTAATTAATTTTAAGTATTTTAATGAATAACACAATTCAGTTAATTAATAGGATCCTTAAATATAGGAATGAATTAATTGTTTCACAATTCTTATGAAAGTTAGTTAAGCTTCATAATTATCCTTTAGAATTTTTGACTGAAATAGCCCTCTTATTTCGGCTTCTTCTTCCCTCCCCTTCTCTTTTCTAACTATAAGATCAAAATTTGAAAGATCTAGATTTAGTTTTGTACAAAATATTTTTTTATTTTATTATTGAATTAGTCATATCAAAATTTAACAATTTGTATTTAATTAATTATTTTATTTTGACAATTTAATATTTCAATAATCAGTTTACAAAATATCAAATCTAGACCATTCAAATGTTAATCTTATGGTTTAATAAAGAGAAGAGGAGGGGTTCCAAACCGCTATTTTAAATTTTAAATCATGTTTAATGAACTTTGTTCCTACTTCAATTGTGGTCATTTAGTTAGGGGGAAATTTTAAAACATATCTTAAATGCGTATGAAATTGGGTGGCTTTTGCTTATACAGACAGACCAATAGACCCTGCTTTAAATTTTCTTATTACTCTGTTTTGTCCATATTAATATTATTATAAGGTACCCACTACCAATTCTCATGACCTAAAGAATGATAGTAAATTCATAAATTTGTAAAAAATTGGAAGGAAAAAAAAAACGATTTTGCCCCTCTTTAAATTACCACTACTACAGATTCGCGAATAGATAATGCTTAATAAATAACGGTTACAATAAATAAATGTTATATATATCAAGGAAGAGGTCGTGCAAGATTATATAACACTAAAATTTAACAGTTAGATATGTGCACCATCATGTATTGAGATGCGGAATTCGTGAAAACAAAAACATAACGGTTGTAATTATTAACTGTCATGTATTTACTGACAAAAATTACAATTGTTACAAAATAAACATCATGTAACACTTTAAAACAATTCATCTTCACAACTTTATAGCAGTAGAAATAAATATATAGCAGTTATAATAATTAACCGTATGTAAAGTATGATTGCTAAAATATTTTTCTTTTTTAAAAAATACTTAAAGGTTAAAAATGATAATTGTTATATATATATATATATATATATAAAATAATTTTGAAACAAAAAATTATTTGATAATATTTGACAGTTTTCACAATGAATCATTATATATTCTTCAAGAATACTTAGATTAAAAAAAAAAATAGTTGATAATATATTACAGTTCTTCATAAATAACCGTGAAGTGTTATTTAATATAATAAAGCTAGAATTCTGAAAAAGTCACATATAAGGGAACAAGATTCTGAAAAATATGGTTTGACAACACATTATGGTTCTTCACAAAGAACTATTAGGTATTCTTTAATATAAATACAAGTGGGATTTTGAAAGATATCATATATAAAAAGACAAGACTCTGAAAAAAAAAAAATTGACAATCCATTATGGTTGTTCATAAAGAAAATAACGTTAAGTATTCTTTAATATAAATAAATGTCGGATTCTAAAAGATATTAAATATAAGAAGGCCGGATAAAAAAAAATAACAATATATTACAATTTTTCACTAAGAATGGGTAAGTATTTTAACAATATATTATGGTTCTTCACTAAGAACCGTTAAGTATTCAAAATATATATATATATATATATATATAAAAACAAATGTGGGATTCTAAAAGATATCAAATATAAGAAGGCGGGAATTGAAAATATATAAAAAAATATTATTTGACAATATGTTACGTACGGTTCTTCACTAAGAATCGTTAAGTATTCTTTAATAAAAGGGTTAAGGTGGTAAAATAACATTCAACTTTTATAATTAAAAAAAAAAGCAATAGGAACCATAAACTATTTTTTGAAGCAAAAGTAACCATAAACATTTAAAATTAGGAAAAAATTGTTAAATCGAGCAAACTTGCATCTATTACAAATAGGAAAAAAAATAATCTTTTGGCCTTTAAAGTTTTGACTCACTTATGACTTAGTTTTTGGAGTTTGACACAGTACAACCTAGTCCCTAAACTTTTAGCTCACTTGCTACTCAATCCTTGATGTTTTTGGGTCATCCCATATGACAAAATAGTGTTAAAAATACTGTTAAAAATTACTTGGATAGATTTTATATAAGTTTAAAAAAACGATGTCCTTGTCCCCCCAACTTGAATCCTCCTCCACCTCTGTTCTCAAGAAATCTTGCTAGGCATCCACGGGACCCATTATAGATCTTTCATAAGCTTCTTTCAAGTATAAGCCGAGATTGATTTTATTATATTAAAGGGCCTTCAATATTATGAGCATCATGTAAAGTATCTGAAGTTCCATTTGTCATTAAAAGAAGAGATTGTGTGCCAGGTATATTTTGTGAAATGGGTGTGCATCGACCTTTTCTAATCTCATCATCTCCAAGCACTATTCACTATTTACCATTCTAAAGTTAAGAAATCTCACTTTCCACATGGCTTTTTTTTTCATACTCAGGTGCTTTATTGGAGTTAAAAACATCATAAGTTGCTTCAACATTTTCTCCAATATTCTGAATCATTTATTGCTCTTTGGTGTTTTAGAAGGATTTGCCATGGACGCTGTAGATGCTTGGCGAGTTGTAAGTGAGTCAAAAGTTCAAGGACTGAGTTATAAGTTAGTCAAAACTTTAAGGGCTAAAAGATTAATTTTCTCTATTCTAATAAACGGAAGTTATTTGGGTTTAATGGCTTTACCCCAATTTTGAAAGTTTATGGTTCTTGTACTCCAAAAAATACTTTATGGTTACCGTTTCACTTTTAATAAAATGTTGAAGGTTATTTTAACACCTTAACCCTTATAAAAGGGCGGGATTATGAAAATATCAAATATAAGGAGGCAAGATTCTAAAAAAAGAAAAATAGTAATGTATTTGACGCAACTCTTTAAACTCTTTCTCAAATGTTTTTTGAGCTTCCTTAGTAGGTGTTATACTCTTTTTTCTGTAAGTTTTATTTTGGCTTAGTCTTATCCTCCGTCACTACTATAGGTCTTCACTTTGCAGCTCCTTCTTCTTGTGATTCTTTCTCGTGTAAGCTTTCATTTTTTTCCAGTTAACGTTTTTAGTTTCAGTTTTTTTAATATAACGGGAGCTCATTAGTTGATGTTCAGGTCACCAATTTGGATTATGATACCTAATATGATGGTGGCTGTTAGTCTAAAGATTAAAAGAGAGAGAGAAATACAAGAAAAGTAGAGAACACGAAAAAATGATGAGATAAAATGCTGAATTTTTTATTGTTGAACATCTCACATTCCCAAACTTTAGCAACTCAAACTAATGAAATCAAGTTTGTTGAATCAGGTTCCGAGATTGCTCAAGATTTTATATTTGCCAATTTTTACTATACTCTAGTTTTCAAAGTTATATTCCCAGATTTTTTTGAGTTTATATATTTAGTTGATTTGATTATATATATTCTTATTTAATTTTTATATTATTATCCTTTTGTAGTTAAAGGATAAGTGACAAGAATTCTTTGGAGCGCAGTGATACATGATCTATGGACAACCTACAATAAAGGCATTGGAGAATATTATGGAACTTTTTATTAATTGATTTTCTTTTACAATTCAAAACATTATAAGATAATGTTTTATTTTGAGAGAGTTTTGTTAGTTCTCATTTTTTATAATGTAATTTATCTTTAATTTTTCAATGAAAAATTTGGAGTTTCAATTTGCCTCTAGTTAAATAATATGTACCTCAAGTTATATGTTCTCTCTTTGCTACCCCGAGGTAAATATGCTTTGACTTGAAGTTAATATGTGTTGAAAGGTTTTGCCTCTAGGTAAATTAATTATACCTCGAGGTAATCAATTCAAATTTCTCAAACTCTTTTTCGCTCTCAGAGGTGCCTCAAGGCAATTATTTTTATGCCTTGAGGTAATTGGTTTCTCATTCAGTTTTTCTTTCTCTGGAAACCGAGTGCCTCTAGTCAAAAATCTATTGCCTCTATGTTAGTTCTCTATGTGTTTTGATGATAACCGACAATTGTAAACACAAGTTGAAGTTTGTCTTTGGTAAGTTGAAAAACTTAATGTCAAAGACAAACTTGAGTTTTGGTTTGAAAACTCGAGTTTGGACTTGACAAAGAGTAGCTCAATTTAATGAACTAAGAAAACTCCAGTTTGCATAAATAAACTCAAGTTTATGAGACATAGATAGCACTCCAAGTTTTTTACATTAAGACAAACTCGAGTTTAGGTTTAGAAACTCGAGTTTGCACCATACAGAGACTCTTCAATATTTTCCAAAGTAAACAAAACTCTAGTTTGCACTTGTAAACTCGAGTTTTGGTCATACAGAGAGCATCTAAAGTTTTGAACTTAAGCAAACTCTAGTTTTGATATGAAAACTCCAGTTTACACTTAGCCAAGAGTTTCTAAGTTTTCCAAAGTTTTGAGAAAACTAGAGTTTGTATTTGTAAACTCGAGTTTAGACTTAACAAAGAGCTTTCATGTTTTACCCACTTTGAGAAAACTCCAGTTTTCACTTGGCAACGATTTTTCAAATGTTTTCAAAGTTAAAGAAAACTCGAGTTTAGTTTAGCTAACTCGAGTTTGTGTTAAGTAGAGAGCTTCGCTCTATTTCAATGATTTTAAAATCTCCAGTTTACATTAGAAACTCCAGTTTTGAGCTTTTGGACTTAAACATGTTTCACTATAAAAGTCCAAAACTCGAGTTTGTCATTAATAAACTCAAGTTTTGCTCTATGCTCAAAATGTGCTTTTAAACTCAAAACACGACATTCTTCTCTGGAAGAAGGAAACTCAAGTTAGGATTTAGAAACTCGAGTTTGTCTTCTGAGCAAAGTTACAAACTCCAGTTTGTATGAACAAACTCGAGTTTGTGTCTCAAAGTTTGAAAATCAAATTGCTCGAATTTGAGAAATCTTCATGTTTGATCTTAATACTGCTCATCATCACTCATTACTATTCCTAGCTATGTTTAATCAGTTTGCTAATGAGTTTCAGATGGTTTAGAGGATATTAAATGAAGATTTGGACAAAAGCAAAAAGTGATGTTAGCACATTAAATGCAAAGTTCAGAAAACTTGCATCTTTTTGGACAATTATTCTACACACGTTGCAAAGGAATTAATGTTTCCATTCCACATCCAGTAGCTACTATTCCAATAGATTAAAAGTCAAGAAGTCAACTATAAACTTTTGTGCAACTGGATTAACCAAAGAGTAGAGAGAGAAGAAGACCACAGATTAACCTAATCCTTGCTTAATGTTGGCAACGGTCACATCGAAGATTACAACGGTCATTTAATGCTCTCTTTGTATAAATAGAGCTGCATTCAATTATTCTCACAACCAATCTGCTGAAAACGAAAATCATTCAAGTTTCCAGCTACTCTTTGAGTTTTCTTGTGTAATATCTTTCGATACATCTGTACTTCAGTAATTATCATTATTCACTCTTAGTGAGAGTTTCATTTATTGAAATCATTCATTATAAGGATCTCAAGTCGTGGGACTTGGAGATTGGGATATTTGATTACAACTTGTAAGGGGTAGGGAATGATGAGGACATGGGAGGCGGTGTGACCAAGGCAACAAACTTGGAGGACAAACAAGGTCTTGGAGGCCCAATGACAAGAGCAAAAGCTAAAAAGGATAAAGAGGCCCTAAATCTCTTGGTGACCACTTTACTTGAGACAAGCCCAAGTCTAAAGGAAGAAGAGACCGAAATGATACACTTAATTCGGGTTGAAGACCTTGAAGAATAAGCCTCAATGGATATGCATGAAGGCTTCATTTTACTTGGCCCAAATTCTGCACTTAATTTTATCTTTCTTACATTTAGTTAAACTTTTGTAATAAGGCTCATTGGGCTGGCTTATTGGGCTGTGTTATTTTCCTTTGTGTGTAAGCATAATTAGGTTAAACTTAATATGGATGTTGTCCACTATATAAGGGAACACCATAGTTGTTGGGACGGCAAATTTGAATTCAAAGTTAACCTTTTTGGTGAGAGACAAGCTTCTCTAGGGTTCTTTTGAGAATCTTGAACTTATCAAGGCCATCAATCCTTGTGGCGTTCTTGGGCTTATCAATTCTTTGGAATTGTGGCGCCTACCTAGAATCAGTAAACTTCAGTTTTCATTCGAAATTTCTTGGTTTCGTATCTCTGGATTCCCTTATCCTTTTTCGGTGTTTCTTGAGTCAAAATCGTGTTTCAGAAAGCCATCTTTCACCTCATTTTGGAATCACTCAAATCCGAGGTCTGTAGCGTGAGATACGTTCTATTGTTTCAGGACGCGCTGGAGGCTGAATTTTTGGTGCGAAATTCCTTTCCTAGTTGATTTAATCATTCTTTTCTTTCAGGGATCATATCAGTTTCAGATGGTTTAGAGGATATTAAATGAAGATTTGAACAAAAGCAAAAAGTGATGTCAGCACATTAAATGCAAAGTTCAGAAAACTTACATCCTTTTGGACAATATTCTACACACGTTGCAAAGGGATTAATGTTTCCATTCCACATCCAGTAACTGTTCTTCCAACAGGTTAAAAGTCAAGAAGTCAACTATAAAATTTTGTGCAACTAGATTAACCAAAGAGTTGAGAGAGAAGAAGACCACAGCTTAACCTAATCCTTGCTTAATGTTGGCAACGGTCACATCGAATATTACAACGGTCATTTAATGCTCTCTTTTTATATATAGAGTTGCATTCAATTCTTCTCACAACCAATCTGCCGAAAATGAAAATCATTCAAGTTTCCAACTACTCTTTGAGTTTTCTTGTGTAATATCTTTCGATACATCTGTACTTTAGTGATTATCATTGTTCACTCTTAATGAGAGTTTCATTTATTGAAATCATTCATTGTAAGGATCTCAAGTCGGGGGACTTGGAGATTGGGATATTTGATTACAACTTGTAAGGGGGAGTAAGTTCTAGTGAGAGAATTACTCTAAGAGTTACAGAGTGTGTAATCAATTGAGATAGTGAAATCCCAGAGTGTCTGGGGACTGGACGTAGGTCAAGAGGTTGGACCGAACCAGTATAAATTATGTGTCTTGCTTCTTCTTCTCTTACTCTGTTATATCCTGTTTTAGTATTCAAAAATAGAGCATTTAGAAAAGAATTTTTAAATCCCCAATTCACCCCCTCTTGGATATTTGCTCCACTTTCATTTGGTATCAGAGCAATGTCTTCTTAAAGAGCTTAACATCTCAATAAAGATCACTATGGAAGGTATTCTACCTGATGGAGCTTCGATCAACCGACCACCGAGATTCAATAGAGAGCATTATTCTTTCTAGAAAGCCAAATTCAAAGTCTTTGTGTTGGCTACTGAATATGGTTATGAAGAGTGTTCGAGAGAGGTGACTATAACCCAACTATTCTCGAAAAGGGTCTTAGAATTCCAAAGCCTGAAGAAAACTATAATGAGAACGATAGAAGGAATATCACACTCAACAGTAAAGCGGTTCTCATGTTGCAAAGTGCTCTGAGTCAACAAGAGTACTTTCATGTTTGCACATTGTCTTCTGCTAAAGCTATATGGGATGCGCTGGAGATAGCTCACGAAGGAACAATTGGAGTCAAGCAAAATAGAGTCAATACCCTCATGACTGAGTACGATCTTCTTCGTATGAAGCCTGGGGAATCCATTAGTGAATTCCAGTTAAGATTCACCCATATGATCAATCAGCTTGCTGCATTAGGCAAAGAGTATGAGCAACCTGTCCAAATGAGGAAAATTCTCAATATCCTCAACAAGGAATGGGAAGCTAAAGTCACCACGATTGAAGAAGCTCGTGGTGAATCAATGGCATCTGTAGCAGCCCTCTTTGGCAGCCTTTCTGAATATGAAGCAAAGCTCAAGTTCAAAAGGAGACTTAATGAAGCACATGGCAAGAACAAGAGAATTTCTCTCAAAGCTGTCAAAGAAGCTAAGGAATCAGATGATGAAGATGAAGAGCTAGGCATGATGGTCCAGAGATTCCTCAACAAGGAATCAAACCTGTCCAAGTGAGGAAAATTTTCAATATCCTCAACAAGGAATGGGAAGCTAAAGTCACCACGATTGAAGAAGCTCATGGTGAATCAATGGCATTTGTAGCAGCCCTCTTTGGTAGGAATATGAAGCAAAGCTCAAGTTCAAAAGGGGACTTGATGAAGCACATGGAAAGAACAAGATAATTGCCCTCAAAGCTGTCAAAGAAGCTAAGGAATTAGATGATGATGATGAAGAGCTAGGCATGATGGTCCGAAGATTCAAGAAATTCTACAAGAAGGACCAAGGTTACAAGAAGTTTCACAAGGGTAGCTCCGGCTTTGAGGCAAAGAAGTCAATTATTTGCTACGAATGTGAAAAGCCTAGCCACATCAAGTCAGAATGCCCCCAGCTGAAGAACAAGGACAAAGAAAAGAAGAAGTTCAATTAATACAAGAAGAAAGCCTATGTATCAGCTATATGGGGAGATAACTCATCTGATGAAGATAAAGCTATGAGGAAGAAAAAGCTAATGTCTGTTTAGTTGTTGAAGAAGAAGAGCAACGTGACAACAATGATGAGGTATATGATTCAAAACCATCTTATGATGAATTATTTATTGTGTACATTGTTGTACAATCTGAATTTGAAAAGCTTGCTGAAAAATATATTTTCTTTGAAAAAGAAGAATGTGACTCTTGAACTACAAGTTAAAAATCTTTCTTGTGAAAATTTTGTTTGTGAGGATTGTCTTGATTTACAGAAAAAGAATTTACATCTCACAAAGGCACTTGAGAAATTCACTAAAGGTAGTGAAATGCTCAATGTCATTTTGAAACAGTAAAGATTTACAAATGACAGATCAGGAATTGGTTACAAACCTGATTTTGATAAAAAGAAAGGCAAAAAGAAATTTGGAGAAAAATCTTATATGAACTATTTTTGAAAATCTATTCATTCTTCAAATCCTTTTGCTCATTGCAATTATTGCAATCGTAAAGGTCATACTACTTCTTCCTATTTTCGTAAAAAGGAAAGAAAGAGTAAACCTATAGGAAATTATCAATAGGTGCCTAAGGGATCTTATAAAGTTCCTAAGACACAAACTAACCCCAAAGGACCCAAGAAAAGGTGGGTATCTAAGACTTGATTTATTGTGTTTTGCAGGTTTGTCTAAGAGCATCAAAATCCAACAAGTGGTACATTGATAGTGGATACTCTAGACATATGACGGGAGACCAATCGAAATTTGCCTCAATCAAGCCCAAGGATGGTGGCAAGGTGACCTTTAGTGGAAATCAATTTGGAAAGATTGCTGGTATTGGTGAAATTGGAAACAATGAAGGACCACAAATCAAAGATGTCTACCTCGTGGAAGGACTTTGTCACAATCTCCTCAGTGTGAGTCAAAGCATTGATAAAGGTAACTTAGTTATCTTTGATTCTAAGGAGTGCTTGATTGTAAGTAAGGATGTTCTCTCTTTGGAAAATATAAAAACAAAAGCTTTATTCAGGACCCCTAGAGAAGGTAACTGTTATACTCCTAATCTCTCTAGAAATGGGTCTGTTTCTAAAAAATGTTTTGGTAGTAATTTGGATGAAAGTTGGCTATGGCACAAGCGATTAGCTCATGTCAATATGATCCAACTTGATAGATTACTTAAAAAGGATTTGGTAATTGGTGTACCAAAACTGTGTTTTAAAAATGACATGATTTGTGATGCTTGTCAAAAAGGTAAACAAACCAAATTATCTTTCAAATCTAAAAATGAAATTTCAACTAATATACCTCTCCAACTACTTCATATGATCTAGTTGGACCAAAGCTAGAGTAAAAAGCCTTGGTGGCAATCTTTATACTTTGGTCATAGTTGATTATTTCTCTAGATTTGCTTGGACTATATTTTTATCTTCTAAAGATGAAACATTGATCGGTTGTTGTTTTTGCCAAAAAGGTCCAAAACGAGAAAGGTTTCTCTATTTCAAGAATTTGGACCGATCATGGTGGAAAATTTGAAAATCATGCCTTTGCAGAGTTTTGTGACAATATGAGAATTGATCACAACTTCTCAACCCCAAGGACTCCTCAACAAAATAGTGTTGTGGAAAGAAAGAATCGAGTCCTCACTGAGATGACAAGAGCAATGCTAAATGAAAATAATACTTCTCAAGTATTTTGGGCAATGCAATGAGTACGGTTTGCTACATCTCAAATTGAGCATATCTCCAGAAGAAGATGAACAAAACTCCATATATATGAGCTGTACAAAGGAAGAAAAACCAATTTGGCTCATCTGAATGTTTTCGGCTGTAAGTGCTTCATCCATAATAATTGTAAGGATAACCTAGGAAAGTTTGATCCCAAGGCGGATGAAGGTATATTTTTAGGTTATTCAAATAGGAGTAAAGCTTATAGAGTCTTTAATACTCGTACTCGTATTGTTGAAGAGTATATGCATGTTGTATTATGTGATTCCAAGCTGATAAATCCTTGGAGGATAATGAGGAAAATGTTTTCAAAAATCAATTCTTTTCGAAAACTACTCCTGCCTCTATTGAAAATCCTAAAAATGTTTTCAAGGCTGATCCTCAAAACAATTTTGAAAACTATGATCAATCTCAGCCTAGAGCTTGGAAGTTCATTAGGAATCATCTTTTGGACCAAGTCATAGGTGATATAAATCAAGGTGTAAGGACCAGAAAAAGTATTTTGAATGAAGTTACCTTTCCTGCCTTGATATCAGAGATTGAACCCTCTAAGATTGATGAAACTCTTTCAGACAATGATTAGGTGATAGCAATGTAGGAGGAGTTACACCAATTTGATAGAAATCAAGTTTGGGATTTGGTAGCTAGGCCTAAGGACCATCTGGTCATTGGCACTAAATGGGTATTCAAGAACAAACGAGATGAATCTGCAATCATTGTTCATAACAAGGCAAGATTGGTTGCAAAAGGCTATAATCAAGAATAAGGAATTGATTATGAAGAAACTTATGCTCCAGTGGCAAGATTGGAAGCCATAAGAATTCTTCTAGCCTTTGCTTGTGTCAAAGGGTTCAAGCTCTATCAAATGGATGTGAAAAGTGCTTTCTTAAATGGTTTCATTCATGAGGAATTTTATGTTGAACAACCACCTGGTTTTCAAAATGATCATCATCCAGATCATGTTTATCGTCTTAAGAAAGCCCTTTATGGCCTTAAGCAAGCTCCCAGAGCTTGGTAAGAGAGATTAAGCAAATTCCTTCTTGATCAAGGATTCATTAGAGGAAAAGTAGATACAACTCTCTTCATAAAGAGTAATAAACTTGGTGAAATTTTAATTGTTCAAATATATGTTGATGATATTATATTTGGTGCTTCTAATGATGCTTTGTGTGAAGAATTTACTAAGAATACGGGGAGAGTTTGAGATATCCATGATGAGAGAACTCAACTATTTCCTTGGTTTGCAAATCAAGCAAAAGAAGAATAGAATCTTCATATCTCAGACCAAGTATCTCAATGATCTGCTGAAGAAGTTTGGGATGGATCAATGCAATGGAGCTGATACTCCAATGAGCTCAACCACTTCATTGGATGCTGATAAAGAGGGCAAGGACTTCAATATTACAAGATATAGATGAATGATTGGATCATTGCTCTACCTTACTGTAAGTCGTCCTGACATCCAATTCAGTGTGGGAATGTGTGCAAGGTTTCAGTCTGCTCCCAAGGAGTCACATGCTGAGAATGTGAAGAGAATCTTCAGATACCTTGCTGACACAAAAACCTTTGGCTTGTGGTTTCCAAAAGGTCAACTAGAACATCTTGTGGCGTACTCAGATTCAGATCATGCCGGATACAAGACAGATAGGAAAAGCACAAGTGGCCAATGTCAATTCTTAGTGGCTCACTATACTAGTCTCCTGGTTCAGCAAGAAGCAAACAAGTGTGGCTGTATCCTCTACTGAAGCTGAATATGCTGCCTCAAGTTGTGCTCAAGTCCTATGGCTCAAGCAACAACTATCTAACTTGGGAATCAATCTGAAGGAAATCCCAATTTTGTGTGACAACACCAACACAATAAGCTTGGCAAAGAATCCGATGCAACATACTCGGACCAAGCATATTGATGTGAGACATTGCTTCATAAGGGATCATGTTCAGAAGAAGGATGTCAAGGTTATGTTCATCCCAACTCATCTTTAACTTGCTGACATCTTCACCAAACCATTGGCAAAGGAACAATTCAATTTCATAAGAAGAGAATTGGGAATGCTAAATCCTAATGAGTTGTAAGTCTCTTACTCAATGTTAGTTTTGGTTTTGATGATTATTAAATAAGCATCAGAGTGTTTAGTTATGTCTTTTGCAGGATGCTTGAAATACTGAGATTTGCTGTCAAAATGAGCAAACTCGAGTTTGAGAAGCCAAACTCGAGTTTATCGAGGTCAGAGAGCAACCTCTAGTTTTTGGAGAAGTTCAAAACTCAAGTCATTAAGTGAGAAACTCGAGTTTCTCAAACTCGAGTTTATCGAGGTCAGAGAGCAACCTCTAGTTTTTGGAGAAGTTCAAAACTCGAGTAATTAAGTGAGAAACTCGAGTTTCCATCAGACAAAGAGCAACTATAGTTGAAAAGAAGTGAAAACTCGAGTTGGTAAGTATAAAACTCGAGTTTTGTCGAGGAAGTTCAAAGGTTCACACATACACCTTTGAAGTCCATGTAAGTATATATTTATGAAAACTCGAGTTTATTAGTAGAAACTCAAGTTTGTCGCGTTCTATATATATGCATTTGCCTTGCCTGTTCGTCTACACTCTCCTTAAAACTCTAGTTTTGCCCTAGCTATTCTCTCATTTCTCTGTCTCTCGCCACTCTCAACCAATTCCTTCCACCAGAAACCCTAAATGCCCTAGATTTCAATATTTTCTTGATATATGCGTGTTTGGAAAAAAATGGGTGGATTCATATTTTGGGAAGAAGGGAGTACAATTTTCCTTTTGTAATTACCCTTGCATTACTACATAATCGTGTGTATATATAACACTAAATACTTAATAGTTATAGCGAATAAGTGACATGTATGTCAAGGCGGAGTTCACGCAAGAATATCTAATGCTAATACTTAACCGTTAAATATACACAACCTCATATATTAAGAGGTAGAATTCACGGAAAACAAAAACATAATTGTTATAATTATTAACCGTCATATATGTATTGACTAACAAAAATGATAGTTCTTACGAAACAACTGTCATATAACATTTCCAAGCGATTTGTCTTCCAACTTTATATCAAAGAAAACAAAAATGTAACATAATGGTTGTACAAGTAACAATAAAGTACAAGTGATAAAAATGATGTGTATTAAGAAACAATCATCACATAACACTTTTAATGATATGCCTTCCAACTCTAAACTACTCTAAATTAAAGTACCTTTTCATAAATCTCGTTTGGCTCGACACCCAGGTACTAATTCATAAGTCATAACCGTTCATAATATCGTTGGAACTATACTTCCACTCTACTTTAACTTACCTTTTCTTTTTTATTCTTACTACTTTTCTTCATTGCCTCGTCTTTCTCTCTTTCATCATGTCAAGACCGTAGAGATATCCTCCACCTCCTCTTCAAGCTCCTCCACTGCAACCTCCTCCTCCTCCTCTTCCACCTCTTCCTAAAATGGAGGCTTTGATCTAGAACTTAGCAAGCCTTGACTGCTCCACAAGGTGTCACATGACATATGCCAACAATTTGAACATGAAGTTGAACCTTATACTTCATCACAATGAGGTTCAATATCACTTCCAGTCAGACCCTTTATCTCCTTCTTTTGATGATGTCAATAATGAGGAGGACAACAACAATGGTAGTAGTGGTGATGAATGAACATTAACAGTTATTAGGTAACAATCGTTATGTATGTTTCCTAAATACTTAACGGTATTTTATAAGAATAATCATTACTTATAATACTGAATGTATAACAATTGTTTACTGAGACCGTCATATGTTATGCTAGCATTACTAAATATATAACTATTGTGTACATGTTCTCACTATTTATTATGTTAATATTATACACATCATGATCTCACCAAACCTCAAAATATAATAGGTGTTCTATTAGAACCGTTATGTACGTTACTGGATACATTACCATTTAGAACTATTATGTATGTGCGCTGAGTATATATAACGCCACCATACATAACGATCGTGATGTATGATAAAAAATAGTTGTGATGAAAACTCTTTTCTAGAGCAGTGTTAAAAAATTATTGGAATACCACTCCTGATCTTTTTCCTCCTAATTAATTAATCTATCCCCACTCAAGTAATGAGTTTGAGCAAAAAAAAAAAAATGTAGAGCAATTAGTGGTATTTCTATGAGAAAATTAATGTAATAAACATTTTGGATGGGGTTTTATATAGAAAAACTAAGGTAAACCTCCCAACAGATTCCTATATAAAATGATAAGGGTAGTACTCTCCTTTCTTTCCAAAATACTCCATCCGGGTCCACAATATAATAAAGTCACTTTAATCCAAAACCAATTCACTATAATCAAGAAATGACATTTTATTCATTAAACCTATCTTAAATTGAAAGTATTTTTAACTTTTAATCATATTAAATGAGGTTTTGAATGTGAAAAAAAATACAAATTAAATAGTCACATTTAATCATCACTTATAGTGGCAAAATTGATAAAGAAGTATTAATTACTCTTCAAATGACTTATATTATGGACAAAAACTTATTTTCTAGAAATAACTTATATTGTAGAACGGAGGGAATAATCATCATTTTGAAGTTGTACATACAAACTAGTTAAGAACGCTAGTTAATAGTATAAATTTTAACAAAGAACTGTCACTACAAAAAAACCGGTCATTTGTAGCGGTTAAAAATACACATTAGTAGCGGTTTTAAACGTGACAAATGAAATTTGTCGCGGTTACTAAAACCGCCACAAAACGACCGAAACAAGAACATTTGTAGCGGTTAAAAAAAAAAACCGCTACTCAACGCACATAAACCGCCACTATATAAGGCTAAGCCGACAACTAATGAACACATTAGTCGCGGTCAAAAAACCGCTACAAATTTTTCCCGCCATTAAATTTGTCGCTATTAAGGTCGCGGTCAAAAAACCGCTACAAAACATTCGGCCATCACATTTGTCGCGGTCATTAAACCGTGACAAATTTGTTTAAATAATTTTTTGTCGCGGTTATACAACCGTGACCATTTTCAAGCCATTATTCTTTAAAAAATTTTGCCGCTTTTTTTATTTGTAGCGGTTTTTAAAACCGTGACAAAGGTGTCAAAACAATTTTTTGTCGCGGTGATATCACCGTGACCAAATTCCCGCCCTAATTTTTAAATTTCAGATGTCCCTCGTTATTTTCGTTTTTTGTAGCGGTGTCATAACCGCGACAAAAAAGATGAAATTTAAAAAAAAAAAATTTACAAAATTTTTTTGTGATTATAAAATGTTGAATTAATAAACATTTATATTTTTACTAATTATAAATGGATATTAACATTTGATAGAAAACTGTATAAGATGTCTTTAAATGTGTAAAAAGAATGAGAATCAACAATTTATGAGTTAGTTAAATAAAATGAATTTTAAAAAACAAAAATGTGGGAAAGTTGATCAAAGAATAAGTAGGTGAAAGTAGAAAGAAAGTTGAGAATTGACAAAATATACCCGTAAAATAAGATAAAATAATATCATCGTGTAGAAGAAAAAACAAATATTTCGAGAATGGCTAGATTTGATGAAGTTTAGAGACACTTACCCCATCCAAACACTTTGCCTCGTTCAGAAAACGTGAAAATATAAGAGAGAAAACGTGAAAATATAAGAGAAGAAGAGAGAAAACATATAATTATAGCGGTTGGTGGCGAGGTATTTATTTTGATCTCGCAACATTTTGTAGCGGTTGTTGTGTCGGTTTTTTGTAGCGGTTAGCTTAGTAGCGGTTTTATCTAACTAGTAGCGGTTATTAACCGCTACAAATCAAATTTTGGTAGCGGTTATTTTTATTCTTGTAGCGGTCATGAACCGCTACAAAATAATTTTTTTACATTTTTTTTAAAAATAAAATAAAAGGAAGAGAAGGGATAATTTTTCGTCTCAATCAAGCATCAAGCATCCCTACAAAAAAAGTTTGTATAAAAAGTTATGTTTGAGTTGAATTTAGAATAAGACATATATAAAACTTTTGTGAAATCAAAATTTTTATATTTCATATTGCGTCTATTTAAAAACGTACCGAACTATAGGTAAAGTGTCATCGCCGCCTGGGAAGAAGTTTTCAAAACTCGGCGGGCCGGAGCGGCTCACAATCGTAGGCGACGTTCTCACCATCGCCCATGTCATAAAGGTCCCGAGGCTTTAGGTGAACCACCATATTCCAATCCCCGTGCCTCTCATCGGCGACATAATAAACCCGATGGGCCTCTCGAGGCGAGAATATACGGCTCGTCATCTTCTCGACCGACCGGTGTGAATAGGGCGAGAGAAATTCACCGATGTGATGCCTAAGTCATCGGTCGTGAGTCCCGGACGTTGTCGTATTCGCCCACAAACACTTGAACAACGTCACGGAGAAAATGCCTTGGTAAGTTATCCCGACCACATCAAGCGGCTTTCCATAATACGGACGTCACCGAACCGCATGTTCCGTCACACGTCGCTCGCATAACTCCTCGTCCCAAACGTGCCATATACACCCGAGTTTTGGGTGAGCAATCCCCGATCTCGTGAAACCGTGCAAAACTTGAAGCCATTCACATTGTATGCCGTAAATCTTTGGGCGTGGTCAAGCGGGCCGAGTGCGAGAGCTCGAATTCCCATTGAGTGGGGGTTGTGGTCATTCATTATTCTCCTCCTAAACCAACCCTGGAATTCTCTGTGGACCTTTCTATCAATTTCGGAGGATGTCTGTGAACGGATCCTCAACTGACGCTTCACATGACTCCTGAATTCCCTACAATTTAAACATGCGATGACGAGCAATAAATGTGCCTATAAAATGTCGGGAAACATATAGGATAACAAATATATCTCGTGTGCAATCCTTTACCGATGGTACGGTTCAACTTGAGTGCAATTGATCAAGACATGTCTATGTGCTTGAAACTTCTCAAGTGCCGTGAGTTTGAAGTTCTCACATCCGCCAACCGGTTTACCAACACGAGGGAATAACAACTCAAGCCGCCGGCTCGGGTCCGCTCGGGACAATCGTCCACACGAGGCGGCCGGTTGAATGACGTCTCAATGTCATCAAGGTACCCGGAACAAAAATATAAGACCTCATCCCCAATATAACCTTTCGCTATTGAACCTTCAGCCACGCCTTATTCCTCACGTAAGATTTCAGTTTCCCAAGGAACCTATAAAGTAATGAGGAAAAATGTCGATACATCAATGGTTAAACATGCGACTAGGAAGTAATATAATGCTGAAGTAATTAATTTTAAAAGAGTACCTCTCAATAGGATACATCCATCGGTAGTGAACCGGGCCACAAAGCTTTGTTTCGTGAACAAGGTGTACTGTCAGGTGAACCATGACCGTGAAAAATGAAGGAGGAAAGATCATCTCCAAATGGCACAGCGTAAGAATGATTTGCTGTTGCAACTGGTCGAGCTCCTCCACGATCAACACCTTGGAACACAACTTCCGAAAGAAAGTACAAAGCTCGACCAAAACGATCGACACATCGAGAGGCGGTGTATTTTTTATGGCCGCGGAAGTAACCGCGCATAAGCACATGTGAGTCATGACTTCTTGACCCAAGTAACCTTCCGAGCTCGCACGTCCACACATCGTGAAATGTTGCTTGAATACCCGTCAGAACTTTTATTTTCTTCAAAGTGGCGAGGAAGATTTCCTTATTCGGTTTTGTCGGGGTGAATTTTGCGGTTGAAATCTGTCATGCTCATCCGGCCACGCGTCTCGCACGAACCCCATCTCCCATAAATCTTTCCTTGCTTGAAGATGATCTTTTGACTTGCCTGATTCGTTCAGAATCGTGTACAACACATTGTCGCACACATTCTTTTTAATGTGCATGACATCCAGACTATGTCGGAGCAAATTATCTTTCCAATACGGAAGAGTGAAAAAGACGCTTATCTTCCGCCATTGCTGGGTCCCGAAACCAGAAGCCCTGACCGTCTTTGTCCCGGCCTTTGCTGGATCGTCTTTCTTCCCATACTCAAAATCAACATCCACAATCTGCTCTATGATCTCTCGCACCGGATAATATGCGAGGAGGTCCTCTTTTTTCCCGTTGCCCATTGAAACGGTTGCGTTGCAACCTAAACTGTGCGTACCATCGAGAAACCTCCGGTGACCCATGAAGCACCACTTACGATGGGGAAGGCGCACCGAGTCGAGTCAAAATTGCAAACCGGACACGCAAGGCCGGTATGCACATTCCACCCGGATAATGTTCCCGGTCCGGGGAAGTCACCGATAGTCCACATCAACGCCGCACGCAAGTTGAAGAGTGTCTTCTCGTGCGCGTCATACGTCTCGACGCCTACGTTCCACAACTCCACCAACTCCTTGATAAGCGGTTGTAGATACACATCGATGTCATTTCCGGTGCCTTTTTGCCGGAATGATCATGGACATAATGAAGGAGCTCTGTTTCATACACATCCAAGGGGGCAAGTTGTAAGGTATCAAAACAACCGGCCATATACTATAACTTGTGCTAAGATTACCAAACGGATTAAAACCATCGGTGGCCAAAGCAAGACGAACATTTCTAGAGTCCGCGCGAAATCGGAAAGTCCGAGTCGAACGCTTTCCACGCTTCACCATCACGTGGATGTCCGAGTTTACCATCTTCGTTCTTGTCGGCTTCATGCCACCTCATATGCTCACTGTCTTGGACGACATAAATAATCTTTGTAATCGAGGTTTTAAAGGAAAGTACACGAGAATATTTGCGGGTTTCTTCTTCTCGCTTTTTTTCCCTTCGAATCATCCCGAACCTCGAAGTGTGACACTTCTTACAAGTCTCCTCCGAGCGTCCTCCCCCCAATAAAGCATGCGTCATTGGGGCGGGCATCAATTTTTTCGTAGTTCAATCCCAATTTGTTGATTATCTTCTTGGCCTCGTAGAAGGTTGTGGGAATGTCCACGTCGGGAAAGCATCTCGTAGTAATTCCAACAACATCGACATCGCCTTATCGGTGATGCCACACATGCACTTGATATGGTACAATTTGATCGAAAGGATAATTTTGAATATTTCGACAACCTTGATACGAGGACGATCGCTCTCATCCATGAGGCTGAAAAATTCCCGAGCCGCTTCATTCTTGAAGAAAATCGGTTCGGGACCCTTCACTTTCGTCGTGAAGTTGTCGTCTTGAACACCAAAAGCGTCGCGAACAGCTTCATTAACCGGATCATCTTGATTTATTTGATTTCCTACTTGTGAGGTTTGAGGAAGATGATCCCCATATCCCATACCACGTTTCTCACCATGAACATCCGAATGTATATGCTTTCGGAAAAGGCTTCATAAGAAGATGTTCCATAGCACCTTCTCGTGTTTGCCACTTCTTAAACTTGCATCTACAACAAGGACACACGATCTTGCCATTAATGCTAGCGTGAGAGAAGGCGAAATCTATGAAATTTTTCAATCCCGCTAAATATACGGGAGAACTGCGCGGCATCTTGATCCATGACTTATCCATCTCGTAGTAAACAAAGCTAGGAAAGCATACAAATGTGGAGACAATGTTTAATTACTATCATCTCGAACCGGAGATGTTTAAATGCAACAGGGGACAATTTGTAGCGGTTACAAAACCGCGACATCCACCGCAACGAAATTTACATTTAATAAAATTGTCATCAAACATCCGGGGCATACAAAAGAAGAACTAACTATCAGGAGTCCGATGATCGTCTCGGGGGTCTCTTAACCGCAGGTAACATCGTCCTCCTCCTCAAATGTTCCGGAGGGGGCGGGGGAGGCGGGGAGCCGAAGGGGAATCCTCGAAGATGAACGGAGGGGAGGCTCGGGAGACGGAAACCGTCGGGCGGCAGACTCTCAAGTGACCGCGCCTTTTTAGTAACCCGCTGAGGCTCTCCCGCAAGTCTTGGCCGATACCAAATGACTTTCTCGGCAATCATCGCATCAACCGCCTCGGGTTGTTGTTATTATCGAGCCGGAGGTCCGGCGCCGAGGAGGAAGGCCTTGCCGTACACCATGCTAGGCTCGGCGCCTAGCCCAAAGCCCCTAACACGGCCGGGATGCTCGACGGGCCCACACCGGCTTTCAAAGTGGCCGTAGGATCAATAGGACCCCGTGACTCGGGGCCGCGACGCTCGTATCTCTTGGCCGGGCTCGCTCAATCCGGTCCGCGCACATATTTCATAAAACATTAATCAAACAATTAAATTAAATTAAGTTAAATTAATATTTTTTTAACTTACTATTATCTCCTCTCGCTTCCAGAGATCGGCGTCCCATCACGGTGTCTATGTGTGCGTGTCCACAACTCCCCATAGTCCGTCTCGACGGTTCTCCTCCCGAGCCTTCTCTTGCTAAAAGAATATAAACTTTGTTATTTCTAAAACGAAACAATAATCATTTAACATACGATGAATTTAGCTTTTAATATACCATCTCACCGTAGGTCTGACAAACGTCTTGGATCCCGACGTGTGATTGACCCTTTGAGCCGCCCGGATCTCGGTGTTCCTCTCGCGATAGAGCACTGCAAAATAAATGAGTTGTTTGTGCAATTTAGGTACAATAGAAGTGTAATCAATGTATTTTACTCTAATTAAACCAAATCTATATTTTACTCTATATTTAAATTTTTAAACTACATTCAAACAAAATTAATTAGAACAAATTTTCAACTACATTCAAAACTAAACTATATTAATTAAAAAACGTACTGTCCCGCCGGACTCCTCCTATATTGGACAAAAGCTACCCATTCATTTGGCTCCACGCCATCCGGGACGTTTGCCATCGGTTGTTGCACTGTGCATAGTCCCATCTCCATTCTCCGCGGTCGTCGCATGACGACCCCTCCGGCTTTTCCACGCTTCTCCCATCTTCATCTTGACATACCTCTTCGCGTTGGCTCGCAGTTTAAACTTTTTCTACATTATAAAATAATTAGTAATTAGTAATTAATTAATAATTATTTAAGAAATATATAACGAAATGAGCCACAATTTATACACCTTAAAACTATTAACATGTAAAATTTAATTACACAACATAACTTACCCGCACAATGTCCTCGAACGCCCTATCCTTGTTTTCCTTCGGGACCTTTTTCCGATCGTGGAAATAGATTGGGAACCATGCCCAATTCCCACCTAACCGTGATGTATCGGTTTAACAGTGGCCACCGGTCCGACGGGCCGGGTCCGTGTCCGTGTTCCAGGGGACTATCACGCGATAGTTGTCCCCCTCCTGACTCTGACTCAGCGTATGAAGATCCAGCGTCCTCCCGCTGACGTTCCCATGTGGATCTGCATAATTATAACAAAATTGTTATATTGTATTTAAATTTAAATTTTATTTGTTTCCAATAAATTACTTATACTTACCTTCGACATCCACCGCAAATCCGGTGGAACGAGAAGACGACGGTCGGGGTTCCCTTGCTCCCGCTCGTTCTCCTCATCGAGAAACCGCTCTCGCTTCATTTAAGGGAAACTCAATGTCGATGTCCGGATTTTCCTCATTGAGGATGTCCTCAATCGATAGAGTTACGCCTCGACCTCCACCTACGGTCTCATGTAGGGTCATTTGGGCTTGGGATTGGCTGATTTACAAAGAGCTCATCAAACTCATTCCCAACCCGAGGGGGGTGAAGAGGGTTATCGGGCCGAGGGGCGGGATATTTACTCTAGGAGGCTGAATGGTGATATTTAGAATCCCACGACCTCTCCTACGGCCCCCGCACTACTACTACCACCCCCGATAAACTTTTTCGGTGGTTCAACCGCCTTTCCTTTTCCTTTATTGGGAGAAACCATGATGTTGAAAGGTAAAAGCGAAAAGAGAGAAGTGAAAAAAGAGAGGAACAAGACGCGCGTGAATTTCAAAGGTGAGAAGGTATAATAACCGCTACAATTAGTCGCGGTTATAGCCAAATAACCGTTACAAAATTAATAACCGCGTGATTTGTGTAGCGGTTTTATCTAAGACCGCCACTAAAGCCGCGACAAATGTGCCTCGTTCGGGTGACAATTTGTAGCGGTTACGTGAAACCGTTACCAAATTAATAACCGCGTCATATTTGTAGCGGTTATGCAAAGACCGCTACGTCGCCGCGACAAATGTTCCTCGTTCTATGTGAATATTTGTAGCGGTTATACAAACCGCTACAAAAGTTAACTTCAAGAACTGCAGTTATTACCAAAACCGCTATAGATCTTAATATATTTTTTAAAAAAAATTTCCAAACTAATTAGTTTGATTTATCAAAAATCAAACTAATTAGTTTGGATTTTTTCTTTATTATAATCAAAGCATTCTCAATTATTTTCTTTAATTTCGTTATAAAATTAGAAATGACAAGTCTATTGAAAATTGTCCAACATGCTGTGAATATTCGGATTCAAGTATAGCCACCGATCTCCCGGGAAAAACTCACTAACTCATTTTAATCGAGATATTTGCCGAGACAAAGGTGGCTAGTATTGAACCCAATATTCGATGGCGTGTTAGACATATTTAGAGGAGTAGAAGTCTTGAGTCAATGAATATCGAATTGGATTGTCATTGAAGGAACCTTCTCGGCTTGAACGATGAGAAGACAGACAAATATCTCCAGACTCATCTCCGAGATCGGGTGTAGATATATGCCCTCTTATGTTTCGAGAACAAAGCCAAGAATGCTCTTTCAAAGCGACAAAGCTAGATTTAGAATATTTTTAAACATTATAATTGTTGTACGGATGGAATTGGCTATTTATAGAATAAATTTTGTAGCGGTTATTGTGAGAACCGCGCTACCAAATTTGAATTTTTGACGTGGTCAACGTGTCGCTTTCTTCTAACCGTGACAAAGGTGTGTCGTTTCGTGATTTGGTAGCGGTTATTTTGACATAACCGCTACGAAAAACAACCGCGACGGACGCGCCATAACGCGCCAAGGCGGGCGCCATATTTGTAGCGGTTTTGGGTTTTGTGAACCGTGACAAAAAGCGAAGCAAAATGGTCAAGCATTTTGGCGGCAATGCTTCCGTTACTAATTTGTGGCGGTTGGGGTTTAAACCGCTACTAATTTGTTCATTTGTAGCGGTTTCTCTTGACCGCTACAAGATCACCGCGACAAACGTTACGTTTTTTTTGTAGTGTGTAATATTGGTTTTCTAAATATATTCTTATTTAATTATTTAATTAGACTCTTCTATAAGAAATTTACATTTGCTAAAGGGTAAAATTGTTAGGAAAATAATTAAGGCGTCCTTAATTTCCTAAAGTGGGAATTATTTTGAAATGGAGGGAGTATATACCAAGCTTCATTCTTAAGCTCTTAGCAATGCGTGGATTAAACATATGTCTATTATTATTATTATTATTATTATTATTATTAAAGGCAAAATATAGTTGGGAATCATCTGCTTCCTCCATAGTTATCTTCGTTTGTACGTTTTATATTGCTATGTAATTTAAGTGGGGAATTCTGTAACAGCTAGCTGTTAAATATTTTATTAGATTAATTAGTGTCAACAAGTATTTTAAATTTTTCTAAGATTAAAGTCTTTGTGTAAAACCCTAAACTTGGACCAAGCCCCATTTTAGATATATATTCAACGTGAATGTTTGTTGGCTCGAATATTCACATGGCAGAATGGAAAACCCATTTATGTTTGAGTGTGTGTCTCTCTCTGTGTGTAAGTTCAATGCAAAGTTACAACCTAACTTTGATCTCACAACATCGATTTTTATAAAACAAATTATTTAAAGCCCAGGGTCACAATAAACTTAAGCTACACCCAAACCGATGCTTAGAGATATAATATTATAAAGCCACTAATTATGTTCATGCATTTATTGTAGAAGCATACAAATTTATCTTGAATATTCTTATGCATATTTAAAAAAAAAACATAGTAGACTACTTTAACATCCTTTAATTTTACCTTGATTACTTAGTCATTGATACTATATAACGAAAAATATACATTTAAAATATGATTTTAGCCATTTAAGAGAAACATAAATAAATAAGTTTCAATAAATGGGATGAAAAATTAAATATATAAAACTTAGATTATAATAAAAACAATAAATTTTATAACATGAATTAGAAGTTTTGAAATTATATTTATATGTGTTATAATTATTTTTCTTGTATAAATTATTTTGAAAACATCAATGTTAATAATTCGTAAACCAGAAATGGTATTTTCGTCAAAATAACGTTCTCAGAGTCCCATGATCCTATTTCTAAGAAAAGCACTTAAAATTAGTTGATTTTCTTAATTTTTTTTTAAAAATGCTATCACATTCAAAAATTACCCATTGTTAAGACAAGAAGATATCACTTGAACTTGAAATATCAAATTAGTGATGTTTCCTACTAAAATGAGTTGTCAATTGTTATATTATTATAGTTAATACCTATACTCTTATTAAAAGTAACAAAACTAATTTAAAATTTTAAAGTTCAAGTGATTTTTTCCACTTGTTTTTTTGATACAACCCATAGTTAAAGGTTTTAAACTTAATGCCAAAGTCAAATATGATAATAATTCTCCCAAATAATGAGAGCAGAGTTATATTATGATTAAATATATAGTACTGAAATGTTAAAAAATCTAAGTAATCAACAAAAAGTTTTGAGCAAAAAAAAAAAAAAAAACAAAAAGCTTGCATTCGTCGCATGCCTTGGCACATGGAGAGACCCTACATGTTATCCGTCATGGCAAATGCAAAGATTTGTCGTTTTCGTAAAAGAATTCAACTTATATACTTAAATGAATTTTCTTCCATTTAAGTAAAAATAAATCAATACTCCCTTCGCTCCTTAATACCTCAATGAGAAAATTAGGGAAGATAATGACTATAGGGTCATTTAATTTAGAAAATAAATGTTATAACAACTAACTTAAATAACTTCATTAATCTAATCAAATTAAAAAATATATCTTATATATCAAAGATTAGGAGGAGTATTTACCGTTAACTAATTAACTTTTGTCAATAACTTATTTTTAATTCAAAATCCACATATTTTAATATGATCTGAAATAAAGATACTTGCTAATTTAAGTATAGAAAATTTAAGAAAAGTCCCTCCTTAAAAATTTTATTTATGATATGGAATATAAAATTTGCAGAGTATCAATAATTTTTATGTATAAACATTTATCATATCCTTTTTATATTACTAAAATTTTTAATGGGTTTCCCCCCCAATTTTCCGTTCTCCTTTTATAATACTCCATTCGGTTCTAATTATGAGAACACTTTTGTAGTGTAATTTACACAACAAAAATATTCTTATAATTAGAACTAGAAGAAAAGGTAACTAGTAAGTTTTATAACTTACTACAATTTTATATAAACATTATATTATATTACTTACATATAAATATATCGATGTTTGTGTATGCGTGTATTGCACGTTACCATCCCATTGTTTATACATTTTTTTCTTGTTTGGTCAGACATCCTCATTGTTTATAAGATCAAATTAAAATGCACAACACATAAGTGAAGCGACCCTCGCATACACACACAGTACACATACTATTTGAAGCCACATGGTATACGCTGTTATAAGACAAGCATCAATGTCAAATACTATAAGGCGATTTAAAAAAAAGAAAAAGAAAAAGAAAAGATAGCCCCTAGTTTGATAATTTTCTCAAATATGAAGGAAGCTACTCAGAACACCGTTTCTATACGCGTTGTTTTTGTTTTTTTCACGATGACAAAAGTGTGAAGTAACTTGTTGAAAAGAAAAGTTTCACATGGGTGATCGATTATTGCATATATACATAATAGGTCAATTTTTCAAGAGAATTAATGAGAGGCTTTTGACCTCTTCCTCGTTGTGAAATTTGAAGTTTTTAATTAAACATTTTTTGGATTGATTTGATTCTATATTATGAAATATGAAATAATATATATCCCAAATTCAAATTGATTTGATTCTTGATAAAGTTAATTTTCTAGTAGCTGAGTGGGAATATTCTATACCACTATTGTTGCATAAAATTTATAAGAAAAGTGAGAGTGAAAAGAGAGAGGATCCGTTTCTATTTGAGGAGTAGTGCATATTGTTGGTTTTCTAAGTGTTTTGATGATAATTGATTATTGTAAATAAAATAAAAGTTATGATTCAAGTCAAAATGTTTTTAACTTATTCAAACTTGGATCATATCAGTCTGTCATACTTGCTATCAAATTGACTCATATCAAACTCGAGCCAAGCCCTGTGTGACTTGAGCCTGAATGTTCTCTAGACTCAAGTTACACATATCTGACTCGAGTTGTGATATGAACTCAAGCTAATACCTGGTGACTCCAGTCAAGCCTTGCGAACTTAAAGTCTTTTCAAAATTCAAGGTTAGTGACTCGAGCCCTAGATTTGACCATTTTATTCAAATGTATTTTGATAACTCAAGCCATTACTTAATGACTTAAGTTAGACGAAGTTTTCAAACTATTTTCGAAAAGCCTCTTGATAACCTTTTGTGAAAATAGTTCTTGATCGGAGCAGTTTTATATGACTCAAGTTTAGACTTAGACTCAAGCCAAGTTCAGAGACTCGAGTTAAGATTTCTTAGAGTCATATTCAATATTTTTCTAAGATTTATTTTCAAATGAAGATAGACTCGAGTCCAAATTCGGTGACTCGAGTTTAGACCTAAGCTCGAGCAGACCCTATCTAACTCGAGCTAATACTTCCTTCTATGTTCTTCAAAGTTAATTTTTCAAATAAGAACTAAAGTCTGGGATATTTGACTTGAGTCAATGTATTTCAGAGACTTGTTTCATCTTTTACAACTTATTCTTGACTCGAGCCAGTAGCATTTAACTCGAGTTCATTTGTCTATTTGTAAATCATCATCTCCGAATTTCTTAAATCTCTTGGTGTGATTTATCTACTTCATATCATCTCTCATTATTATTTCTAACTATGTTTAATCAGAAAGGTACATGCATGGTAGTGAAAGCGTAGTTTTTACATATAAACGGAAGGAGAATGAAAAATCGTAAAACGTAAAATCGTAAAATAAAACGAAGTTTTTACCTGCATATGTATATAAGGTACCTGAAAGGACCCAGGTACATGAGCCATTAGTCCCTCTCCATAACTTTAAAACTTTCACTTAACCTAAAAAGCTAAAACATTGGTTATGGTAATTGTTACACCCCTATTGGCCTTGCCCTTTCGTGTTGCGGGTTAGAGTGATCCTTTTCATTTATTACATTTCCTTTGTCAATCAACCCTTTTTAACCTATATCAGAGTGCACTCAAAAGAGCATATTAACGGTTTGGACAAATACTGTATCTTGGTAAAGGCACACAAAAATTAATAGAAAGTATCCCCGAAGGGTTAAGGGTACAATAATCCAAAGTAACTGCTGGCAATAAGTAAGTTAATACAATCATCCAGAAATAAATATATAAAATGAGATAGGGCATTCCATACGTCTTCAATTATCAGCTTCATTGCTCTTACTCTTATCTTCACGATTAGCTCAGCGTAAACCACCTGTATCTTTTGAACCAGACTGGAGTTCAAAATTGAACCCCAAAGTAACTGTTAAACTCATAAACAATATGTATGCAATGCATGTAATGAAAATAATAATAAGAAAAAATAAACCTGGCATGTACCATAATCCGCAAGGACCTCCTGGTCAAGACAAGCCCCCAAAACCATCAGCGCTAAGTAGAGGTAGCAATCAGGGCCAGCCCGGCCCTCCAGGGCAGGCCCGTGAAGGGCCAGGGCCTAACAGGACCGGCCCTCCAGGGCCCAAGGTAAGAAAAACATTTGTTTTTCAAAGCCCGACCCGAGAGCACCAGGGTCAGGGCCGGCCCGTTGGGCCCGGAAGTTACTATTCCAAATTTTAATTATTTTTTCTCCATTTTTTCAAAAGAATATAATTAGTAAATTACAACACAAATCATCCAACAAATAAGCACAATCACTAATTCATAATTAAAAGTAAACTATGTTCACAAATAACTCACATATCCTAAATATAAGAAGCATATCACTAAGCAACATTAGTACGATGACTGCTGTTGTCGTCATCTTTTCCACTATCATCAATTTCAATTCAAAAACATTTTATTCTTCATCATTTTGAGTAGTAGTCTCTGATTCAAGAGTAAAAATATCATGAATTTCTTTTCCCGCATCATGAACACATCGATAATTTTTATCTGCAACAAATAATAATAAAGCAAATTATAAAATTAGAGTATAGTTATTATGTATCTGTACTTATAAATAACTCTATAACAAATAAAAAATACATATAAATTAATTTTTCATATGTGAATCCATGCATCCAATTGTGAGTACAAATAAGAGCTTGAACATTAGATGAAAGACTGGAACTTCTATATTTTATTAGAACATATGGGGAAAAAAACTTTACTTGACCCCAACTTCAACTTCAGTCTTCAACTTTTTTAAGCAACAAAACATTGAACGGCCTAAAGGGCCGGCCCGTGTAAGCCCGTGGCCCTCCAGGGCCTAACTTCACTTCTCACCTCCAATTTCCAAGCCCGGCCCTTAAAGGGCCAGGGCCTAAACAGGCTGGCCCGATGGGCCCGACCCGTTTTGCCGGCTATAGCGCTAAGGGGCCTCAATGGCCAGGGCGGCCAATCCTAACTACTTACCCCAAGAGGCCTCAATAGAAACCTAAGGACACACATTCCAATAGGCTCCACCTACCTCATATACCTTGGGCCTTAGTAGCATCTTATGAACATGCAGTACAACAGGTACTACCTACCTTACATGCCTCAGGCCTTAGTAGCACCCTAAGAACACACTGTCCCACAGGTACTACCTACCCATCATACCTCAGGCCTTAGTAGCAACCATAGGACACAAAGTCCCATAGGTACTACCTACCCACATTAACAATCATGATAAAACACACATGCAAGAGCAACATAGAGTATGCAAGTTAACAGTTACTACCTGACACTCCTTGAAAACAGTAAACTCTTCCCCGGTGTTTCAAATATGTTACAGACATGTTACAGCCCTAGATTACATAAAAATATCACACTTTCAATCACATATACAAACTTTACTTCAAGTTCCATAAATTTTGCCCAACACCAGAATTTTCCAGAAACTTTGATTTGAATTCGATGATTTTTAATAAATTCTAGAAAACTATGATTAATGTGAAATTAGTGGATATTGAACCCTTAGAATGTCTAGTTTACCCTAAAAATAATTCCAAAAGTCATCTGTTTTTGAATCCTTCCCTTATTCCCAAACTTAAGCCACTGGTTCGAGACAAAGTCCATGTTTTTTGGGCCATTTACAACAATAAAGAACTCTTGGTAGGAAAATCAAAATGACATGAAATATTACATCAAAATCATACTCATTATGTATAATTTCACCATGTCAAATTTCAAAGCATTTTAACTTAATTTACTATTTTAAAACCATCGATTTGATTTATGAAGGATTCTCTTGGTAAATGGAATGAAGATATCCCAAAAACCGCTAAAAGTTGGTCATAGATTTACGTCAATTTAGTTTAAAGACTTAGGCTTTTCGGGTTTGGAAAAAGGTGATCCTACTTGTCCCCACTCAAAATCACATTTTGGACTCAATGAGAATCTCAAAAATATAAAAATCCAAGTGCAACTCCACGTTCAAAAACATTGGACAGAAACAAAATCGCTAAGACGTCGGTTATATGTTTACCTTGAATCTTCGGTATTTTTGTAACTCTCAATCTACAAATCGTATTGAGCTGAAATTGATGGCATATGAAAGTAGACTCAAAGAGCTTTCCATCAAGATTTGAACGGACCAAAATGGAGTTCATACCAGGGAGATATGGCCCTCGAAAGTGGACAGATAATTTCAAGAAAGCAATCAAACTTGTTGAGCTTAAGTGCAAAAGTATAGGTTTGCAAAACTGCAGTTTTTAAATGAAGTCAATACTGCGGTATTGGTAGGCAACGTTAAAAAAAGATTTTTGAATTACAGCCAAACTCGAGTATTGGCAAATCAAGTTTTTCTTGTTTGATCCTATGAGTGAAAGTATGCAAAACTGCAGTTTCATGAATCATTCACTAAAAAATATTTTTGAATTACCGAATTTGCAAATCATGTTTGATTAATGAATCATTATTATGTGAATGTTTAACAAGTTTATTGAGTGAATTTCAGTTAGCAAGTAGAGATGAAGATTAATGAAGATCAAGGCAAAAAGCAAAAAGTGCTCAAAGTGCATTTAATGCACTTCTCGCAAAATCAACCTTCTTTTGGATAATCCACTGAGCACGCATTCTCAACGGTCAAGAATGCTTTCTTCATCAAGTAAACTCTTCTCCAACGGGCAAATCCTCAGAGCCACTTCAGATCAATTAATCACATGGATTAGTTGGAGTTTAGAGAGAGAAGCAGACCACACTTAATGATAATCAACTACAACGGTCTGATTCATCCTACAACGGTCATAAACGGTCACGAGACCTTTTCTATCTATAAAAGTCATGGACACAAGCTTAAAACGTGGAGATACAAGATTACAATGCCAAAATGCTGATACTCGCTTCTACATCCTTTTCACTGTTTTACTTGTCTAGATAGCTTAGAGAGTGAAATGAATTGTGTTTGTACTTCAGTGATTATTTATCCATTCCTTTGAGAGGAAAATTATTGTAAACACATTATCTTTCGAGAGTTACTCAAGATTGGGGAATCTTGAGTGGGATATACATTGTGTTGATTACAACTTGTAAGGGGAGTGAATCCTAGTGAGAGGATTACTTCGAGTACGAGTGTATAATCAGCAGTGTGTTGATTACAGATTGTAAGGGGAGTGAATCCTAGAGAGAGGATTGCTTTTACATGATCGTGTAATCAAGAAGATTAAAGATAGTGGATTGAAAATCAAGTGAGGCTTTGGGATCGGACGTAGGTTAAGGATAAGGTCGAACCAAGATAAATCTGTTTGCAAGCTCTTCTCCCTTATCTCTTACATTTCCAGCATTTACATTTGAATGTTTGTCAATTGGTTTATAATTCACTTCTTTTATACAAGTTGAATTTACTGAATTGAGAAAAGATTTTCATAGAATCTAAATTTTTATACTTCACCCAATTCACCCCCCCTCTTGGGTTCAGCCGGTACTTACAAAAATGACACAAAATATTACATCAAAATCATACTCATGATGTCTAATTTCACCATGTAAAATTTCAAAGCATTTTAACTTAATTTACTATTTTAAAACCATCAATTTCAGCTGCAAAACATTTACATAGTTTAAAGACTTAGGCTTTTCGGGTTTTGAAAAAGGTGATCCTCCTACAAAATCACATTTTGACTCAATGAGCTCATCCTTCAAAAACATTGGGAAGCAGATGGAAAATGGGAACCAAGAAGTGACTCTCCTCCTAGCTCATCCTTAAATAAACCCTCTTGGTTAGGGCTATTATCCAAGTTTGGTTATTATCCAGTGGTCGGAAAAATGCTTTGGATTTTTAAATAATTCCTTGGCTTGCCCTCCAAGTCATTCTAGAGTCTTCTTGGGCAGAAAAGTGGCGCCTCCTAGGCCCCTTGGCAGCTTCCCTTTGCAGAAGATTTTTAAATTTACTCAGTGTAGGTTTTTGTCCAGTGGTTAAAATAATACCTTAGGGGTAAAATGGTCATTTTGGATTACTTTTTCTCCAAGACAGTAGGACCAACTTGGCTGCCCAAAAATGATGTCATTATGTCCATGTGGGGTCATAATTACATGTCATTCCTCTTGTCCCATCAAATTCAAATGTGTGGTGCAGATTAATTCTGATTATTTTAATATTTCTCTCTCTTTATTATTACTTGAGGTGACTTTTTACTTGCTCTCCAAGTCACCACTTTATCTCTCCTGGCCCACCACGTGGCACCATTTTCCCTGTATCTGGGGATCTGGGCCCGTCTCCGAAACCCCTAACCGATCCCGCTTAACTGCTTCTTGCCGGTTACACTTTTCCTTACTCGGGCTACTCGATGGGACTTGTATGGGGCCGGACTAGCTTAGTGGCCAAAACCCAATGCCTTGGGGAGCAAGAAACTCATATTTCAGTATCTCATAATTACCTCATACTTCATGCTACCGAAAATCCAACTTCTAACCCTAAAACTCCATGTGTCCTGCAAATCATCATTACCTTTGAATTTTGCTTGGCTTCTTAAATACTCTTCCCTTCTTATTTCCTCCAAAAACGCAGGACATCCATGACTACCCTAAAAATGCCATATATTTACTTATATCGGCATATTTTTGCTCAACTAATTGTCCTATACCTCAGGATATAGTTAGGTGGCATCTTTTCCACCAAATTTACACCGTATAAGTCTTTTGTGCCCCTTTTTCATTGGCACTTTAATTTCACGGCTTATACATACTAGGTCCACTGACCCATATAGCCGAGTCACTTAGTCCCAGAGAAGCTTCCTAACTCTCGACATTCTTGGGACTCTTCCCGAACTGGGCTTAGTCATCCGCCTACTTTAGGCTTATTCTCAATTCTCAGGGTTCAAAATTTGGTATGTTACAGTAAGCATGCTAAAAAAAATGGATGAGGCATTAAAGAATGACCCTAACAGTCCCATACCATTTTGAGAACTCATTTAATTTGCTATCATGATAACATATTCAACATCAACATGCAAGCTATCTTGTTTGGAGAAACTCCATTGCCAACACTCAAAAAACCAAGATCTCACAACCAGTCTAGATAAGAAGAAATGGAGCAAAGAAGCATGCCAAGTCAAGAACAACGTGAAGAGATAATGAACCTTAGCATCGCCGATAGGGTCTTTGCAAACATGAGTGAATCATCGTCTTACCCTGTTTGCCTCATTGCCATCAATCCAATAGCGGAGCTACGTTGGCGCAGGTGTAGTCATGTGCATACACAAATTTTCAGTTTTTTTTAAAATATATATATATATATATATATGAAAAAAATTATGCATACCTAAATCTCATCGGATCTCATACTCCCTCGTCCGGCCGTCTCCATACACCTAAATCTAGATCTCATCCCCCCTCTAAAGTGTCTCCTGTCGCTTCCATTGTTACACCCTTACCGGCCTCGCCCTTTTAGGTGGCAGGTTAGAGGAATTCATTTTACTTATTACCTTTCCTTTGATAATTAGTCCTTTAATATACATCAAAGTGTGTGCAACAGATTGATGATTGAATATTATTACACTTATTTGTATCTCTTGGTGAAAAATTTAGGATTGTTTAGTTAATAAATAATGGATTTTATTACTTAATCGAGCTTTGAGCTTTCAATTGAATTTGATTCATTTTTATGATTAAATTCCAGATTTACAATGATTTAGTATTTTTACCATAACTTTTGATCTAGATATCCGATTATCCCGATTATTCTTTCCTTTTTTAGATGATTCAGAGAGCTACAATTGTTATGAAGACTCGGAAGGCTGATTCGGACAAGAAGATGGACAAAATTGGAGCTAAAGACAGACCCATTTTTCTGGATTTTATTTTGCTCAAATTTTGTAATAAAAGACCATTTATTAGAGGTTTCCTATTCTTAGAGGTTTCCCATTTTTAAAGGTTTCCTATTTTTTGAGCCAATCTTGTAGCCCTAGTGTTTCCTATTTATAGGTTGGATTAGATGGCTAAAAACATATTCTCATTTACGTTGAATATGATTTTTTTTTTTTTTTTTTTTTCTTCTTCATCTTTTCTTTCGTGTTTTGCTTAGCCATGCTTGGCTAAGCTTCGTGGTTAACCCAACGTGAGGATTCCATGATTCATCCAGAGAACTTGTGCTTTATCGGTGATTTAACTCGTTTCTATTTTCATCTTATCGGATCGATTTCTAGAAATAGTTCGAATATTAGATTTAATATTTGGTTTGGTTTATCCCAAGGACCGAGTTCGAACTAGGTTTTAAGTTTTGCTGTGCAATCGCATAGTGGGACGCCGCTGTTCGGACATATTCTAAGAGATTGTCTAGTCGAGGGATTTTCTAGGCGATACAGAGATCTCGGTTCGTCCAGAGCCAAACGTGGGTTATTTATATTTTGTTCAATAATGGAAGTCTTTGGAATCCTAATGTTGCGTTGATCGATTTTAATCTGCTTCTTCTCGTTTTCTTATATTCTATTTTATCTTTGCTTCATTTAAATTGCATTTCTATTTTAGTTTATTAATTTAAAAATCCAAAACCCAATCCCCCCCTTGTTTTCATTGCATTTGCATGACATTTAGATTACTTAGGATTCAATAAAAGGTTCTTCGAAAAAGAGAGAACGATCCTAGGTTTGCCTATATGCAATCCTTGGTTAATTGTTGATTGTGGACCCCAAGGCTAATGACAAAAGGTCTTCATCATAGATCATATTATTAGTTTGGACAAATACGATATACTGGTAAAAGTATGAAGAACCAAAAGTAAAAAGTCCCTGTATGGTATAGTCATCCAAAATAAATATACAAAATGTAATAGGGCATTCCCTATTTCTTTAATTCTCTGCCATATGCCCTTACCTTTTTCAACTTCCTGAACAGCTTAATGTCTTTCACCTGTATCTATAGAGTGGTCTGGAGTTCAAAAATGAACCCCAGAGTAACTGTTAAACTCAAGTACTATATGTATACAGTGTGTGAATGCAACCATAATCATAAAAATCTCAGTCAACGTGGCAACATACCATATATGCATTCAGAACCACAATCACAATGCCAACAAGCCGTCGAGCTACCTTACCAATGTAATCCTCAGAAATCAAAGCCGTCGAGCCACCTAACAAGGCCAGCCCCTGAATAATCCTCAGCGCTAGGAACAACATAATAATCAAGGCCTCAAACCCCAACTATTCTGTATGCATATTTGGAAAATACAAACATGGCAAACAAACATACAACAACCACATATAAAGTACGTGAGTAAACAGTTACTACCTGTTGGCTGTTCAAAGATTCAAAATTTTACAATGTCTGAAAACCTCTCCGAATATGCTTTTTCCTAGACAAGATCAATATACCTTGTTTTTAGTATTTTTTTTATAAATTCCCTTTTTATTCTTGAGAAATCCGAGCCATATCCTCAAAATTCCAATAACCTTTGTTCAACTTCAAACATTTTTAATTAATTCCAAAAAAAACTCCAATTGACACGAAATTGGTGGCTATCAAACCCATAGGATGTCTAGTTTATGGTAAAAACACTCCAAATGTCCAAAAGGATTCATATTTTGTCACAACTTCACTCACTGGTTAGAAAAGTATTTCAACTTCCTAAGAATTTTCAAGAATTTATTTCTCCTAGTAGGATAATCGAAAAGGTACCAAATTTTATATCAACATGAAGCTCATGATGTCTACTTTAAGCCTATAAATTTCAAGGAAAACAAACTCCATTTAGTATTTTAAAAATACCGATTAAGCTTCGCTGCCCAAAAATCCTGAGGTTGGCAGCAAGCTATTTCTTTTGGTTTTCGGTATTTTCAAGTTCGTAAATTTTAACTTTGATCTAAACCCATAAAAAATTTTGTTTTAAACTCATTGGAACCTTCAAAAATATCAAAATCAGACCACAACTTCATGCTTTAACCAGTTGGACAAAATTTCTAAATTTCAAGCTTCAGAAGCTAGTTTTGGGCTTTACCTTAATTCGTAGCTTAGACCAGTGTTCCTACCTCTTTCTTCAAATGTATGAACTTGGCTGGTCACTCCTCTACCCTTCTTGTATGCACCCTTGGCAGCCAAGAATGGGAGGGTTGTTGTCCTTTTAAAATGGTCAGGGTGCAAGCAATTATCTGGTTCACGCTTTCATCCACTGGTTAATAGCATGTTTTAGGGTTTCTTTGTTTGCTTCCCAAGAAATTCCAAAGCAATCTAGAAGCAGATGAGGTGGCACATTTCTGTCCTTAAAGATCATTTTTTATGTTTTAACATGTGCAAATTACCTATATTACCCAAAACGCCCTTTTATCCAGTGGTTAAAAGCATGTACCCTAGTTTTTTTTTTTTTTGCATGTTTTCTTCTTTTCTTTTTCTCCAAGTAATTCTAGATCTTTTCAGGGCTTAATGTGGCACATTCTGGGCCATAAAAATCTGATCCATGTGCTTTTATTTAATTTTTTCAATTCACCCCTTTATCCACTAGTCCTTGTTGTGCACCGCTGGTTAAAAGCGTGCTCCCTTTTCACTTTTCTTCAGGTATTTCATATCTTTTCCTTCAAAAACTCAAGGAACCCTTTTCAGTCCAAGAAATGTCATGTGCACATCTATTTTAGCACATTTTTACTCAGCTAATTGTCTCATCTCTTAGGACATAGCTAAGTGGCATTTTTACCAACCGATTAAAACCGTATAAGTGTTTTGTGCCCTTCTGCACTGACATTTTAATTTCTCTGGCCCTTGAGCTCTTGGTCAAAATAATCATGCAAAAGTGAGTGCAAAATGTCTTAAAATATGTCAAGAAGGCACTTGAAAATCCTCCAAATCAAATGACCAAACTGCCCTTACAAAATATCCTCTTAACTTGACTTATTTTGCAAGTTACGTTGACTTTTCCTCCTGCTCTTTAATTTGGACGAATTTGAGGCTTATTTAAGAAGCCTTTGAGTCATCCTTCTTACATAGGTTCTTCCATAAGCTTTTTGACTTTCTTTTCCATAGCTTCTTTCACAAGCTTTATTTCCCTTGTCATGATGAGGGGATACGTGTCATGATTTTATTAGAACAACACAAAAGTATGTCATCATTAGTCATCATGACCTTACTTTATTAAATCTACTTTATTGATGTTTTCCCGAAATTCTGCTCGAGTTTTACTCAGGATTGCAACACGCATACCAAGACCTGACAAATGATGCCCCATACCGATGTTTTCTAAAAAAACGAAGTGCAGACCCAACTGCCTTGAAAATGCCATATACTCACTTATACCGGTATATTTTCGCTTAACTAATTGTCTTATACCTAAGGACATAGTTGAATGACATCTTTTCCCACCATATTTACATCGTATAGGTCTTCTGTGCCTCATATTCATTGGCACTTAAATTCCACAGCTCATACATACTAGGTGCACTGACCCATATAGCTAAGTTGCTTAGTCCCTGAGAGGCTTCCTATATCTCAACATTCTTGGGACTCTTCCTGGACTGGGCTTAGTTGTCCTCCTACTTCAGTCTTATTCTCAATTCTCAAGGTCCAAAATTCGGGATGTTACATCCATCACCCATCCATCTAGTACTAATTTTCTCTTCAATCTCCTTCTTGTCCATGCCAAGCCCTCTCCTACTTCCATCTTCAAGGTGCAACTGATTTATGATCTAAGACAGATTGTGGCCAGTGGGGTAGCAGTGGTTATCACAGCCATAGGTGAATCACTCTTCTTCATGTGTACTCTTTTTCTAGTTGCAACTTTCAGATTTGATACAAAGGCATAGGGCATAGAAGGTGCTTAATTCTGCTATACCATTAGGACCCCTGAAATTGGGATTTAAAATTTAGTTGTTTAGTCTCTAGGAGTATTTTATTATTATCCCCCTTATACCCTAACTGTTTCATTTTACGCATAGGCTCAAAGTCTCCAGGAATTAAAAGACTGCATCAGAGGGATGGTTTCCTTCAATTGCCCAGAGGTCAGTGTCTTAGATGCATAAAAATTTTATGTCCTTATGTAATTTCTTGTTTTATACCTTATTGGAAATGTTGCTATCTATCAGGGTTTTAGTTTCTAGGCTCTTAATTCTATTTGGGCAGACCTAATAGATATTGATGCACAAAGAAAGAAATAAATCCAATGGTGCATAAGTAATCCTCACATAGCATATTAATAAAAAAATGAAGACACTAAAACATTAGCTCAAAAGAACTTTGCAATCTGTATGTAGATCTTGGCCAAAAAATTTCCCATTGTGAATCCATGATGGTAGCTCCCAAAAAATTCATTTTCTAAATCCCATGGAGTGGCCAAGAAAATAATTCTTCCACAAAGAAGATGTATGGGAAAACACTAATTAGTCTCTACCGCCTTGTCTTGCATATTTGTTTTGTCCTGAAATTATTTCAACTTCAAATTATTAGGATTAGAACTCCTTCATGTTAGGTGTTTTTATGGGAATCTTAATTTTTTGATCACTAAGGCACCTATATACTTGTGAACAACAAATATTTAAAACGTGGGTATCCATGCTCTACCTAAATCTCATTTTAGTTTATAACTACATGTTGCACTTGATTGTTCTTTGACCAAGAGATTATTGAAATCTATCTTATATCGTGCTTCTTGCGTTTCCATCTTTCTATGTTTTCCCCTAAGTACAGGCTAGAATGATTTTTACTGTTTTGTTTGCATAAAATGTCAAGAATACAATCTTATTTCAAATGTCTAAAACCCACAAATACAAAACTCGAATCTCAAAGTGAGCAAGTTTCAAATAGTATTTCAGTTCCAACTGTCCAAGAATCCTATCAACCACCACAAGCATCTCAATTTCATAATATAGAAAATCTTGAAGCAGATCCGGGAAAAAGACCTTCAATTTATTCAATGACATCAAATCCTATAGAAAGAGAGGATATTCAAAGAGCTTATTTGCTCAAGGGGCCAACTCAACCAATTCTTAAACCATTCCCTCAAACGGATATGTATGGAAAAATGTGTTGATTCAATCCTAAGTGGTATGAAGAATTCGGTTCATGGTTAGAGTATAGTGTATCAAAAGATGCATGTTTTTGCTTGTATTGTTATCTATTTGATATGGAGGTTAGAGGTAGTGGTTGGATGCAGGAAGCATTTGTCGATGTGGGGTTCAAAAATTGGCAAAAGAAAGATAGAATCAAAGTTCATGATGCAGATAATAAGAGTGTTCACAATAGATGTTATCAAGCTGGTCAAGATTTGATGAAGCAAAAGCAACATATTGATATTGCCTTTTCAAATATTTTTGAACAACAAAGAATTGATTATCGTATTCAGCTGAAAATTTCTGTTGATTGTGCTAGATACCTACTACAAAATGGTCAGCCCTTTCAGGGACATGATGAATCTACAAGTTCAACTCAACAAGGTTTATTTCTTGAAACTCTAAATTTTTATTCTAAGCCAAATAAAGAGATAAGTCATGTGGTCTTGGAAAATGCCCCTGATAATCACAATTGACTTCACCAATGATTCAGAAAGATCTTTCTCAAGCTTGTGTAGATTTGATTGTTAAAGCAATAATTAGTGATTTGGTGATAATTACTTTTCCTTGCTAGTTGATAAAGCTCGTGATGTTGCAATTAAAGAACAAATGGCAGTTGTACTTCGGTATGTAAACAAAAAAGGGTCCATTGTTGAATGTTTTATTGGCATAATTCAAGTTTCAGATACTACTGCACAATCACTAAAAGCAACGATTGATGGGCTATTTTCTAAACTTGGTTTAAGTTTGTCTAAATGTCGCAGTCAAGGCTATGATGGTGCTAGTAATATGCGGGGTGAATTCGAAGGGCTTAAGAGTTTGATTTTGGCCGACAACATGTTACACCCCTACGTCCTCACCCTTTCGGATGGCAAGTTAGAAGGATTCCTTTTATTTGTTACCTTACCATAGATATTTATTCCATTTTAGCAAATATCAGAGTGTACAAAACAGAGCATTATACTGGTTTGGACTACCTACTGTACTGGTAAAAGTGCGATAATCAAAAAGTAAATAGTCCCCGAAGGGTTAAAGGTACAATTATTCAAAATAAAATACCAGAATAAATACAGTCATCCAAAATAGATACAAAATATAATAGGGCATTCCCTATTCTTCTGTCCGCCACTGTATGCCCTAACTTTCCTAAAAGGTCCCTGTCAGCTTAGGCGTGGTCCCCTGTATTTACAGACCGGTCTGGAGTTCAAGAATGAATCCCAGAGTAACTGTCAAACTCATGTACTATATGTGTGTAGTGTATGAATGCAACCATATAATGTAAAATCATATTCCACAAGTCAAACATACCACATATGCATTCAGAAGCATAACACAATAACAAATACCACAAACCGTCGAGCTGTCTTACCAAGGCAAGCCCCGGAATCACAAACTGTTGAGCCACCTAAACCAGGCCAGCCCCGGAATAATACTCAGTGCTAGGAACACAATAGTCAGGGACTCGAACCCCAACTGTTCTATATGCATATTTGGCAAAAACACACATGGCAAACAAACATACAACAACCACATATAAAGTATGTGAGTAAAGAATTACTACCTGTGGGTTGTGTACCGACTTAAAATTTTATAACGCCTAATAGCCTTCCCATATATTACTTAACCCTATAGAACATCAAAATACCTTATTTTTATAATTTCCATAAATACCCTTTTTATTTTTAAGAAATCTGAGCTCTAGTCCAAAAATTCTAGAATTTCAGTGACTTTTGTTCAACTTCAAACATTTTTAAGAAATTCCATAAAAATCCAATTGACACAAAATCGGTGGAATCTGAACCCTTAGGATGTATGGTTTATAGTAACAATACTCTCAAAGTCCAAAAGGGTTCATATTTTATTACCCAACCCAAACTTCATTCGCTGGTCAGAAAAATACTGTAACTTCCTAAGTAATTTTCAAAAATTTATTTCTCCTAGCAGAAAAATTGAAAAGGTACCAAATTTTATATCCAAATGAATTTCAATAAGTCTAATTTAAGCTTGTAAAATTTCAGAGAAAATGGACTTCATTTACTATTTTGAAAACACCAATGAAGCTTCGCTGCCCAGAAATCCTGAAGCTGGTAGCAAGCTATTTCCTTTGGTTTTCGGTGTTTTCGGGTTTCGTAAACTTTAACTCTGACCTAAACCCATACAAAATCTTGTTTTAAACCCATTGGAACCATTAAAAATACCAAAATCAGATCACAACTCCATGACCTAGTCAGATGGACAAAAACCCTAACTTCAAGCTTCAAAAGCTAGTTTTTCGATGATTACCTAAATTCGGAGCTTTAATCGGTGATCTGGCTTCTTTCTCTAAGTGTTGGAACCTTAACTGGACTCTCCTCTTCTCAGCTGGATCATACCCCCTTGGCAGCCAAGAATGAGAGTTTGTGTCTTTTAAAAATACTTAGGGTAACTTGAATTATCCAGTTCAAGCTTTTGTCCACTGGTTAATAGCATGAATGAGGGTTTCTTTTCTTAATTCCCAAGAAAATCCAAAGGGTTCCAGAACCACTGAGGTGGTGCCATTTTTGCCCATGCACCTCATATATATATATATATATATTTTAACATGTGCAAAATACCTATTTTATCCAAAACACCCTTTTGTCCAGTGGTTAAAAGCATGTACCCTGGTTTTTTAGCTTTTTTTCTTTTTTCTTTTTCTTCAAGAAATTCTAGATATTTTCAGGGCATATGTGGCACCTTCTGGGCCCCACAAATCTGATCCATTTTTATTTTTATTTAATTTATTCAATTTATCCAATCCACCCTTTTATCTACTGGTTCTTGTAGTACACCACTGGTTAAAAGGGTGCTCCCTTTTCCCTCTTTTTCCCTGAATTAGTCTTAATATGTGGTGCCATTTTGGACCCTAGGACAGTCTAATATTTGTTCCATTTAATCTAAAAAGAAGTCCTTAATTGGTTCTTATCGGTCTCCTTTTTACCGATTAACCTTCTTTAGGGCCTGTACTTTATGTTCGGGTTAAGTACAGATAAAATCATCTGATTTTCTCTCTTATTTTTCATGTGGACGAAAATGCCTCCTTAAAGGGTAAGTAATTGACTTTTCTACCCTTACTTTTTCTCTTTTTAACCCCACAGTGACATATGCCCTCAAGTAATGATTACATTGACTTTTTCTTTGCAACATGTGATTTTTGCAGTGTCTCTTCCTCTTTTCTGCCTGTGGGTGGTTCATACATACTGTGCAGGGGTAGGAATTTGTGTTCTACCAATACTCTCTATCCCCTCTTTAGTGTACCGGCTTATACTACTCTGGTATTTATTGTTTGGCCCACTTTCTTTCCAAATTAGGGTGTAATCGACACCTCTTTTCCCCTGGCCCTATTAGGCGAATTCTTAGCCTATCCAGGGTTCAATAATTTGTCTCCTAATTTTTTTGAATTTTATGGCAGGACAACTCTGTCTATTATTCCGCCAATTAATTTACTGCCTCTGAATTTTAAAATAATAATTAAAATATTACAGAAAATAACAATTTAACTGAAATCAACTACTTCTCATTATTCCTTGAGTTCGTACAAATACAACATTTACAAAAGTAGGGGTGTTACACAACACTTCCGCATTTTACATTCATTGTTTTACTCATCAGTTACAATTGGCACTTGTCTTGCAAAACATCATAAAAGGATTCAAGAATTTTTTGACATGCTTCAAAAGATGGCTACCGTTGTGGGGAGTTCATGCAAGCGGAAGGAAATTCTTCAAATGAATCAATATGAGCAAATAGGTGAAAGAATTGCTCAGGGAGAAATACCAACTGGAAAAGGTTTAAATCAAGAGACAACTTTACAGGGACTTGGAGACACTTGTTGGGCTTCCCATTTTGGTATGGTTACAAGTGTTATCTCATTATTTTCTCCAATAATTTCCTTGATGAAAATTATTGAAGATGAGTCGAAAAATGATGCTACAATAACTAATGCAGGTTACATTTTGTATGCCATGGAGGATTTTGAATTTGCATTGTTGTTGCATCTTATGAAATTGATCTTGGGGATTTCTTATGAGTTGTTACAAGTACTACAAAGAAAAGATCAAGACCTTTTAAATGCAATTGGTTTAGTGAAGGTAGTCAAGTCTCGTTTACAAGAGGTGAGAGATAATGGTTTTGATTAATTGCTTCAAAAACGAACATTTTTGCCAATAAATATGATATTGACATTCCAAATATGAATGATGTTTATTGTCCTAAAGGGAGATCAAGACAGAGATTGGAATTATTCACATTCTTGTACTACTTTAAGGTAAAGTTATTTAATACAGTGATAGATACTCAAATTCAAGAGTTGGGTGATCGATTTGATAATCTCAATAACAAGTTACTTGAGTGTTTGAGTTGTCTTGATCGTCGTGGTTCATTTGCTAATTTTAACAAAGAAAAGTTGATTGAGTTTGCTAGATTATATCCTTCGAAGTTTGATGAGCTTGCAGATATTCTTTTTCTTTCTTCAAGTCTTGGTAATTTTATTGTTGATGTAAGAACTGATTCTGATTTTATCAATTTGAAAACAATTTCTGACCTTGCTTTGAAGATGGTTGATAAGAGAAAGGATATTGTTTATCCATTGGTCTATTTGTTGACAAAGTTAGCACTCATTCTACCGGTAACAACTGCTAGTGTTGAGCAGGTTTTTTCTGCAATGACTTTTATAAAGGATAAGTTGCACAATCAGATAATTGATGATTGGTTTAACTCATGTATGCTAACTTATGTTGAACGTGATATATTTAATAAGATTGATGATGAAGATATAATGTGATATTTTCAAGGAATGAAAAATCGAAGAATGTTTTTGTAATCATTCTATTGTAATAGTTTAGTTGACTCTTTATTATTATTTTTCTATGTTAAGTTGAAGTTTTCTTTTCTTTTCTTATCTATATTCTTTTGTTTTTTTAATGAATTTAAAACTTTCCTTAAAAAAAATTTCGGGGGCAGCAACCTCGAATCTCCCCACTAATTGTGCGGACACAAACATAAAGTCCTGACTCCACCATCAATCCCAGACCCATTAATTGATCCCACTTGATAAAGTTTGGGAAAGGCAATAAGATCGCCGATTCAACACTATGCCTCTAATTTCCCTTCCACCACAATGTTACCATGTCTGGTCTTGACCCCTCCCTTGAATGCCTCTACACATATCAAGATGAATTTCACCATAAAAAAGAAGAAAGAAAAACCTAAAGCCCGAAAACGAGAGCCCCCACGCTTTACAACCTCCTCCCCTACCCTAAGTTTTTTTTTTTTTTTTTTCTTTTTGGGGATTGGAAAACCAATGCTCAAAAGCAAAAAACACTCAAAAAAAACGAACAGAAGGATAACTTCAATAAGGAAGAGAGAAATTCATGTTCACAATTTTTTTTTTTTAAACAGAAGTTATATTCTTAATTGAACATATTTTTCATATATGCACAAAATATTTAAAAGGGTTGCATTAAAGTAAGGATAGTTTCTGAATATATTACACTTATTACAGATTTTACACTTCCTCTATTTTAATTTATAATAGTTTTTTTTTTTTTTGGTATTTCATGTTTCATTATATAAAATGCTTTTGAGAAAACAATAATCCATCAATGACTTTATTACAAAAGTACTCTTTATTTATTACGGTTGAGTTAATTAAAGGTTAATACTTTTTTTTGTTGAAAAAGTGTCAAACCATTTAATTCTTCACATTTTAAAAAAATTTCTTATAAGTCGTGGGCCAAAAAAAAAAAAAAACGTCTTATAAGTTGAAATGGATTAATATAAAAATACTAGGGTATAGATTATTGTGGTTGTTATTATTATTGTTGTTATTGTTATTATATTCATATACTGAAGAAAAATTCCAATAGCAGTAGTGCACATTTTATTGTTGCATGTTTTGCAGCCATACATGACCATGTTGCCGGTATCATCCGAATATTGCAGGTTTATTATCATTATAATATGATATTATTTAATTAATTATGAGTCCGATCCGACACTGCGGTAAGGTCTAGACTATATGGATTATTATTATATAAAAAAGAAACCCGTTTCGAGAGAGATTGAAATAGAATAAAAATTAGAATTATAATATATTACTCGCAGCTGTAGAAACCCTAACACCTAATAATATTCCAAACCTTTGCATTAAATGCTCCCACATGATTCCAATCTTCTGTTTCGAGGAGAAAAGCTCAATCTCCATGGTTGTATTTCATTTATTAAATTTCTCTTTGCATATGACTATGTCTTATGAACCAAGTTTATGTTTTTTCCTCTTGTGATATTTTTATTATAAAAAAAAAAAAAAATCGGTGAAAAGTTTTTGTTTACAAACTTTATTGGTAAGAAGAATTCAATATACAGAAAGTTCTACTCCCTCCATTCATAATTATAGAACATATCTAATCGATTTTTGGGGAGATTAAAGAGAGAAGTTAAATTAGTTAATTTTACTCATTTTCCTAAAATGCCCTTATATAAATTTAAAATGACATAAGTAAAAGTGAATTAACAACCCCTCCCACATGCTTCTCTAACTTAAAATTTTTCTTTCCACATACTTTTAAATTGAAATAATGTTCTTGCTATATACACATATATGTGTATACATACATACATATATATATACACAACACACAGTATATATGTATACAGGGCAGACCCAGGAATTTATGGGAGGGGGCATCATTGGGGGGATGCGGGGGTTCGGGGGCAGCGCCCCCAAATTTTTTTTTTTTACAGTAAAGCATTAAATGTATTAAAAAATAAAACAATATAAAGGGAAAAACAAGATAAAGTACGGTTAAAAATAGCAAATTTGGACACCATATATTTTAATAACAAAAGTATATTACAATAAAAACAATTACAATGTCATCCTTTAGGCTTTATTTTTTAGAATTCCATCATAATTGCCTCATTATCAATACTATCAAATATATCTTTTTGAAAATGAGATATATAGGTAGAACATGAAGAGCACCACCACTCACTATACAAGTCAAACCCCAAGCAGCATAATTGGAATGATAAAATTTGAAAGTCCTTAAGAAAAGTATAATTTAATAAAAGGGTAATTACACATAGTAGACGCTATAAAAATTCAATATGAAATAGCTTGCACAACGTTGATGACAACTATAATATCTAATAAAAAGTATCAACTCATCAAGTGTCTCCAGAGTGCAGTGGATTAGTAACAATTCAAGTTGTTATCAAGAGTACTTTAGGAATTACATCCGCTAGGGACAAGGAAACAGAACAATCAGTTTTACTACATAGGTATTCTTTACATAAGAGCTAAAAGCATAGCATACTGATAAATAAAGTTGAGACACCTATAATATTATGAAGTAACAAAAATTTGAGTAGTCTGATCTGAATATTTTCTCACCCCCACAGGATATTATGGCCACCAGAGTATCACATGATAGAAGGGCTTTTTTTAATAAAAAAAATTTAAAAATATTTTTTTTTTAAAAAACAAAAGGAAATTTCAGGGGGCACGTGCCCCCCTTCCTTATTACCTGCGTCCGCCTCTGTATGTATACATATACATATAGATGTAGATACACACACATATACATACATATATCTACAAACACATATATGAACATACACACGCAAATATATATATATATATATAGACCCACACACGCACATATATATATATATATATATATATTTACACATATATATATGAACACACACACACGCAAATATATATATATATATATAGACACACATACACATATATGTATATATATGTGTATTTATATATGTACATACATATATATTGATAGGCGCACACACAACATATACACACACAGATATACACATATGTGTACACACACATATATACACAGACACACACACACACTCTCACATATATATGTGTGTGTGTGTGTGTGTGTGTTTGTGTGTGTGTGTGTGTGTGTCTATATATATGTATTTGTGTATATATGTATATGTATTTGTATATAGACACACACACACATATGTAATCACAAAAAACCAAATACACTTTTGAGAATAAAATATAGACATTTTAGGAAAAAGTTGACAAAAATTAGAATGTTGTCTTATAATTAGAATCAAAACTAACTCTCAAATGTTGTCTTACAATTAGGACCGAAGAGAGTAGTATTTAAATTCAAAATCCTTCTAGAAAATGAAAATTTTTAAATAGAGATATTTCACTGATTTTCTTATTTTTGTTATGCGTATGAAGGGTATTCCCAACCAATAGCCAGACCAAAGTTTGAAGACGTAGAGATTAGATAAGTAGACTTTACCTTATTTTTAATAAGCTCATTTTTATACACATAAGCATAAAAATAAAGTAACACACCCTTCACACAAAACATAAATTTCACGAATCCTCGAAGTCTAAGGAAGATTTTCACATAGAAGTTTTTCAAATGCTACTCATAAAAAATACATTTATAATAAAATAAATTCAGGATCTTGCCATGAGGAATCCCAAAATATCAGACCATTAACAAAGTCCAATTAGCAGTGAAGGGGCCCTTCATTGTGACTAGGCCCACAACATCACAACAATAATCTTAAAGAGATAATAAAAATACATTTATTATTATTATTACCCCTCTAGTCCCTTTAAGGTAAAACATATTTATCTAATTCTATTAGATTAAAAGAAATTAGTCAAATTAATTAATATGACATTTATTTTTCAAAAAAATAAAAAATACTTATGACAATTTCCTTAGATCAATTTTATCAAGTTCTTAAATACCTTCAAGTGCACAAGCAAAGTCCCCAACTAGTCTCCTTAAATTAAAGCATGTTACAATCAAACCTTCTACAACATGCTTAAAAGATTCACCTATCTATCAACTGAGCCAATTAGTCTTGTTGGTCTTTTGGACTCTTTATTGTTGCTCTTGTTGTACAAGAATGCATACGTGCGTGCGCGCACAAATACTGTACGTATTACATGGTGATATGTTGAATTTTGGATTGTTCATTGCCCACAAAACGTCTACATAGATACTTTTCAACTTCTCCATTAGTTTTATTCAAACGCTATCAAGTAGAAAAGGAAAACCTAAAGTCTAAGTCTGAAGTGAATTCAATACAAGTTATGATTAAACGACATATGTATATGTATTAATTTAATTTATCTTTAGTTGTGTCTGTGTTTATATAACTCAATTTTAATTAATTCGTTAATTAATCAATCAATATAAAAAATCTAATTAGATGGTTAGGTTGACTGAAGGGGCAGTTTGATGATCACCCTAAAGTATAGTTGTCAAATGAATGTTTTTTTTATTTAAAAAAATCATATTGGGATGCACACACACTCATTTGAGTTTTACAATGTTTGAATTTGTATTAATCCGTAATTCGAGATGTTAGTTGGGCCAAAACTTTCTAAAAAAAAAAAAAAAAAAAATTTCATGACATTCTTTAAAACTACTCCTATACTCATATAACAATAGCCCGAAAAAAACAATTAATTTAATAATAGGAAAAAATTTAAGTAAGTTACCTATATCTCTTATATCAATTTTATAGACGAATTCTAAAATATTCACTTATGCATTTTAGCAACTAACAACAACAAATGTCCATTAAAAAAATTCACAAATTCTAATTAATTTTAATAACTAATAATAGAAAATTAAAATAATGGGTTAAGGGGCAAATACACATGTGCTTTTTTCAAAGTAGCACCTAACACCAAGTGCTTTGTTTATGTGCAAAAGTGACTACAGTTACAAATTAGGTGCAAAAATACCGTTTGATAGTTAAATTTGACTTTTTTTTGCTAACGGGACGATGAAGTGGCTTTTAAAGTACAAAAATACACATGTGGTTTGTCCAAATGAGCAACCAACATCAAGTGCTTTTATTTATTTTTTATGTGTAAAAATATTGTTTGACCGTTAAGTTTGACCTTTTTAGTGTGGAAAAAATAGTACCAGTCAATAACCTAAAATATAGAATCTTGAAACAAATATTTCAAGATGCTGACTGGTACTAAAAAATACTTTAAGATACTAACAAGTACTAAAAAGATACTTCAGGATACTAACTGGTACACAAAAAATACTTCATGATTTTAAAAAATTATTTTAGGATCTTGAAAAGATATGCCAGGGTACAAACTAGTACTAATAAAATACTTCAAGATATTTGTTACACCCCTACCGGCCTCGCCCTTTCGGGTGGGGGGTTAGAGGAATTCCTTTTATTTAATTACCTTTCCTTCATTACTTATTCCTTTTATCATGTATCAGAGTGAACACAGCAAAGCACAATACCAGTTTGGACAAATGCAATGTACTGGTAAATATACAGTAACCAAAAAGTAAATAAGTCCCCGAGGGGTTAGGATACAATTATCCAAAATAAGTACTGAAAGTAGTAAATTATATAGTTATTCCCAAATACTATAAAGTACAAAAACTATAGGGCATCCCCTATTTCTCCAAATCTCTACATCATGCCCTACCTTCTTCAAGTCCCACCAAAGCTACTCCCTTATACCAATATCTCCAAAATGTTCTGGAGTTCAAGGTTAAACTCCAGAGTAACTGTTAAACTCATATACAATATGTATGCAATGCATGTCATGCAAATCACAATCAGGAAAATAAACATGACATGTACCACAAACCACAGGACCGCCTGTTCAAGACAAGCCCTTGGAACTAATAGTGCAGGGAGGCCTCAGTATCCAGGGCTGCAGACCCTAACAACCTACCTTAAGAGGCCTTAGTAGCAACCTAAGGACACACAATCAAATAGGCTATACCTACCTCAAATAGGCTATACCTACCTCATATACCCTGGGCCTCAGTAGTGACCTAAGGACATGCAGTCCAGTAGGTACTATCTACCCTACATGCCTCGGGCCTCAGTAGCACCATATGGACACACAGTCCAATAGGTACTACCTACCTTACATATACCTTAGTAGTGGCCTAAGGACGCGCAATCCAATAGGGACCACCTACCCACATCCTCAATCATGATCAAACATGCATGCGAGAGTAACATAGAGTATGCGAGTTAACAGTTACTACCTGGTGTTTCCTCAAAATTGACAAAACTTTCCCCGGAGAGAAAGTTAAGTCTAACTTCACTATCTGAGCTTTGTGGAAATTCTGAATAATTGATCTTTCTATTTTCGATGTCCATAATCACGTTGTTAGCCGTTAGCCAATTCATGCCCAGTATCACATCAATCTCTCGCAGAGGTAAGCAAATTAAATTGATGGTCGACGCATGCCCATTCACAGTCACCACACAATTCAAACATGCATCAGTAGTTTTAGTCTTAACCCCTAAGGGTGTAGACACCAGCAAATCATATGGCAACTTATGAACATCTAACTTTAGATATGATTGCCCCTTATGCTTTTGAGATTGATTGCCACGGCTAGAGTCGTCGTGGCTAGATGCACTTCTGGAGGCTCATAGATCTTTAAGGTTCCTTTCAACAATTCTACACTCCTCCACAGCTTGACTCAATAAGCGAAATTTTCTGGCTATCAGCTCTCCCTCAGCTCATATTTTAATCCGCGGAGAAGAATGTCAGCCATGCTACTCTTTGCATCAAGATTTTGATGATAAGTGAAGTATCGCGACAAGCGAGTGAACCGACATAATATTCTTCAAAAGGTTCACTGTCTCCCTGCTTAATCCTTAAAAGTTTTGACTCCTTTGCAATTCGATGGAAAGGGGCTGATATTGCTCATTAAACTTCACCTGAAACAATTCGCAGGTAACAGGCATGTTCAAAGCACGAAGGGCGTCACCCTTGAGTTTATAAATGAAAAGTTACGCTTTTCTTTCCTCCGAACATCCCAGTACCTAAAAGATCTTTTCAAGGCGCAAGATCCAGTCCTCTGCTACACCAAACCTTCCTCAAAATACAAGGGGATTTTGCTTGCAAAACTTTGAGACCCAATACAACGGAGTCTCTATGTCCCTGTTCCCCTGGTGCTCATGTTGCAGCTCAGCCTGTTCTTTGTGATTATCATTATTATCTTCTTCTTCTTCTTGTTCTCCATTTTGTTGAGCCCTTAGTTCATTTATTTCAGCCCTCATTTGCTGCATCATATTATTCTGTTCCTGCAGCATGGCCATCATCCGCTAAGTCAAATATGGTTCTGGAGCATTCTGGACCTATTCGGGCTCTCTTCTTGTTCTAGTTCTTCTCTAATACATTTTTAGCTACAATATAGCAAATACTAAATAAATAACCATCCTACAAAATAAACATTTATCTGAGAGTCAAAGCAAAGCACTTATAATAACCATATTTATATTATGCATCACTAACATCTTATACATAGTACTTCATTACAGATATTTCATCTTACTTAGTCCTACTACCAGCCTTACTACTAAATTTTGCATCATATATTCCCATATACTACTCGAGAATTCATTTCACTACCTTCTCCATACTACTACTTTACACAAGTTCCCTATTACATTATTCTACTACTAGAGTGGTTTACATATAAGGGAAGACACGAATCTCCACAAGGTTGATGTAAGACATTATATCAAGGTTATAGTGTTAGTCACTCTCTATTATCCCATTAATCCGTTGCACCCATTTCGGAGTCCTTGGAAGAAAGTATAGAAGAATCCTTTTCCACTGCACGAGAGAGTAGACTACTCCATTAACCTCACTGTCATTGTAAATATTCCTCATCCTTATCATGTAGCAATGATATTGTCCCGTTAGGGTGTTTCTCTCTAAACAGGCCATATGATACTCCTCCCTAGCCACATTCAATAAACCCTCGTCGACCTCCATGGGAAACGGCAGAATGTCATCAGATTCATCTACTTCGTTTAAGAGATGAGCATTGTCTCCCACTGATGAGTGGACTAACACATTGTCCTCTTCCACTTCCTCCACTCCTTCTCTTCTTACCTCCTCCTCTTCCAGTTCTAATTCTGACTCTAGTTCTGGCTTAGGCTCAGGCACGGGTATTGGTTCGTGCTCATTTAGGGCACGATTGCAAGAGGAGGAGTAGGTATCACTTCATTCTTAGGGTCTGGTGCATTTTGGTAGAGATTTGCCATAATCTCCCAAAATAACCAGATTAGAAAAGGATTTACAGTATAATGTAACCTGGGTCGTTTCCCAACGAATTCGCAGTCGGTTTAATTTGAACAATAATAAAACGAAGCTTGATAAAATCGGGGTTTTTGATTCAGAAGAGATTGAAAACGGAAATATGCAGAAACAAAACGAAATAACACAGATTAAACAGAAAACAGAGGATTAAAGGATTAACCCAGGATTTCGGATTCCACCACTTCCCTTCCTCGAACGAAAACAAATTTATAACCGAACTCGTGATCGACTCTGGACAAACCGAAATCTCTGCGTTTGTCCAGAAATTCCCTCAACTGAACAATTGTTCAGAATTTGTTCGAATCAGTGGCGCACCTCATACGATCGCACAAAGTGATACTTTAACCTAGTCCGAACTACATCCTTGGGAAATGTCAATCTGAGTTTTTAATAAAAAACCCAATCCAAATCCAAAAATCGAATCCGATTAAAGAATGCAGGAACGAGTTAGATGGTTACCGATTAAGCGCAAATCCTCCGGATAGTGGATGGAATCCTCATCATTGGGTTAATCTCAGAAATTTAGCCGAACATAATTAAGAAAGACGAAAAAAAGAGATGAAGAACGCGAAGAACACGAAGAACATTGCGAGAATTTGAAAACTCTTATTTTGATCCACTAAAATCTAAAAACGTGAATGAGAATATGTTTGTGGCTGCTGCCTCACTTAACCTAAAATGGAAAAACGAAATGGGGCTACAATCCACAATTCGGGCCCAAAATGGAAAATAAAATAAAATGGGCTTTAATTACAAAATTCGAGCCCAAAAATACATATGACTTCGCCTCCAAATTAGACCACCCTCTTGTTCGAATTTGCTCTTCATGTCTTCATAACAATAGTAGCTCTCTGAATCATCTGAAATATGAGACAAAAATGAGGCAAATCCGATGTCTGGTTCAAGAGTTATGGTAAAAATGGTGAAGCAATGTAAAACTGGAATTTATTATTAAATAATGGCTAAAATATAATAAAAAGTCCAAAGCCCAAATAAGTATAAAATCCATTATTTATTAGCTAAAGAGTCCTAAATTATAAGTCAAGAGACAAAAAGTAGTGTATGAAATATTCAATTATCAAATTCCCCCACACTTATCGTTTTGCACTCCTGAGCAAAATTCAAAGAAAAAGATCTAAATGAGAAACTCTTCTTTTCTAACAATTGCTAACAATGCAAAAATTGAACAAGGGACACAAATCTCCAAAAGATCAATCAATCAAGACCACAATCCCTTCATCTCAAATTATAATTCATGGTAATCTCAATCAATGATGTTAATCACAAAAGATGGTCTCTCAAATGATGCACTCAATAAATCAATCTCTCAAGTGTTTAAGGTAAATAAATGTATCGCTCAAATTCTACTTAAGAAAATTGTCCTACCATAAGCTTGCTCAATTTCTACGTCTCCACTACTCATAACACATGCATGCACAAATCAAGAGAGCTTGTTATGAAAGGTTGCAATGGGGTTAGGGTGAAGGTAGGTAATAGTATGGAATGAGAGGCTAAGCACCAAAGAAATTAAAAAGAGCACTAATTAACACAATCATTTTCTATGTAAGAAAATTTTTATTTTACTTATATATCTCCTTTCTTTCTGTGTATTTTCTTTCTTTATTTCTTTCTTTCTCTCTCTCTTTTTTTTTTTTACTTTTCTTTCTTTCTTTTCTTTTTCTTTTTTTCTTTTTTTTTTTCTTTCTTTCTTCTTTTTTTTTCCTTTTCTTTTTTTTTCTTTTTTTTTTTTTTTTTTTTTTTTGGAAATGAAACTATACTATATACATAATCACAATGACAAAAGCAAACATCCCCCCCCCAACACTTAAATTGTTGCACTCCGAGAACCCCCACACTTAAACACAAAACCAAGGTGAAACCAATGCTCAAAAAATTTCCGGTGCGGAATAAAATGATTTTACGCTTAGACTTGTAATGTGGCTTAGAAAAGAATGAGTCAAAAAGGCACAAAGGGCTAGCAAAGGGATCATAATGCAAGGGAAAGACTATTTGGCCAAAGTGAGGAAAAATAAAAGAAAGAAAACAAGCTTCCATCATACTTATACACGTAAGTAAAAAATGTAGTTTAAAAAAGAAAAGGAGCAAGTTCTAGAGAACACAAGTCATGAGTAGATACACACATGAAAGAAAGAATGGCAAAAGATAAATTCCATTCATGCAGGCCCAAAACCTCACAAGGTCAATACTAACTTAGGTAGTCAACAACATCAAATCAACTACCAAGACATGTAATCGAAGAGTTAAGAATTGTAGACCCAATAGAATGATCCATTAAAACCAAAATGTCCAAGTTTATAATATGTAGCAATCATAGAAAGAGAGACCGTATTTATTTCAAAAAGCAAAGGAGGAAAAGGAAAACAAATAAAAGAGAAGGGGGAGGAGAAAGAAGAATACTCCCCAAGGGTTTATGGAGGGTAAGTGGCATCAATGAGGAGAATCTCTGCTTCCCTCGGTGTCAGCTTCTTGGGATCCCTCATGAAATGGCTTGAGGTGATGCCCATTGACCTTAAAGGTTCGTCCTGTGGGTGGATCACATAGCTCAACAGCACCAAATGGAAAAATGTTAGTGATCTCAAAAGGGCCATCCCATTTAGATCGTGTAAGTGGAGCTATATACCCAAGAGGGGGGTGAATTGGGTATTTTAAAACTTTTGAGAAATTGCTCTGTTTTGAAGCAATGATAATAGAGATAAACAGAGTGAGGGAAGAAGCTGGACACAAGGATTTATACTGGTTCGGTCCAACTCTTTGACCTATGTCCAGTCCCCAGAAACACTCTGGGATTTTCCACTATCACTCAATTACAATTACACACTCGTACTCGGGATGATCCTCTCCCCAGGACTCACTCCCCTTACAAGTTGTAATTGTAAACAATCGATACACACTCGTACTCAAGAGTTATCCTCTCCCTAGGACTAACTCCCCTTACAAGTTGTACTCGATTACAATCGATACCCACTCGTAAACGAAGGATGCTCCTCAACCTAGGACACACTCCCCTTTACAAGTTGTACTCGATTTTTCCAATCTCCAAGTCACCCGACTTGAGATTGTTACAATGAATGATATACAAGGAAACAAACTCTCTCTAAGAGTAGATATGATAAGCACCGAAGCTCAATGTATCACAAGATACTACGAGATAAAAAGCGAAGAAATAAATATGAGACTTGAATGATTTTCGTCTTCGCAGGTGTGTCTATTTGAGAAGAAGTTAATGCACTCTATTTATAGGTAGAGAACATTAAATGACCGTTGCTTGATGAATCCAACCGTTGTAGGTGATTAGCTTAAGGTCTAGTCATCTTCTCTCTAAACTTCGCTAATCCAGGTGTTAATTTGATCTCGGTGTGATTCTCTCGAGAATTTGCCCGTTGGAGATTACTTTGCTTGTTGTAGTAAGCATTCTTTAACGTTCGAAGGCGTGCTCGGATGAATTAGGCGAGAGCAGGTGGATTTGCGAGGTGCATTAAATGCACCGAACACTTTTTGCTTTAGGGCTTTGACCTTCAATAATCTTCATCGATCTTAATGAAATTCACTCAACAAACTTGTTAAACATAGCTAGGAATATGAATGAATGAATTATGGAAGCAATAAGATCAAACAACAATGATTTGCAAATTCGTATAATTCAAAAATCAATTTTTACCGTTGTATACTTGGAGTAAGTTCATGCTTATGGAGTATGGCCTTGTATACAAGTGTCCATCTTAAAGAGTATCCAATGGGATACTGGAGTATGCACCTTTCAGAGGCAAACCAACGTGTTTTGTGTTTGAAAGACAACACCTATACTGGAGTATACGCTCCTTTACTGGAGTAAGCAACTTTGTTTGAAAAATCCTTTTGCTCTCTGGAAGTCCAATACTTGAGTATGGATCTTGCTTATCGGAGTATAGCATACTTTCACTTACATACTCCAAAAGGTGGAAGTATTGACTTAGCTTGAAAATCTTGGTTGCTTTCTGGAAGTCCAATACTTCAGTATGGCTACCCATACTGAAGTATTGACTTAGCTTAAAAATCTTGGTTGCTTTCTGGAAGTCCAATACTTGAGTATGGATCTTGCTTACTGGAGTATAGCATACTTTCACTTACATACTCCAGTAAAGGTGGAAGTATTGACTTAGCTTGAAAATCTTGGTTGCTTTCTGGAAGTCCGATACTGCGGTATGGCTACCCATACTGCGGTATTGACTTAGTTTGAAAAACTTGGTTGCTCTCTGGAAGTCCAATACTGCGGTATGCAAACCTATACTGTAGTATTGACTTAACTTGAAAAACTTGGTTGCTTTCTGGATGTCCAATACTGCGGTATGCAAACCTATACTGCAGTATTGACTTAACTTGAAATTATCTGTCAACTTTCGAGGGCCATATATCCTTGGTCTAAACTCCGTTTTGGTCCTTTCAACTCTTGATGGAAAGCTCTTTGAGTCTATTTTCATATGCCACTGATTTCAGCTTAATACGATTTGTAGATTGTGAGTTACACTCAAAATACCAAAGGTGGGTCTGGACTGTGATGTTGATTCTTGTGGCAACTTGTAAAAATCATAGCTCCTTGATCTTGACACCTTTGGACTTGATTTATATATCAAAATGACGCTTTGGATGTCTAGTTTCAAATTCCACTGGTTTCACATCAATCCGATTCCTGGTTTGAGAGATATCATCGAATCACCAGAGGTCGCCCGTGCTGAACGTGAGACGAGTGTGGAGCTGAAGTGCTGATTGAGTTGCATACTCGAGTTTTCACTTGCATACTCGAGTATTCACTTGTCCGAGAGACGCGAGAGGTGTCGAAGACACTACAAACTTGAGTTTTGAGTTGTATACTCGAGCTTTGAGTCTCAAACTCGAGTTTTGTGTTCCAAACTCGAGTTTTCTCATCGAAGTTGATTTTTTGACTTTAACTTCAAATTGACCCATTCCAACTTCCATATGACCTTGGAGACTTCTAGCATCAATCTTAGAGCTTGAATAATGATATCTTCACTTCATTCATCAAGTTCTTCTTTCTTTCTTCTTCTCTTGATCATTCTTTATCATTTGACTTCACATCTTCTTTCTCTAATTCAATACTTCTTTATTGATTTTCTTGTTGATCGTTCTGTCATTCAACTTGGATTAATCTACATTAAATACGTAGTTAGTCAATGTAGGAGATAACTATATTACTCAATCTTTTTGCTTTCAATAATGACATCCATATAAGACATCATCAAAACTAATCATAACCAACAGATCGAAGCTTACCAGCCATAAACTTCAAATGGGTGTTAAACAGAAGAACTTTCTGGCCCACAGAAAATTCTTTCCTCAGAATATGCTTATCATGGAATGCCTTAGTCTTTTCCTTGTATAACCGCGAACTCTCATAGGCATCCAATCTAAGCTCATCCAACTCTTGCAATTGTAGCTTCCGCTCCATCCCAGACTTAGCCAAATCCATGTTACGCCCAATAGGCTTGATGCTCCAACTCAACCGGAAGATGACATGCCTTACCAAAGACAAGCCGATAAGGAGACATCCCAATCGGAGTCTTGTAGGCGGTGCGATATGCCCACAAAGCATCCTCTAATCGCTTACTCCAATCTTTCCGGGTAGAGTTAACGGTCTTCGAAGGATTTGCTTAATCTCTCTATTTGAGACTTCAACTTGACCGTTGGTCCGAGGATGGTATCTTTGTGGAGACCTTGTGAAGCACTCCATACTTGCGTAACAAGGCACCCATGCTTCGGTTGCAAAAATGGGAGCCTTGGTCACCGATAATATCTCTAGGAATGCCAAACCTGCAGAAAATGTTAGACCTAACAAAATCCACCACCACAGAAGAATCATTAGTCCGGGTAGCTTTCGCCTCAACCCATTTCGAGACATAATCAATAGCCAGCAGTATGTAAGTATAACCATATGAAGCGGGGAAATGGACCCATAATATCAATACCCCAAACATCAAAGATCTCACAAAACAATATAGGGTTAGGGCATCTCATGCCTACGGAAATACTCCCGCTCTCTCGACGGTTATCACATGACTTACAAAACAGATGAGAATCACGAAACAAGGAAGGCCAAAATAATCCACTGTCTAATACTTTCCTAGCAGTTCTTTGTGGTCCAAAGTGACAACCACATGCAGAAGCATGAGCAAAATGCAATATAGAGTGAAACTCATGATCAGGCACACATCTCCTAACTACTTGGTCACTACAAAATTTCCTGAGATAAGGGTCATCCCAAACATAATATTTAGACTCACTCTTTAATTTAAGGGTTTGGGCCCTAGTGGAATCTACAGGCAAAACATCAGCTACCAAGTAGTTAACCAGATCAGCATACCATGGAAGCTTACCTTGGAGCTGTAGAAGCTGCTCATCAGGGAAATCATCACGAATAGAAGAGGGGTGAGAGGGAGAATGAGTGATGCGACTCAAGTGGTCGACTACCCGGTTTTGTGCTCCACTTCTGTCTCGAATCTCAACATCGAACTCTTGGAGCAATAACATCCACCAGATGAGTCGTGGCTTAGCATCTATCTTTTTCAAAAGAAACTTCAAAGCAGCATGGTCAGAGAAAACAATTACTCTACTTACTAGCAGATATGACCTAAACTTATCAAAAGCAAATACAATAGTCAACAACTCCTTCTCAGTAGTGGTGTAATTGGACTGGGCAGGATCCAAAGTCTTGGAGGCATATGCAATCACATGAGATGCTCTTTCAACTTGCTGTGCCAAGATGACACCCACCGCATAGTTGGAAGTATCACACATCAACTCGAAGGGGAGGCACCAATCAGGGGCTTGGATCACTAGGGCTGTAGTCAGGCAACGCTTCAAATGATCGAAGGCCGCCTTGCAAGCATCATCAAATACAAAGTCAGTGTCCTTATGCAGAAGGTTGGACAAGGGTCGGGCGTCTTCTTTGAAATCCCGAATGAAAGGCCGATAGAAACTTGCATGACCAAGGAAAGAGCGAACTTCCCGCACGGATGCGGGGTAAGGCAAAGCAAGTAATTACATCTATCTTAGCGGGATCTACCTCAATCCCTTTCCTAGACACTATGTGTCCCAAGACTATACCCGACTCAACCATAAAGTGACACTTCTCATAATTCAAAGCACAAGATTAGACTCAATACACCTATGCAAAACTCTAGACAAATTAGGTAAGCATGCATCAAAATCGAGACCCATATACGGTGAAATCATCCATAAAAACCTTCATGCAACCCTCAGAAAGTCGAGAAAATGCTTACCATACAACGCCGAAAGGTGCCGGTGCGTTGCAAAGGCCAAAAGGCATCCTTCGGTAGGCATATGTTCCAAAGGGGCATGTGAAGGTCGTCTTCTCCTAATCCTCGGGAGCAATATGGATCGGAAGTATCCGGAGTAGCCATCGAAGAAGCGGTAATGGGACTTGCCGCCCAATCGCTCTAACATCGATCAATGAAAGGTAGAGGGTAATGATCTTTGCGAGTGGCTTGGTTGAGTCTCCTATAGTTGATGCAAACTCTCCAACTATTCTCGAACTCGAGTAGGAATGAGCTCATTCTTCGATTGGCTACCACGGTGAATCCGGATTTCTTAGGAACCACTGGACCGGACTAACCCACCACCGGCTATCGAAATAGGATAGATGATACCGGCTTGCGAAGCTTAGTGACCTCCTTCTTCACCACATCAAGGATAAGAGGATTAAGGCGTCTTTGGGGCCGCCACCGGCTTAGAGTCCCCTTCCAACGTAATTCGATGCATACATGGAAAGGCTAATGTCAATGATATCAGCTAATGTCCACCCAATGGCTTTCTTGTTTGCCCTCAATAAGCTTGGCAGCTTCTCTTCTTGGTCAGGAAGAAGATTATTTGCCACAATGACTGGCAACCGTTCATCCACCTCTAAAAATGCATACTTCAGGTGATCTGGAAGGGATTTCAACTCAAGCTTGGGTGGTTGCTCAGTGGAGGGAAGAAGCTTGGGTGGTTGTGGCAACAACTCGATGTCATCACTGCTTGGAAATGCACGAAACCACATTCAAAGAAACGAAGGTTTGTGTCTATACGGCTCAATGTTAACATCGAATCAAGCTCATCAAAATCGAGTTAAGCTCATCAACATCGAGAATCGGGATGCACATTAGGATCGAGGTGAAGCTCAAACTCGGAATCAATATCGAATCCACATGTAATGTAGAATCACCAAGCAAGTCGAGAATCACCAAATAATGCAACATTAAGCAAATCGGTGCAAACAGCACCATTCATTATCATCACATGCACAAATGGGAGAATCACTCTCGAGATGCAAAATCGGGATAATCGACACACCAATCGGCAATAACATCATCCACAAGCATCATCAATCACATCAATGCGAGAAAATAGAATGTTCTTCCCTAGGATGCTTCATGGCATCAAAGATATTGAAATTCACAGATATATCACCAAACTCCATGGAAAGAGTACCAGAATGCACATCTATCTTAGTCCTAGTTGTTTTCATGAAAGGCCTCCCTAGAATGATAGGTGATCTACTCTTTGGGAGACTCATCCTCCATATCTAAGATGTAAAAATCAGCGGGAAATATCGGTTCATTAACCTTGACTAATACATCCTCAACTAAACCGGAAGGATGAACATTACTCCTATTAGCTAGTGAACAACAACACCGTAGGACGTAAAGGACCAAGACCAAGAGATTTATAAATAGATGCGAGGCATGACATTAATAGAAGCACCTAAATTTAGCATGCAATCATCAAATCTATAGTTACCAAAACGACAAGGGATAGAAAACGTCACTGGATCCTTGCACTTGCTAGGCATTGTAGAATTTGGATGAGTCTGCGATACATTCGGTTCAAACTCACTCGTTCACTCCCCTTCGATCGCCTCTTGTTGGTGCACAACTCCTTCGAAACTTGGCATATTTAGGAATTTGTTTGATTTGCATCTAAGAGAGGAATGTTGATCTCTACTCTCCGAATGTCTCAAGTATATCCTTCTCTTGTGCTTTTTACGCCAACTTCTTGGGTTGAAGCGCTCTTCGAGGGAAAGGAAGAGGAATGGGGATGTCTTCCTCTTCACCTTGTTGCTTTGCCTTTTTATTTTTAGAGTCAATCTTCACGGTTTCGACTCTCTTTCGATGTGGAAGTCACATCTCTTTGAAATTTGGTTTAGGTTCCTCCAATTGCTTGCCGAACGAAGGGAGATAGCACTCACATTCCCTTTAGGATTAGGAATTGTTTGTGAAGGAAGAGTGTTGGATCCCCGAGGTTGAAGCTGGTTCAATGAGGTTACCAAGCGCCAACGTGTTTGCAAACTCTGAATGGAAGTGTCAGTTTGCTGTCGGAACTGCATGTTGGCTGTGACAAATTGCTTCATCATATCCTCAAGGGAGGAACCACCACTATCACTACTACTAGCCTTGTTGTCTTTGCCGTGGTGGAGGTGCACATATGGGTGGTCGAGGAGATGGTCTTGGCAAAGGCAAAGGAGGTGCAGATTGCTGTTGGAAATTATTCTGGGGTTCATTTTTGAACTCCAGATAGATTTGTAGATACAGGCATCATGCCTGAGCAAAAAAGACCTTTTTGGAAAGGTAGGGCTAAATCATTCACCTCATCCAATTAAATTCTAATCATTTAGGTCAGGGGTCATGGTCACAAGAATATTCAGAGCATTGCAGCTATTTACAATAATTATTCCACTTAAGACTTTGTTAAAGGTGTAGGGCTGAATCTACCAACACGATGTTGATGGAGTCAGCTCACTCAAGATGGGAAACCTAAATTAAATTTATAAAAAAAAAAAAGAAGTGTATGGCTGAACCTGAATTTTAAGTATCTTAGATAAATTTAGGGAAAAAGATATTTAAAAGCCACTTTAACTTTCAAAACCCAAAAAATGTCATTTAAACTTGTATAGAGCGGAGAAGGGATGAGGTGAGAATCTGAGCTTTTTATATTTTGGTTGAAATACCAAAATGCACATTTCAAACATTTTTCAGTACCTAACGATATTGTCAAAATCATTATAAATTTTGTCGGTTGTAACCAATTGAGTAATAAGATTGACTAAAATAATAATAATTTTGACAAAAAATCATTAGATACTGAAATAATGCGTGAAAGTGATATTTTAGTTTTTAAGTTAAAACATGAAAAACTTAATTTTAATGGCCTTTTCTGCATTTTAGAAGTTGAGGTAGGATTAAATTTCTTTTTCCATGAGTTTAATTTCAATATATTTAATTAATTTATTTAGACTCTAGTATCGTTGTTGCAAACTTGCAATCGCATTCTGCAAATCTCGAGCCAAAAAAATCACATTCTGTAAGTGGAGATGGCCGGACGGAAGCATCGGAGCCGCCCCTGCAAGAATCGCCGTGAAGTCTCCTTGACCCGCGACGGAGGATCCTCTCTCCATCGCTCAATTCCCTCAGCCGATGAACATCTTCTCCGCCGTCGCCCCCCTTCTCCTCCATCTTCCCCCTCAGCGCTCCAAGATCGCATTGCCGCCAAGAACCGTGAGATTCAATCCCTCCTCCTCGACAACCAACGGATGGCAGCCACGCATGTGGCGCTCAAGCAAGAACTAAACGCCACTCAGCAAGATATCCGGCTCTTGTCCTCTGCGGCGGCCGAAGTAAAGGTTCAGAGAGACATTGAGGTACGCGGGATTTACGAGAAGTCGCTGAAGATGGACGCCGAAGTTCGCGCCATTGAAGCCATGAGCTCGGACTTGGTTCAGGTGCGGGCGGACATACAGGAACTCATTGAGGCCAGGAAGGACCTCGCATCGCACTTGCAGGCGATTGAGAGCGACCTTGCGAGGGTTCGTGAGGAGGCCAATCAAGTTCCTACAATCAAGGCAGATATTGAGACTATGCGCCATGAAATTCAACGAGGAAGGTATGTTTCTGCCACCCATATTTCTTGGACCAGTTTTCTACATTTCTATCAGTGTAGCTTTATTTGTTTATCTTCTCTACCAGCATCATTTATGAGTATGAGAGAAAGCAAGGTTGAATTGATCATCCTTGTCCTGGGTGAACAATTGAATGGCATTCTATTTATCAAAATGGAACATATGATATGGTATGTTTTATGCCTTTAAGGACATATGTACTTGGATGGTTTGTTTTCCAAAAATTGGTTTACGCAAAGAAATTGATAATATATGAATAACTATATAATGCCGCACTTATACTTCCAAAAAGAGGGTAAACATATGCAATTCACATACTGTTAGAGAGGGTATGCGAGTGTTCTTATTGGTTCGCACCCATACATCTCTATTCTTCTGGGGTGGGTGCGGGTGTGTGTGATGATGTGATGCATCTACATTATTTTGGCATAATGATAGTTCGTGACTCTAGAAGAAAGGGCAAATATTGTATTTGTAAGTTGTTATGGATATCTTATTCGTGTTTGTAGTTTTTGTTTTCATTTACATTATAGCTTTTCATATATTCGATACTGAGTTTCACCTTTTTTAGTTGATTTGTTGATTAAATATGCATGTATATGTTTGTGTTTGTGTCTGTGTCCCCACATATCTTTGTACCGTTTCCTTAAACTTTTTTAAAATTGTAGAATCCTATGTATTGTATCATGTCATATTCAATAAGTACTTGCCCACATCAGTACAACTTAGAGTAAAAATAACATTTTTTTTATTGGAAAAAAAAGTGACATTATGTGATATACCAAATGGAGGAGAAAAACACAGTGACAGGAGGTCAAAAATTAATTTCTATGCCTTATTGATTAGAAGATTGAAATGAGTCAATGAGAGTTGTTTGATTGTTGTGGTATTTGGATAGAGTATGCTCATTGCCCCAACTGTTTATACTTATCGAATGACTGGACTAGCACAAACCCGGTCTAATTCTTACTGTATTTAAAAAATGAAATCTATGCTATTTGCAAGTTTGTATCACCAATCGGTGTCATACACATTTCTTCCACTTCTCATGACGACATTCTTTGGTATAATTTAGTTGTTCGAGTCATCTCCGTGAAGGTATATGTTATTAGTGAACAAATTCAAGATGCCATAAAAGTCTACTTTATTCAGTGATGTCTGCAGGACATATAGGTGCACACCCTAGGCTAGAATAGAAAACAAGGGTTTTTTTTTTCCGAACCAAATTTAGGATTACAATCAGGAGAAGATTACTCTGTAATAGAAATATATGATCATAGATCTAAAAATATATTTATGGCAGAAATAAACTACTGCAGTAAATTAAATGCTTTTGGGCCCTTTAGGCTTTTAGAATTGTGTCGCACCAACAATTAGCTATGGCCTCTGTTTATTTCCATGTATCTCTAAAAAATGTTTAAGGGCTTATTTAGTTGCGAGAAACATGCTGTTAAGGAATGGAAACAGAAAGGACTCTGGTAGCTCAAAAATTTGGTTGTGGCCATAAATATGAGAATGGAAACTCCTCCCAGAGGAATGAGTATTCCCATTATGGAATCAGAGTGGGATACCAAAAATGCCTCATTGCCCCTTTACCTTTGCCTTCCCTCTTCCTCACATCTTAAGCATCTCTCTGTTGCTGTTCGCAACCTCATCAATAGTTGCAGAATTCACCTGCCACATATCATAAACACACTACAAATTGAGGAAGATTGAACAAAACCCTCGCACCAGTCACCTCAGATCGATCATGAAGTATATCATCCAAAGAAGAAATCAACGAATTTGGTAAACAAGAAGCAGAATTTGAAAAACACATAAACTTCTTTGGCCCTTAATAATCATAACTGGCTATCACTGTTCTTGAATCTGCCATTTCCAGATCTCCATATTTCAGAATGTTCAAAATCACATCCAGTTTGGAAGTGGCCTCCTCAAGATCTGGCCTGAACAGAAAACCAATTGTCACCTACAAATCTTCACACTCCATTGCTGAATATGCCCAATTAGTTGCCATTAAAAGATCCAGAGCTTGAAATTTGGAGAACCCCATGAAGATCATAGAATGGAGGACCTCAGTCATGGCTAGCAATAAGAAATAAAAATATATTTGCTTTTGAAAATTGAAAATTAGCAGGGGCAAAAAGATGAGGATTGCTGATTGAAAATTTTCAATGAGGTTCAGTGATAAGTGGGCTTGAAAATTGGAGAAGGGTTTACATTGTCAGGGGAATCTTGTAATTTTGCAGCATTATTTTTTCCTTTTATTGAACCAAATATAAAAAGAATAAAATTATTCTCATTCCTCCCTTGTCATACCATATCCCTTTTCCTTTCCCAGTATTAAATGGGGCCTAACATGCATCAACGAAGGCGGGGCAGAAAAAATAGTGGAAATTGACAGGCTCCTAGAAGTTCTTCTGGATGAGCTATAGAAATGTGGCTTTTTTCTCAGTAAACAAGCATATATGAAGAAAGAAAGGAATAAGAGATACTCTAGCACGTGGTGCTAAATATCTGCAAGATTACACAAGCAAATTCCGGGTACCATCTTGCATAATCTGGTTTGAGTTGTGTGTTGACGTCTGAATTCCTTATTTCTTCAAAAATCTATCATATCCATATCCTTCATAAATTTCCTGATGCAATGAATCTAATAGAGAGTTCACTGGGACCTGTTCAGTGCTCTGCTCTGCCACTTTTCTACCACCTAGTTAAACTGTTAAAATACCTGGCAAACTAGAATATGCAAATTTCCAACTGCCTTCAAATCTCAACTACCAAAATTTTCAGCTATTCTATATTCCCTCCTTTTGAAAAGAGATTTTTTAGCTCTACCTTACTTAGAAACCATAAATTATTTGGTTTTTTAAAAAAAAAATGTATAACTCATTAATGTGGGTTGTTGATAGAGGATATTGACATAGGGTGATCTAGCTAACCGGCCCTACCAACTGAGATAAGTCTTTTTGTTTGTGTTGTTGCATAGCTCACAAGTGTAAAGGAGATTTAGTACAGCAGCTATTATACCATGCATTCTTTTTATCTTGGGGATTGACATGGTTATATCTTCCTTCTCATTTCTGGAAGACTCCACTCTATAGATAGGTTCCATATGAGCACTTTCTGTGGGATATCTTGAGTCTGAGGTTGTTATTGTTTAAAAAACAAAGACATTAGGAAGCATTTTGATATTTAATTGTAATGGTACTGCCACAGCATCAAGAAGGGCCAAGAACTCCAAGTAGTTGACAGTGATGTCGATGCAGGTTCCTTCAGTCATGAGTCCTCAGTCTTTCAGCCAATATTCTTTTGTAACTAGTGGTTGCAGTCTGTCATCTGTTCTAAGTTCCTCTCTTTGGTTTCAGATTTTGTACTTTACCTTGTATATGACCCTTGAGGACAAGGGTCTCTTGGGAGAAGGTATATTGTAATAAACGAGAGAAGGTAGTTGGGGTTTGTTAGCCGTTAGTGATGTTAGACCGTTTGCAGGGTATAAATGAGAACCAAAAGGCATTTGTAATTCAGGTTGTTGATAGTCAATGAAGTGAATTCATTCAGTTTCTCTCGTCTTTCTGTTTCAACTTTCTACTCTCCTTTCTCCCTCTCTTCCAAATCTCTCTCTCTCATCCAGATTACAATTCTCCGTCACATTTGAAGTATGTAGGATATTATTTGATCAATGTAGCATCTACTTGCATGTGAATTTCTTCTTTCATTTGCCCGTTCTTTTGACAATCAGATGCTAAAAACTTCTTACCTTGCTGCAATAAATAAAATACTTTTGTTTATTGATGAATATAGGAATGCAATTGAATATGAAAAGAAGACATATGCTACCAACCTTGAGCATAGACAGACAATGGACAAAAATATTATTATTATGACTCGCGAAGTTGAAAAACTACGAGTTGAGCTGTCTAATGCAGAGAAGAGGGCTAGGGCCACAGCTGCTGCCTCTGCAGTGACAGTGATGAATCCAAGTAACTATCTTGATCATGTATCTTGAAGTTTTCTATATACAACAGAAGTATAACATGAAAGTTAAAAATTGAACCCTTTTTCTTTTTTAACTTTGTTCAACATTTTTTGACTTTTACGAATTCAGGCCCTGGGTATCCTCCAAACTATGACAGTCCTGAAATGGGATATGGAAGATTTGCATACTCTGACTCTTATGGCATGCATCAGGTATGTATCAAACTTTTCTCTATTTATTTGATATTTTCATAAGCTACTCCAAATATTAAAGTTAAAATAGTGAGAAAACTTAGAGTGGGCTTTGCTGCTGCAATATTACGCACTACTATTTTGTTGCGGCACAAGTAACCAAAAGAAAACAGGGAGAAGGAACAGCTCTGCGTAATACTTTATAATGTGAAAACATGAACAATATTAAACAAGATGATATTGTATATTGACCACATACTACATACTCCCTCTGGTCCTTATTATAAGGCATTAATTAACTTTTCTCACAAACCAATAAAAATAGTTAAAGTCAATAAAGTTGTCCTACAATTTAAGTAACTTTCAATATTACCCCTAATAATTACACTAAACTCTAATATTAATTATTACTCTCACCAACTACCCTTATTAATTATGGTATACGTGGAAATAAATAATTAATGCTTTTTGAGAACAAGGAAGTATGTTATAAAAAGGTCTAAATAAACTTAGTTGGTGCCTTATAATAAGAACGTATTTAAAGACAGCATAATCTGTATAACTAAGCTGTTACTACCTCTGGCCTTGTGGGTTTGGTTTCGCCCATTTTAGAATATGCCCTCCAATTAGTCTGCTACATTTTAGGCGCTCACACACCCTTAATCACCCCCCCCGGGGGGCGGCATGAAGTCATTACTTAGATTGTTGATGGAAAGAGACTAAGAGGGTCTGGTCCCAATAATTTATACAAATTAATAAATTTAATACCACTAACTGAATTAACCGTAACCGTATTCCTTAATTCTTGTGAAGTGGTTAAAAGAGGGAGTCATTGGCAATTGCATTGATATCTTGTTATTTTTTTAGTTTTTCTTAATGCAAAAGATCAAGTGAACTTACCGTTGACTTAATTCAGAATTATACTAGTATTTATTTAAAAAATACTTGCTCTTCCAAACTTGAATATTGTGTGAATTAGATGAAAGTGAAGTGAATGAATGACAACTTGAAATGAAAGTTGTATTACTTGATGAACTAGAGAGCATTTAATTTACGCTCCACCAAATCTATTTATTAAAAAATATGAATAGAAAGTAAATATAGTAGAATATATATGGTAATAATACCAGGAAAATAAGTGTTGCTACATGAAACGTATTATGATTTTTTCTCCATTTCCCCTCCTTTTTCGCCCAACATGAAAATGGACAGTTAGATATAATTACTTTTCAAGTCGATGGATTCTGGAATAACAAATCGCATATTTTGGCGAACATTTTCAGATTCAAGGTGGGGCTAATGCTCATCCTCAATATGCGCCCGGAGCAGCTCTGGGTCATCACCCCTATGACGTCCAAAATATTCATAGATAGCCATTCTGTAAATGTATATCAGGCGTAGAAAAACTGTTAGGCAGACGATATTACCAATGGTTTTCAAGAAATTATCCACCAACGGTGACTATAATTATGGTGATATTTTGAAGGGAAAAAAGTTCCAAACAAATATGCTTTCGTAGAGTTGTCAAGAGAAAGGTATATATTTTCGTGAAGTTGATAATGGAAAAGTGCATATTTATTAATTTTATGTTAAATTTGATATTGAAAATATACAGATACAAACATAATCGTTTTTGGAATTTGTCATGTGTGCGTGTGGGGTGAAATTTTTGCCACTCCATGGAACTTGCACGTAACTTATTATTGGCAATTTCACCGAAAGTTGAAAAAAAAAAAAAACTAACAAATAAATAAACCTTTTTGGCTATTTTTGCGTTCCATTTTAGCATGCACAAACTATATATATTACCATAAAAAATTATATTTATGATTTTTTGTCGAATTAAAATGCATAGTTATTACTGAAAAATGAAGTTGTGAGGTATTCTATACTTGACTTCTTTTCATTTTTGTTTAATTTTATCTTTTTATAGTTCTCTGTTCAAAGTAAAAAGAGTCATTTTAAGGGGGCTATCAAGTATCAACAGACCATCTGATACAAGAATAAAATGATATATAATAATTAAAATATTTTTACATGGGAAAATATTGGGTTTTGATGAATAATGAAAATTAGATGTACCGTTGTTATGAAAATTAAAAGAAAATATAAAAACATAATAGGAGTAAGAAAAAAATATGTTTGAAACAAGAGAGAAGTGTAGAGAAACAATAAAAGAGAATTCTTGTACCTTACAAGTGCTAAAAAAAATGTCTATTTATGGCCACCAGACAGTTGCAGGGATTGAGGTGCATATTTGTCCAGAAAATTTTAACTTAGGAGAGATTTTGTTAAGATCAATGCCGCTGCAAAAGTTTCAAAATATAGCAATGATGTCCTCTTCGTTAAAAAATAAACGTTGACAATTAAAAAAAATTTATAGTAAAGGATAACATGGCTTCATTTTAATGTTTTTCAAGACAACATTAAATTCAAAAAAACTATTTGAGACAATGTTACTCTTAAATGAAAACTTTTGGGACAAATTTACACTTTAACCCAAATTACAGTAACATAAAATTGTAACAAAAATTAATGTTGAATGGTACTAAGAAAATATTTTAGGGCGTTGAATATAACTCAATTATAAATTCTCGGTCTTCACTTAATATGCTTTTTGGGAGTCAACAAGGAGGTTGAAACTACACTATTTTTAAAGGAGGGTAAAAATTTAAGAACAAATTTATACCAAAAAATTGCTTTAGGATAATGAGTGCAGAAAAGGAAAACTTTGGTGCGTTTTATGCAACATAACCACTAAAAATTTGTGGATTTAGGGTTAGTTTTACTCTTATGTTTTTTATTGATCAATTGTGATATGAATTTTGGAAATTACCCATTTTTAGAGGTGTTTGGATTACAAAATTAATATATAACTGGTGTTGCATAATACTAATCATTAAAAATTTATAATTAAACAAAAAATTTACGACTGATCTCCTGAAACTTACGAAAAGGAGTACTTCAAAGAAATTCTGCGTTAAAAACTTCAGATACACTCTCGCCCACATGCATTGCCTGATATTTCTAGTAGTCGTTTAATGCTAGGAACTAGAGGTGAGCAAATCTGAACCGAAAACCAAAAACCGAACCGGACCGATCGGTCTTCGGTTTTTTGGTTTCGTTCTATTCGATTTTCGGTTTCGGTTTAAAAAATTGACTTATTTCGGTTTTTGGTTTAGTGGTTTTAATTTTAGTTCAGTTATAACTGAAAACCGAATTTGCTGGCCCAGTGAAGCAAAGACTAAAGAGAACCCTCGGCCCACTCACGTCTCCAAGTACCAAACCGGCAAACCCAAGTACCCAACCCAACCCAATTTCCTCACTTTCACAAATCACAATTCATATATCAAAAAAAAAAAAAAAAAAAAAAAAAAATCACAATTCCTCCTCTCCAGTCGGCAGTCTCCACTGAAAGAAAACCCTAAGCCCTAACCCGTGGTCAATCGTGAATTTGTGATCCTCGAATCTTCACTTCGCCTCTCAGCTCCGATTCGACGATTCCCATCGTGCCGTCGTGGTCCTCGGCTCCTCGCACAATCATCCTCTTGCTTCGACTTCTCAACTCTGCACTCTTGCTTTGCTTTCTCCCTTCACTTCCGATTGAGTCTAACAGCTTCGATCGTGCCGGACTCTGCAGATCTGCCTCTTCATCAGTTTTCCGGCGTCGTGATGAGGACATAGGAGGCGGCATGACCAAGGCAACAAACTTGGAGGACATACGAGGTCTTGGAGGCCCAATGACAAGAGCAAAAGCTAAAAAGGCTAAAGAGGCCCTAAATCTCCTGGTGACCACCTTACTTGAGACAAGCCCAAGTCTAAAGGAAGAAGAGGTAGAAGAAGAATAAGCCTCAATGGATATGCATGAAGGCTTCAATTTTTTGGCCTTAATTCGCACTTAGTTTTATCTTTCAGTCATTTAGTTAAACTTTTGTAATAAGGCTTATTGGGCTCGCTTATTGGGCTTTGTGTGTAAGCAGATTTAGGTTAAACTTAATATGGGTGTTGTCCACTATATAAGGGAACACCATAGCTTTTGGGACGGCAGATTTGAATTCAGAGTTAACCTTTTCGGTTGAGAGACAAGCTTCTCTAGGGTTCTTTTGAGAATCTCTGAACTTATCAAGGGCATCAATCCTTGTGGCGTTCTTGGGCTTATCAATTCTTTGGAATTGTGGCGCCTACTAGTTTTCGTTCGAAATTCCTTGGTTTCGTATCTCCGTATTCCCTTATCTTTTTTCGGTGTTTCTTGAGTCAAAATCGTGTTTCAGAAAGCCATCTTTCACCTCGTTTTGGAAGCGCTCGAATCCGAGGTCTGTAGCGTTAGATACGTTCTGTTCTTTCAAGACGCGTTGGAGGCTGAATTTCTTGTGCGAAATTCCTTTCCTAGTTGATCCAATCATCCTTTTCTTTCAGGAATCATATCACGTCGTCTCTCACTTTGGTGAGTTCCCTCACTTCACTCCGTATGCTTGTATTTTTCAGATGTGGGTGCCGGACTCTGTATGTTTGATTTTCCAACGTCATTTTAATATGTGACCGGTATTTAAGATGTTGATGCCCAAATTTTAATTTTCTCCTTGACGGCTCTATTTGTTGAATGACAAATCAACAACCATTGGCCTTAGCGCCTTACCTTGGCTGATCTGATTCATATAACGGAGTGAATTTGTTTGCTTTAAATGACTTTGTATAAATTAGTTGTAACTGTGAGTAAAGAAATTCATAATTTGGACATGTGAGTGCATATAAACAATGCGTGGCTGATGAAGCTGTTTCTATACCAACACAAATCAAGAGAAAATAATTCCATGTCTGTTGAAATATTTTGTCTCTGTGATTCCTTCTTGTGTGTGTGTGTGTGTGTGTGTGTGTGTTTTTTTTTTTTTAAAAAAAGTCAATCCCTTTAATTAAAGTTTGATACTCAATCAAGTAGGATCTCTAGATTTAGGAGTGGCTCTCTGTTTTTTTTCTCCCTTTTGAAAAATCTTAGATACCCATAAAAAATATCATCAATATTTATAAAACATATTCGGAGGCTATGAAACATACATATATTTGGAGCCAAGTAGCCAACATGAACTTCATTGGACCATACTATTCCCACATATTCCCAGTGTAGAACTAAGTTCTGAACCTGCAAGGTCTTGAAAAGCTGTTTGGGTGCCTTACTTCCTTTTATATCTTTTTTTTTTTTAAAATATAAACTGAATTTAGTTAATCTAAACACAAGTTGAAAGACCATGCGATTCCACTTATCACTACTTAGTAGTGAAATTTCATTAATCTAAGGTAGCAGTTTTTTAAATTTAACTAGTTTGTAGTATAAAATTAGGAAAATTATTTTGCAGTATACTTTCATTCGGTTTCTTCTATACCTGAAATGTGGATATTGTCCTGGAACAATTTTAGTTTTAGTGTGTTTGGGTTGATAATGGAAGAAGAAAGTATAAAGTATATCATATTTTGATAGTGTTTGGCGTGATAATGGAAGAAACAGAGTTTGGGCATGGTTTCTCATAGGATCTGAGTATCTGACATTGGTATATCATATTTTGATAGAGTCCTAGAACAATTCTTGTCCTTGCATTTACTCTCACCAGTGAGAACATTTGTCATATTTTGATAGAGTCAATGTACTCATATTTTGTTATTTTCATAATTAAATAATTTAGTTTTTAATACTGTTGATTAGTGACAAGTGATGTTCAGCATTTGGGCATGTGTTTATGGCCAAGTTGGTGTTCCATTAATGGTTTAAGTTTTTTGCACTCCAAGAAACAGCTTGTTGTCGTCGAGTATAGTGAGCTGATGCAATGGGATTGGTGTGTTAAGCTACTTCATGTGAACAGGGGAAGGAACGGTGTTGCTGACCCTCTTGTATTCAATGAATGTCCTGATTTTTCCAAAGATTTGTATACACACGATTTGATGGGATTAAATTCCCCCTTGTAATGCACACGATTTGATGGGATTAAATTCCTAATTCCCCCTTCCAGATTGATTCCAGCAAAAAAAAAAAAAAAAAAAAATGGACATGTGAATGTATTTTTAGCCCAAAAACCGAATCAACTGAAAAACCTAACCAAAATATTTCGTTTCAGTTTTTTTTTTGGTTGTGTGAATATGTATATTTCGGTTTTTCAGTTTTTTCGGTTCCATCAAAAAACCGAACCGAACAACAAATACTCAGCCCTACTAGAAACGTTTGGGGTATCATGAAAGTTGGAATCTTCAACACAATTTATATTAACAAATAATGTTTTTATTCTTTCAATTTTCTTTTTACATAACTCGAAATTTTATAACTCTCAGTAATTGTTTGTACATTTTTCAAAGCTTTTTAGGAAGGGAAGAAACAATTTTATTATTAATAACCAGGAAAAAAAACCACTTCCTAATTGAAGGAACCAGCCAGGGGATGCAAAGCAGTAAAACTTAGGATACAACCTACTAAACAAAAGCAATGAAGAACCTTACAATGAAAAATAAAAATAGCAAACACTCATAATCCGTCTCTTCCTTGTGTTTAAAAGATCTCATCCTTCTGGGTTTGTTGATTCATATTAAAGACAGGATGTAAACCATACCAACAGCTTTCTTCTCTCCACGTGCCAAGAAAACACATTACAAAGTGTTCTCAATAAATCTATAATAGGTTACCAAACGAAAAGCTATTTGCCTTGGAAAATTCCAAATCCCAATATTTGCAAGCCATCTTGAATTTTTCAGTTCATTGATGCTTAGGGCAACACGAGCTAATTGATCATGAGGCCCAAGGGCATAGTGCATTTACCCATTGAAATAACAGAAACAAGGGAGCTTGAAAACAAAGGTCCAATCCCCTTTCAAAGAAATGTTCAAATACAAGTCATGATCATAATTCTATTTTCTGAAACCACGCATAAGGCCCGTAACAATCGATGACCCACCAAACGCAAACCCAAGAAAGCATACTCTACGGATAAGTTCGCTGGCTTTCAAGTGATTTGATAGTACTATATCTAAATGATGCATTTCCTACTTTCGCAACTCTACAAGATAAAGGTTCAAAATCATCTATTGTAGACTCAGCTGATAAAATTTATATATGAAATATATTTTGATTTTATGCAAGCCACCCTATAGGCGACGAACAAATGACTTAGGCAAAAAGAAAAAATACAATGACACATTCTTCATATTTAATAAAAAAGGTGGCCCAATGTACAAGACTCCCATCTTACAGGATTTGAGATGGGATAGATCTAGACAACCTTATCCCCACAATTGAGAGGCTGTTTCAAGGATTCTTCATATTTTATTCACCGCATCCTAAAACCTATGTTGAGTTAAAATAATGCAATTCTATTTGAATGTTACAAACATTATCAATATTATCAACATGACCTGGACAAAAATATTTTTTCTAGAAGACCATAAAAAAAATTGTATGTAATATTATCAAATACAAAATAAATAATGTTTTCATAACTTTGTTTTACAAATTCAAATTCAGATGTTACTGAACCACTGTTCTACAAGCAAAAAACTTGTTCGCAACATGTTTTAAAACAGCAGAGAAGTTTTCCACACTCTTCTCATAAACTGAAGACCAAATATGAGACGATGACTCTAGTCCTCAACACCATCATGATTTTATTGCTTTGAGTTAAAAGTTGGCCATAATAGTAAATAAAAATACCCTGTAATGTATAGATAGTAGCATAGTTTTCCTGGAAAAATGAATCAAACTCCAAATACCTTTTTAAATTAGGATCCATCATAGATATATGAAACTGTGGCATGCCTTCCATTATATATACATGTCAATTTCCAAGCATGTATAAAAGCGTGACTACAGGAAAGCAGCACTCACCTTAAAAATCAACCTACCTTAGCAGCAAGTTGGAGACTATCCACCTGGCTCTAAAAAACAAAATCGACATAATTTAATTAACCCCTGCCTAAAAGGCACAATCCTCCAGCTAGTAGTGACAAATGGAACAAAAAGGAGCAAAGAGGTTGCTAGTATTAACCTACCTCTTTGCTTCCATTTCAAGAGACCAGCCAACTGAACATAATAAATCCCTCAGACCACAAATCATAGTACATAAACAGCTTCATGCTGAAGTTCTCAGTATGGACGTGATCGGTTTCCACCATAGTTGTCACGCCTATCAGGCCCTCCGCTATCTCTGCGTCTATCTCCACCATATCCACCCCTATTGCCCCTAGAATAGAAACAGAATCAAGTGTTTATATTTAAAAGAAAAATATTGAAAGTTGACTAGCCAATCAACTATATATTCATAAAACAGTTCATAAATTAATTATTTATATTTCAAGCAAACAGAAAATGGCTATTAAAAAGTTGCAGTTGACCTATAGAGAATGAGAGTATTAACATTTTACTACTTGTCTCATGTGATAGGAAAAGAACAGACACCAAATGGAAACTGATCTAAGCCTACACTTCCTCAAAATTTAAGAGGACACAAACAGTCACAGATAGCATCCTACTCTTGTTTCAGTGACAAGGATGCTTTAATAGTGAAAAGAGATAGAAGGTACAAATTAGGAACAAGGTCAAGGTATGCTGTAAAAAGATCTAAAAATCATACTTCGAAGAGGCTAAGAAATATGATGGAGTCAATTAACTAATATCACAATATCATTACTTCATCACTTTTCGATTGTTTTGAAACATCACAGTTTTTTGCCTTACACCAACATCACCAAAGCAGATTTATTGTGTTCAAGCTTCAAAGTGAGAAGTGCAGTGCAACAGATGTTGCCAATAATTTATTAGATGTTAAAAACATTATATTTGACCCATCCAGGAAAATAGGATCAAACTTCTGTACCATTTGATAGAATTCTGAGTAGCATAACATATAAAACCAAAGAAATAATCTGAGTCTTCTTCCAAAGAGATTATGAGAATACTAAATGAAAGTGCAATATTCTAAATTTATTCTAATAATTGAAGACAGATAAAGCGACTAAAGAAGTTTAATCAGTCTTGAAATAAATAAAAAATGTATTAAATTATTAATGCAACTATAAAAGGTGAATAAATTTCAATACCTCAACAATCAAAAAAATTAAACATAATTAAGCCAAAACCATGAACCAAAAGCCCAACAGACTCAAGCTGCCATGCAGTCAGGACAGTCACAGATGAAAACAGAGAGTATCACCCAGGCCACAAAGAATGGAAGCATAAGCAACCATCACAACAACCACTCATTTGACGTCATTGCAAATAGACCATCCAAGATTTCAACAAACAAATCATTTGCAACTGCTAACACAAAGAACTAAGAAGATTATAAGAATAAGGAGGGCAAACACAACATTTTCATGCAGCAATTAATCACCTAAAATGAATTGACATGACAATCACAACTCCACTTGTCACAAACAGAAAACAATCCCCAAGGGCACATCAATAATATCACAATTCAGAGTGTGAATGGGTGTCAAATAAAGGAATGTAGGAAAATAGATCAAGGATACCCATAAGCAGGTGGAGCCTTCAGTGCGGTTTTCTCTGCCATGGTTACACTAATTTTGTTGCCCCTCAAATCATAATCTAAAATGCAAGATTCATAATCAGTTTCTTTACATGAGAAACAATGTAAAGATATAAAAATTTAACAGAAGAGAAGCCAGATGATGTACTATTGTAGAAACTGCCAGCAGAATGTGCAGCAGATGGATCTTCATAGGTAAGAACAGCATCACCCTTATTATTTCCTTGATCATCTGTGTATATTTTTATGTTCCAGGGCCACTGATCTTTATATCCCCTCTTCTGCTTTATCCTAGCAACCTACATCAATGAAGTGTATTGTTAGTACAGGGACTCACATTACAAAATTAGATTGATAGACACAACAGTAATGTAACAAACTCACTGGCACATTCTGCCTCAACAATAAAAAGAAGAAGTAAATTTCAGATAATTTAGTTGTCTTCAAAAGAGAGACAAATTGAATCTCAATCATTATTGATAACCTACACAAGCATGCGTATAGGATACCCAGAAAAAACCTTGCTAAAAAAAGCACCCTCCATATACATATGATCCAGTGGAAAAGTTAAAAGATGAGAATATTACTTGTCCTATCCCTCCAAAAAGCTCTCTGAGTTCTTCAATTGCAACATCCAGCGGTAAATTTGATATATAGATTCTAGAGTTGTCACAGGATTCGTTGCAATTATGATCGCACTGCTTCACCTTAGCGGGTGGCTCTGCAACAGGTCCACCATAACCACCTCGGTTTCCAGTATTATAACCACTATCATATCCAGCCGGTGGCCCAGCCCTACCACCACTCCGTGAATCACCGGAATTATCTCCACCATAACCACCCATGTTACCACCATATGATGGAGGGTATGAAGTGGTTCCACCAGTATAGGTTGGAGGTGGAGGTACTGCTTCTGAGCCATAATTTACATTCCCATCATATGAATTGTAAGTAGGTGCATAGTTTCCGCCAGCACCATCAAAAGATTGAGCTGTAGGAGGAGGCACTTGACCATAGCCACCATCTTCTCTTCCATTGAAATGGTCCCTGTTACCTCCCCTCCTTCCATCATTGTAATCACCACTTCCCCTACCATAGTCATCACCTCTTCCTCCATCATAGCTGCCAGATCTACCCCGTTGGTTGCTTCCATATCCTCCATCCCTTCCTCCTCTGTTGTGACCACCAGCACTACCACTGCCGCCACGATCGCCGCCACCAGAAGGAGACGGTGCACCGCATTTGTTACATTCAGTCCTTCTTGCAAAATTCAGGTTTCCACAACTATATACCCACACATTAAATTTCCATCCAGAAAAAGAAAACCGTGAGGATTAATAGGAAGAAATAACCAATTTTCAATTATTCAAGACAAGAAAAAGACTTCTCAAATAAAGTATGCAGAATAAATCAAAAGCAAGATCTCAAACCTAGGGTTAGGGCAGCGCCAATCTCCGTCTCTACCACCTCCACCACGGCCACCTCCTCGTCCACCACGGTCACCTCCTTGAAATCCACCACCTGCAATTTATATCTAATTAGGACACAATCCGGTGAGAAAATAAAATCAAAACTACAATCAACAAAGTACAGACCTCGCCCTCCATAACCTCCTCCTCGACCACCATAACCTCCGCCTCCTCGACCTCCACCGCTGCCTCTTCCGCCATACCCACCGCTTCCCCTTCCTCCATAACCTACACCCTCACTACCGCCATAGCCGCCGCCGCTCCCCTTGGCTCCATAACCTCCACCTTCATTACCACCATAGCCACCAGCAGCGTTGCCTCCTCCGTAGCCGCCCCCTTGATATCCTCCTCCACCACCATAGCTGCCTCCTTGATATCCTCCGCCACCATAGCTACCACCTTGATATCCGCCACTAGCTCCGTAAGTCGGAGGCGCAGTACCGCCGCCGCCATCTTGATCGTACGTTCCAGACATGATCCAATCTAGACTAGGGTTGTCCGGACCACCACGAGCGAGATTGAGACGAGAAAAAAAGGGAGACTAGGGTTGCCTGGTGAGGTATTTTGATGATACAAAAGGGAGACAAGTTTAGATAGCGGTTGCAAGTATTATTTTCGCGATATCAAGGGAAGCTATCCTTGCCGACTTCAAGCAAAGAGGTAGGGTGTCACACTGACGCCAGCACGCGGGCGGGGCTGCCCCGAGTAGCCCATGGCCTGTTTATTTATTTTACACCGACCCGTTTAACCCATAGTAAAACAGATACGGCCCTGTTTAAGGATTTGCCCCTTTTTTTTAGAACATGCTTTTTTTTTTTGAGTTTTTTTTGGGTATAAAGAAAAATATTTCATTCAAACTAATACTATAATCATCTTTTATAAAAAGAATAAAAAAAAATAATACTATAATCATCAGCAAAGAAAAAATATAAGCTATCATACAATATCATATATGATATGAGACTATGATTATCATTCATCATCAAAGTTCCAAACATCCAAATCCAAAACCTTAACCTGCTCAATAATACTTATTTGCTATTTTATGCCTAAATGACTCATAAGTAATAACCTTGAGTCATTAACCATGTCCATATTAATATTCTAAATTACTAAATACGAAACTTTGAAGTTCAAATTAAATGTCAATAATCACAAGTTCACAATTCTAAAACAAAAAAAGAACAATATTAATAATTGAAGTTCAAACTTGATGACTTCTGTTACACCTCTACCGGCCTCGCCCGCCCTTTGGGTGGCGGGTTAGAAGGATCCTTTCTACTTATTACCTTACCAACATAGATCAAAGTGTGCGCAGCAGAGCATATGATCAGTTTGGACAATCACAATATAGTGGTAAAGGTAAGAACCAAAAACATAAAGTAATCCCCCTAGAGTTAAGGGTACAGTCATCCAAAAATAAAATACTGAACAGTAATTAAACTTATACAGTCATCCCAAAAATATACAAATGAGATAGGGCATTCCTTATTTCTTCAATTCTCCGCCTCATGCCTTTTCCGCCTCAGAAGCCTGAACAACTTAACGCCTATCACCGGTGTCTTCAAAGTTGAACCGCAGAGCAATTGTTAAACTCAAATACTATATGTATGTAGTGTATGAAAGCAACCATAATCAAGAAATATCAGTCACATGGCATACATACCAATAATATGCATTTAGAATCACAAATACAATGTCAACAAGCCGTCTAGCTGCCTTACTAAGGCAAGCCCCAGAAATCGTAAGCCGTTGAGCTGCCTAACTAGGCCAACCCTGGAATCCACATAACTGTTGAGCCGCCTAACAAGGCCAGCCTCAGAAAAATCCTCAGTGCTAGGAACAACATAATAGTCAGGGCCTCAAACCCCAACAGTTTTGGATGCATATTAGGTAAACACAAGCATGGCATGCAACAGTAACATAAAGTATGTTAGTAAACAGTTACTACCTGTTGGCTGTTCAGAGATTTAAAATCTTACAATGTCTGAAAGCCTCTCCGGATATGCTTTTGTCCTACACAACATCAATATACCTTATTTTTAGTATTTCTATGAATTCCTCTTTTTTACCTTTGAGAAATTCGAGCAAAACTTCCAAAATTCCAGAAACTCATGTTCAACTACAAACATTTTTAATTAATTCCACAAAAATCCGATTGACGTGAAATCATCAGCCATCGAACCCTTAAGATGTACAGTTTATGTTAAAAATTTCAAAGTCCAGAAGGGTTCTTATTATTTCACGTGGCTAAATCTTTGCTCACTGACCAGTGAGAAAATCCAGTTCGTTGGACTATTTTCAAAAATTAAGTTCTCCTAGTAGGAAACTTGAAAAATTACAAAATCTTATATCAAAATGAAGCTCAAAGTGTCTACTTTAGGACTGTAAAATTCTAGAGCCATCGAACTCCATTTACTATTTAAAAACCATCGATTAAGTGTCATTGCCCAAAATTCCAGAACCTGACAGCTAGCTGTTTCTATTTGTTTTCGGGGTTTCCGAGTTCATAAATCTTAAATTTAACCCATTCCCATAAAAAATATCATTTTAACTCAATGGAAACCTCCAATGACAACTTCATGTTCAAACCGGTTGGACAAAAATCCTAAGCTTCAAGTTACAGGAGCTTCTTTTGGGCTTACCTGAATTCGGAGCTTAAACAGGTGTTTTTGCTTCTTCCTTTGGGTATGTAGACTTGGATAGACACTCCCTAGGACCTCTGGATTTCGCCCCTAGCAGACAAGAATGTAAGGGATGAAGCCTTGCACAGGGAATTATCCGGTTCACGCTATCATCCACTGGTTAATAGCACATATTAAGGTTTCTTGATATTTTTCCAAGGAAATTCAAGAGTCTTCTAGAAGCAGCTGATGTGGTGCCACTTCTGCCCATGGAATCAAATTTTTATAAATTTCCATGTGCAAATTACTTAAATCACCCAAAACACCCTTTTACCCAGTGGTTAAAAGCACATTCCCTCGTTTTTTGCATGTTTTCTTCTTTCTTTATTTCCAAGAAACTTTAGATTTTTCCAGGGCAGGGTGACGCATTCCAGGCCATGAAAATCTGATCCCATGTGTTTTTAATTGAATTATCCAATTCAACCCTTTATGCACTGGTCCTTGTTGTGCATCGTTGGTTAATAGCTTGTTCCCCTTTCATTATTCTTCAAGTTTTTCAGATCTTTTTCCCTGATTTATCCTTTATGTGTGGTGCCACTTTATACCCTAAGATGGCCTAATATTTGTTCCATTTGATTCAAACAAAAGTCCTTAATTGGTCCTTGTCGGTCCCCTTTCATCGGTTAATTTTCCCTTAAGGCTCGTACCTTATGTTTGGGCTTGCGCACAGATAAAATCGAATGATTCTCTCCCCTTGTTTTTGTGTGGCCGAAACCTACTCCTTAAAGGGTAAGAAATTGAATTTTGTGTCAGGTAATCATTACTTGCTTTTTACCTTTTTCAAAAAGTTATTTTTAACCCTGTAGTGACACGTGTCCTCAAGTGATTATTACAACTGACTTTTCCTTTCTAGCGTGTGATCTTTGCAGTGTCTCTACCTCTCCCTGCCTATGGATTGCGCATACACACTCTACGGGGGAAGAATTTGTGTTTTGCTAACACTTTATGTCCCTTATTCATTGTATCGGCTTATACTATTCCGATATTTTATGTTTAGCTCACTTCCTTTTTAAATTAGGGTAGGATCATGACCTCTTTTTCCTTGATCTTATTATGCAAAATTTTTGGCCTATCTAGGGTTCAATAATCTGTCCTCTAATGGTCTTTCCAATTCTCAGTAAGTTGGTCGGCCTTTATTTGCTTAAATTTTGTTGCAAGAAAACTCTTCCTATTCAGAATTTGACTTTAATTAGAGTATCTAGTTCATTGTCTTTGAGTCTTTAAAATAATTACTATAAAATATTACAGAGAATGACAATTCAAACGGCAGTCAAAAGCTTCTCATTATTTCATATGAGTATATCATTTACAAAAAGCAAGGGTGTTACAACTTCAAACATCAAAAATTCATCATCGAAAAAATATTAATATTCACTGCTCAGATTCACCTCCTACTATTGCATCTTCCTCTACAAAATGAAAGAAGATGACATCCTAATTAATATGTATTAACTAATTTGAAAATGAAATGAAACATTAATAATTGAAAATAGAACATGCAAATTAAGATACCGATAACAATAGCTGTAGTCTCATCAAAGTTATCAAAATGAAAGTCATTGAAGTTGGGTGGTTTACGATAATTGAATATTTCATACACTACTTTTTGTCTCTTGATTTATAATTTAGGACTCTTTAGCTAATAAATAATGGCTTTTATACTTATTTGGGCCTTAGGCCTTTTATTATATTTTAGCCATTATTTAATAATAAATTCCAGTTTTACATTGCTTCACCATTTTTACCATAACTCTTGAACCAGACATCGGATTTGCCTCATTTTTGTCTCATATTTCAGATGATTCAGAGAGCTACAATTGTTATGAAGACATAAAGAGCAAATTCGGACAAGAGGGCGGTTGATTTTGGAGCCGAAGTCATATGTATTTTTGGGCTCGAATTTTGTAATTAAAGCCCATTTTATTTTATTTTCGTTCGGGCGACTTGTGGATTGGAGCCCCATTTCGTTTTGCCATTTTAGGTTAAGTGAGGCAGCAGCCACAAACACACTCTCATTCACATTTTTAGAATTCAGAGGATCAAAATAGTAGTTTTCAAATTCTCTGCAATGTTCTTCGTGTTCTTCGCGTTCTTCATGTTTTTCGTCTTTCTTAATTATGTTCGGCTAAATTTCTGAGATTGATCCACGATGAGGGTCCCATCCACTATCCAGAGGATTCGCACCTAATCGGTAACCGTCTAACTCGTTTTGTATCCCTTAATCGATTTGATTTTTGGTTCGGATTGGGTTTTTGATTAAAAACCCAAATCGATATTTCCCAAGAGACGAAGTTCGGATGGGTTAAAGTATTTCTGTGCGATCGTACGGAGGTGCGCCACGATTCGAACAAATTCGAACGATTGTTCAGTTGAGGGAATTTCTAGACAAATGCAGAGATTTCGGTTTGTCTAGAGTCGATTACGAGTTGATTATAAAACTGTTTCGTTCGAGGAAGGGTAGTGGGTGAATCCGAAATCGTGGGTTAATCCTTTAATCGCTTCATTTAATCTGTGTTATTTCGTTTTGTTTCTACATATTTCCGTTTTCAATCTCTTGAATAAAAAAAAAAACCCCGATTTTCTGTTTGTTTTCTTCTTTGTTCAAATTAAACCGATTGCGAATTCGTTGGGAAACGACCGTGTTACATTATCGCAAATCCTTTTCAATCTGGTTATTTTGGGAGATTACGGCAAATCTCATGTCAGTTTCATTAATAGCCAATTTTGTGCACATATGAGTGCCTCAGCCATCTTTGAGGAGAAAGAGCTCCTAAATGCATCTAATACTCGACCCCTAGTACTAAAAGCTACTTCTGAAGAGACAATAAAGATTGGAACAACCAACAAATCACGTGCGATCAAGCTTAACACTTTATACTTACAAGCATTGCCTTTCCACCATGCCAAGAGGTTGAATTTTGAATCACGATAACCAACCAATTCAACTCAAAGGTATTAATTCACTCTTGAAATTTTCTCAACATTACACTCTGCATCTGCTTGGGCTAAAAACTTTTGATATGTAGCATCACTAGATGCTAAGGGCACTTCAAGTTCTAACTCAACATTATCGGTTTGCTCCGATGTTGGTTGAGAAGAAGTTTCACCAACATGAATAGCTGAATAGTGGTCATATAAACGATACAATACACTTGTAATCTTCCTCAACATAGCTTTGCATTTTGTTGGTTCATGGAAAAGGTCAATGAAAGCAACCTTGACATATGCCAATTTATATCTGGGGTTGAGTATCACGACCACAACCAATAGTGGATTCATTTTCTCGGTTGCTCCCTAGTATTTGTTAAACTTTGACAACATTCTTCTTGACATATCATTCAATAAAGAGTAGGAGTTACTTGCATTTGATTCAAGGCTTGTCTGAATTGAAACTATGTGTTGGAAACAAGTGTTACAAGTAAAATAGTTTGATCTAGGAAACTTCAATATCATATTGTAAAACAACTTTAAAAAGCCAAGAAACTCATTTTCAGTGCTCCAATCATATGCATTAGGAGGCAAAATTGTAGGTTCAGCAATCCTTCTTGTAGTTGTATCATCGAATACATTGTCAACACCTTCACAAACATCAATTAAGATATAAGTGTCTTGATTGGAATCTACGTTCACTTTCTTCTTGAAGTATTGTTCATCCTCCTCCTCCTCCATCCAAGTATAGACTTTTACAAACTTAACAGTGCTCTCAAGCATAAAGTATGTTGAGTTCCACCTAATGACATGATATAAATGAAAAACAATTAAACATAAATACATGATTATATCAAAGCTCATTCAAACAAATTATAAACAAAATTATCTTATGGGACAATCCAAGGTAAGAAGGCTTTTTGATTCGACTCACTCTCTTTCAACCAACAATATGAACTTACGCTTCCTTGATAGAAAAGATTTAACATGTTTTATTGCATGTCTGATGAGCTTAATAGACTTGTTCATTTCTTTTAGACCTTCATAAACAACCAAGTTTAATATGTGACCAGCACACCGCATTTGCAAAAACTCTCCATCACATACCAAACCATCCCAACTCCTAAAACCTTTTTTTAGGATGACAATTGCAGAATCATTGGCAGAAGCGTTGTCAATTGTGATCGTAAACACTTTGTCAATGCCCCACTGAAATAAGCGATCCTTAATTTCTTTGGGAATTGACTCCCTTCTAGGATCTTTAATCTCACAAAAATTCAAAATGTGTTTCTGCAAGGTCCAATTCTCATCAATCCAATATGTAGTCAAACACATATAGTAGTTATTTTGTATAGATGTCATAGTTATTTTGTATAGATGTCCAACAATCAGTTGTGAAGGACACACAAATTTTAGAAGTCTTGAAATATTTTCTCAAGATATTTGATTGTTCTTTATATATGGCATAACAATCTCTAGCAGTTGTCCATCTTGATGACATTTGAAATTTAGGTTGAAACTCTTGCAGAAGTTCTATCAACCCCTCCTTTTCCACAGCTCAGAAAGGCACCTCATCCTTTATGATGTACTTAGCAACAACCTTTTTACCTCACTCTTGACTAAATAAGTGATGCGTCATTGTTTGATTTGTCGTAGCTGCGAATAAGCTTTAACCCTTGCTTGCTTTGTTAGGGTTGTTTGGACACTTGTACAAATGTCTCCATAATTGTGTAGTGCCATCTTTCCAAGGATGACTCGCATAAGTTGCTACACAATAGTTGCACTTTGACCTATGTTTTCCTTTAGTTTCTGCTAGTGGCAGCCTTATAAAATGGTTCCATATACCAGATGAGTCCTTCTTCTTCTTCTTCTTTTTTTATAGGTTGTGAATCATTATCTTGTCCCTCATTTGTCTTCTCAACACAACATAGGCAGCAATGCGTTGTATTGTTGGGACTACATCTTCATTACTAGTTTCCCCTACAACACTTGGAGCTTTCCCTTGCACATTATCTGGTGGAATATGAGCCATGCTAATTTCAAGATCGATAAAAATTCGCATCATCCAGTATATATATGGCCAAAATAAAAAGAAAAAATTGAGTAACGACCATTATGCAAGTTAACATTATGAGGGCAATAGAAAATGATGAGGAAACTTTGAATACAAAATCAAAAAGGGGAAAGATCCTCTTCATCCAGTACAGTCATAGATATATGGCCACAAGGGCTCAAGAGTTTTGACTAACAAATTGTGAATTTGTCCTTTGTTCTGTTGCTTTACATTTAATGCTTTGACAGATTTTTTTTTTTCTCTTTTGTTGCTTTGGAAGTTAATCCATGTTTTAATCATTTGGAACTTATACATAAACAAGATTAGTAACATTAAGAAGTAGTATAAGTAAGAGTAAATACCCTTTCTGGTCCCTGACAAAAAACGCGATCCCCATTTTAGTCCCTTACAAAAAAAGGTCATTTTTAGTCCATAAAAAGGATGAATAAGGGTCGATTGGTTGACATTTTGATCCCTCACAAATTTTCAAAAGGTCCTTTTTAATCCATAAAAAGGACGAATAAGGGTCGATTTTTTTGTAAGGGACCAAAATGGGGTCCTTGTTTTTTGTCGGGGACCAGAAAAGGTATTTACTCTATAAGTAATTATAAAGTGTAATCAGATTTTAATCGAAGGTATCAAAATTATCAAGACACTGATTTTCAAAAGATGATGAACACGTACTCGAGTGTGATTCATTATCACTCAAGTGCTTGTAGTGTAACTCGAGTTCCTATGAACTTTGAGTCTAGTAGTGAAGTGTTTTAGTAACACTTATACTTGAATGCTTTAAAATGTAACTCGAGTAATCTTTCGTTGTTTGGAAAATGTTTCAACACTATCAGTGACTTGCGTGAATATTTGGATCACTTGCACTCGTTTGCAAGTGATCTTGGATCACTTGAGTGATTCTTAGGATCGTATCACTCTTGGTTCATTTGCAAGTGACTTATTGAAACTTGCAAGTTAACACTATCACTTGAGTGATTACTAATCCACTCAAGTGATCATTGAGCACATCACTGAAGTACTGAAAACCATCACTCGAGTGATCTGCTCTAACTTCCAAAGTCAATGCAAGTAACTTGAAAATTCTTGCAAGTGATGTGGAATCACTCAAGTGCTTAGCCAATCACTTGAGTGATCTTGCATCACTTCTGAATTTCAACGAGTAACTTGCAGAGAACAATGGAAGTTAAGATCATCACTATAGTGCATTAACTGCTACTTGAGTGATCACCTTAGATTACTTGAAGTGAATAACATTCACTTGATGACTTGTTGATTCAAGTTTATTTCAAATATAGTTCTATCACTCGAGTTATTAGAAACTCACTCAAGTGACTTGAAGCATCAAGTACACTTTATATGTCAAGATTTGTTAACATCAAAATACAATAATATGAAAACTAACAATAACCCCATTATTTTGACAATATGATGTATGTAAGCTATAATAAGATGTGTAAGTGAAAGACCCGTGGAGGGATGTTCATTTCTTTTGCACGCCAGTGTGAAAACCTTTGTTTTGTTATGCTCAAAGGAAACAGGGACAAACATAGTACTATTTCAAAAGGGAAAACTGTATGTAGCCTATTGGCATATCATGGTTATAGGTAGATGAATTTAAATGTCAAGTTTAATGTACTCAGGATTATGCCATGGTTAATGGAACTTTTCCCTGTTAGTTCTCGATGTTTTGATGATAAAAAACACTAAGGTTTTGATTTAGAAATTTTTGCCCAAGTAAGAAGTATTTTCAAGCAGGAGTCTGCCTTTACTCGAGCATACTCCATCTAACAGTGTATTAAGTAGTTTACAGAAGCGTACTCAAGCATCAGATAAGTAACGTTCGAGCAGCCTTCTCGAGCAAGGCATTCTTTGTGCCTGAGCATGGATGAACTAGAATGAAGAATACTCTCTGTCAAGCTACTGCTCAAACAGCAGGTAAGTAACACTCGAGCATGGTGCCCGAGCAGAGGTAAGTTTGTTCTCAAGCACTATCGCTAAAGTATCATTCTTTCTTTCTGTTTGCCTGATTCTCGAGCAAGGTTTCTATGTTGCCCAAGCATGGTGCTCAAGCAGAACTATCAGCTTGCTCGAGCAATCACAACCTCCATCCAAAATGCTCTCTGTCTAAGGTATTCTCGAGCAAAGTCTAAGGGTTACTCAAGCATGCTTCTCGAGCATAGTAAATTTGGTGCTCGAGCATACATATTTCTTTTCATTGTTTATTCTCTGTCTGACTAATGCTCAAGCAAGTTCTCAGGCCTACTCGAGTAATCTGCTTGAGCACCAACAACAAACTCTTCATATCAGTAAAAAATTCGAAGTTACTCAAGCAATAGAAATTCAGTGCTCAAGCATGGTGCTTGAACATAAGCTTGATATTGCTCGAGCATGAGTGGCTTTCACTTCTGCAAAGGCAATTTTCTCATGTCTGTTAAAGCAACCAAGACCATTTACTCGAGCATGGTTCTTCATCTGTCAGAACACACAGTAATCATGAAATCGTGAATAAATTAATTTGAGTTATCATTCATATGTATATTTAAATCTCATTTATACTATTTCTAATCATCTCTATGAGTAACTTGCGAGAGGATTAATCTTGTTCAAATGAAGATATGACAAAAAGCTGTTCGTCGTGTCAATAGCATTAAATGCGTCTCAGAAACAAAGCCAACAAACGGAACTAAACCTCATGGCGATGAAAACATTCCTTCGAGGCATACTTATTCGGCTATCATTTAAGTCATCCTCGCACAAGTACAATCGACGCGAATGCATTTAATGAAGCAACGGTCGAATATGTGATAAGTATATATTTTATAATTAAAAAGGTGTATATTTCATGGTATAATAAGGTTGATTTATTAATATTTTATACCTATTTAATTATCTTTTATATATTTATCTATCTTTTAATTAAATATAGGATAAAAGAATATTGTAATGTAAGAAAATCTATTGGTATCCTATTTTATTTTGTAGGAGATACTATGTGATCTAAGAGTGGAGAAATTATAAAAAAGGACAAGAAGTATAATATAAGATATTATTATATTATATTAAATTGACCAAAGATTAGAAAATAAAAGATGTGGGACCCTTGCGTACATTAAAAGCAGATCGACAATAGGAGTAGAATATATGATCTTGGATATATCATATCCAAAGAAATAAAAGATTGACACCGCAAGCATATATGAAGTAGGGACGCATATTGAAAGAAAAAGACGCAAAGAATTATTGAAAGACGAACACACAGACGGACGTGAATCGCAAATCAAGAGACGCAGGACGCAGGACGAGAAGGTAGGCTGGATAGTAGCGGCTGAGCAGGAGAGGCGTTTTGGTTATCTTCATCATTTCCACGGAAGGACGAGAGGATTGTGGAGGCGATGAAGAAGCTTTCTTTGCTCTCTCTCTTTATTCTTTAAACCTGAATTCTTATCTTTATCTTTTTATTATGGATTAGAGCCATGTGTGGCTAAATTTTCTTTTCAATCTAGAGGATCTATAAACTTGTTTGAGACTTAGAGATTATTCCCATGAATTATTTTTGATTAATTTTATGTCAGTTTATTTAATCTTGTCTTATTGTTATTACTTCTTGATTGGCCATCACTGAGCATGTTTTGGGGATTTAGGATTGAACTTGGAAGAGGAAATCTTAAATTGACCGTTCGATTAAATAATGTGGAATTAGATTTTAATTTAATTTGCGTTTAGGATAGGCATATACCTAGAAGCTCCGCATAATCAAATTAGAGTGAGCCCGATCTAAAACGCATCTTATTTATTTGTGTGAAGCATTACATAATTAATTAAGATAGGTATATAAATGGACCGGAAGGCAATTGTAAACATTAATAATCTAAATTAGATGTTAGGTTAAGTCAAAATTAATTTAGTGGGGATAAAATCTAAAAAACAAATAAGGGATTAGTGACTCTAGGTTGCTTGTTCGATTAGTGTGGTAGTTTTTATTATTTTAATTTTAGTTTTAATTTCTTTTATTTTAATTAAATTTGATTTGGTTTGCTCAACTTAAATGAAAGTGTAAAATTAATGCTCAATTGAAGTTTGTGATACTAAGTCCTCGTGGGAACGATACTTTTCTTATCACTTTATTACTTGATACGGCCCGTGCACTTGCGGAGTTTATAGACTATAAAGTTTGGTCCTATCAATATGCTCAACGGAAATCAACTAAGCCTGATGGAAGTTATGAAGAGACTAACTGCTACATTTAAAGCTTCACAACGACATTAATGGCAGATGCTATAAAAGCTCACCACATTCAATTCCGCCAAATACCAAAACTCTGCGCATTCAATTCGAACTTATTGCAATCTACTGTTTCATCTGTTTCATTAATATCATCGGATATTTCATTGTACTTTAGTGATTATCATTTATTTACTCAGTGAGGAGTTAAACACTATTTGATTATTTGCTTAGTTGTTTAAATCTTAAGGTTGTGGAATCTTAAGTGTGGGTGTACGATTACAACTTGTAAGGGGGAGTGAGTTCTAGTGAGAGGATCATCCGAGTACATCGTGTAATTGTATTTGTCTTTGAAAGATAGTGGAAATCTCAGGTGTTCTGGGGACTGGACGTAGGTTGAAGAGTTAGACCGAACCAGGATAATCTCTTGTGTCTTTCTATTCTTCTCTCAGTCTCTATCTTTTGTGTTCTTGATTACTTAGCAAAAGAATTTTTGTAATCACCTATTCACCCCCTTCTAGGTGATATTCCATCTTCATTCCCTTTATCAATGGAACTCATTAACTATAGTCCCTTTGCATTACTTAGGACTTGTAACCATATGCAAGTACTGGGAACACCATGGGTGAGGGGTTAAATTTGAAACTACAACCATGATGCAACCACCATATGCATATGCTAAAATGTCATTTAGCGTAAGTCACAAAAAGAAAGAAGTACATATACATAATTTGTTAACCATTATCCTATGCAAACAAAGCTACAATCGGATTCAAGCAAACCATCCCCTTAAACTCAGCAAGTCCCAAACTTCCCTAAACCTAGGATGCTAGAAAACTCTGGTTGCACGACCGTAGTTAACCAAGAAATAAGGACCTCGTTCCCTCTTCACTAACACATAATGAATAATGACAACCAAGCTTGGAGTGTTCGAATGAGGCTGGAATCCATTCCATACATGTTTTGTCGTGTCCCCATATAGAATCACTTCAATGAAGTTCAAGATTTACAAACAAAGTGAGGAAAAGAAATCACATACATGGTCATACATAATACAAAACTGTCTAATAACATTAATATAAGCGTAACTCACTTATTATCATGTACCACAAATTTAAACTTCTAAGCTAGGAGGCCATCAAACCACTCCTAGCCCAACTTCTCCTTGATATGCAATGTACTCTTCATATCTACAGTAAAATATAAGCACATTAAAAAAAAAAAAAAAAGAATAAGGCAAAACCATAACTTATCAAATGACAACAAGTACAATCAAATACATATGACTTTGCCCCTCGACAACATCCCAATTTATCTCCGAAATCTTGACAAGCTTGAAGCAATGGTCCAGAGCTTTAGTGTGAAACTCTCTAACCATACTCATTGGAAGCAACCAAAAGTGAAACCTTTCATGAACTGCCTCACCAGTTCCACACATAACAAAGTCCCTAAAACCACATATGTGTTTTGGACTAATCTTTTCACGAAATCAATAAAGCGCTTTTCTCCCAGCCATCCTCATGATGATATGGCTGTTGTGCACAAAAAATTGGAAAACAAAAGAACATTATAAACATTGTATGTTTTCATAAAAAATGATGGCGTCTATCAAACCACCTTCTTCGGCCATCCCAAATCCTTGTTAAGAATCTCATAATCCGTCCTTAGTTACATTCTGTCGACCTTCACCAACACCCTTTGAACATTTGACTGAGGTGAAATCTGGTAAAGCAACTCATATGATCCTACCATAACATACATTTACAAGAAAGACGAACAAAATAGAGAAATGACGATTAAGATTAAAAAACTGATAAACCAAAAGCAAGTGAAAGCAAATGAAAGGATACGAAAAGCACCACAACAACAATCATAAATAATTTCCAACTAACAGTATTTGTCCTAATTAATGTTGGACCTCCCCAAAAAAACCTCCACATTCCCCAACTAAAGGCAAAGTCACTTTCCATCATTGCTACCCAACCATTTTCGGAATAAGCCATATAGAACCTTCTCTTGAGCTTCATTATAACTATCACAATCAGAACACTTACTACCAGAACATTAATTCCTCAAATCTCAAACCTCAAATTGGATGCCCACTTTTTTAAACAAACAAAAAATTGTTACATACACATGGGCACATCATGGTTTTGTGTAGATGAATTACATATGTTCAAATTATTTCACCTAGTAGTTACAACATGATTAAGAGGGAATTGTTTCTAATGCATCATAACTATGGAATACCCATGGGGTGCTTATGATTATAGGGACGAAAGTGAAAATCATAAAGTTTTATAATGACGTCATTTACATATCCTGGTTACCGTTGCCACTTAAATTTCGCTTAACCAAGGATTACATATGCTTCTAACATGGTTATTGAGATGAACGTGAAAATCATACAGTTTTAGAATGACGTCATTTACATATGACTCAGTTACCTATCCGATGCACATAGGTATAATCATGTACGGACACTGTGGTTAACTACCATCAGGTTATGGGCACATGGTGGTTAGGAAACAATTCTTTGAAATCCCTTATTCTCATTTACCCTTAACACTCAACCTCCCATTCAAACTCTCCTTTCCTTCGAAGTGAGAAATCATTCAAGCTCCCTCAACAAGTAGTTACTTGAAACCTAACTCCCTCATCGCAAAAAAATCACCATTTCAGAATTAATCTTTGGGATTGCCATTATTTCCTGCCAATTGATGTTGATAACCATTCTCACAATTTTAAACCCAAAATCACCCTTAACTTGCATCACGATGGCAAAGACTAAAGGCCAAAACCATTTGTCGGCGTACAAATCGGGAGCAAAGGTTGAGGCTTCCCTATTGGCTAACGAGGCAAACCTACCAAGGAAAGATCCCACAAACCTACAATCTAAGATATACTCATACCAAGAAAGCTAAACAAAGATCTATGATCCACTTGAACCCTTGAGCATAAAAGAAGAAGGACCTGAAGTGTTGGAAGACACCATAAGGTTGATCAAGCCTTGATAAGTATGTTATTTCAGTGAAGAATTGATGAGTCATATTTCTTCCATGTATTCCGTGTGTGTTATGATCCATGTATTCTGTGTGTGTTATGACTGTTTTGTATGGTGATTTTGAGCTTAATTGTGTTCTATTTGATAAAATATTCTGAAATTTATTCACCTAGGGAAATAGAGGATAGATTTAGGAAATTGTTGCATTCTCCATATTATCCTACACTTGTGTAGAAGAAAATGGCTACATTTTGATTTGCTATAAAAGTGCATAACAAGCTGATATAATGCTACACATAGGGTATCTTTATTTTACGCTAGCAAGACGATGAAACCATAATGCTATAGTATCGTAAGTGATGCGAGTTATTAATTGAGATTTGCTAAGCCTCGCAAAATAACCAGATTCAGTAAAGGATTTGCAATATAGGGAACCTAGATCATTTCCCACGGAATCCACAGTCGGTCTAATTCAAATAGTAATAAAACAATAATAGAACAGGATTAGGGGGTTTCAGTGCAAACAGAATTGAAACAATGACTTAAAAACATAATATAAAATAAAACACAGATTAACAGACTAAAGTACGACTAACCCAGAATCGAAATTCCAGAACCTTCATCAGACAAAAATATACTAATTGAACTCGTGATTGATGAAGATCGCTCAACTATACTATCGCTTAGAATCTAATCAAATATGTGGCGTATTACTATGCGATCACACAAGAACCACTCTAACCCGTTCGACCTACATCCTTGGGATATATCAATTTGGGCATTTAATCAAATACCCAATTCGGATCAAGAATCAAATCCTATCACACCCTTCCAATAATATGTCACATATCAGAGCATTATAGCGCAACACAATGAGTAAAATGATTTGGGCATAGTATACTAATAATATATTGTAAATCTTGGTTATAAATTTTAAACATAATTACATAAATTTTCTACAAATGTTCCCTGCATAATCTGAAACCAATCTGAGACCTTCATTTGCTAACATCCACCGCTTTGTCCTGGGAGCTACATCCAACAAGCTATACAATTCACAGGTAGCAATAGGAGCTGGAATCCCGAAGGATCCTAGAGTAATAGGTTAATCTCATATACAAAGTATGCAAGCAACCACAATTAGGAAAATAACATACCACAAAGCATTCAGTACAAATCACACGTAACCAAAAAAAAATAGCATACCACATATGCAATATTAATTGCAGAAGGACCAAGAAGTCCTAAATAAATGCATGACTGCTCAACAAGGCAAGCCCCGAATCCACAGCACTTGGAAAATCAATCATAGTTAGGCCTCAAACCCAACATAACTGAATTCATAATAGGCTCGTGGCGACCCAAGGACCTACGGCCCACTAGGCCTTACTGACCACAAACGCATGTCTACCTTACGAGACACGAGTCCACAATCATGGGAAACATAAATACAAAGATACACAAGGCATATGAGATTAGAGTTACTACCTAAAAAATTTTAAACTGACAATCACTCTCCAAATTCTTTTAAAAGCTCCTGGCGACGACACTTCCTATAATTATAAATAACATTCATCACTAATACAAATTCTCCAAAATTTATATAGTACTTGAATTAATTATCTTCTGACCCCTTTATGGCTAAAAGTCCTTTATTACGTGCAAAAACACAAAATAATTAACCTTGACCTTTAGGACTTCCATTTTCGGATTTGCTTCCAAAAATTCCAGAATTTCACCAAACTTTGGAAATTTATAATTAATTGTACAAAACTCCAATTAAGGTGATTCCAAATGCTATGGGACCCTTAATAAGTCTATTTTCAAGAAAAAAATATCATTCATAGTCAGGCACATACATACTATTCCCAGTTTATTTGAACAGTACCATTGCTCGACTGGATTTCCAATATCATAGGTTATCTTGTAAAATTCATATCTCCTTGTACAAAACACCAAAAATTATAAATGACCTATCAAATTAAAGCTTATTGTGTCTACTTTAATGTTGTAAAGTTCCATAGCGATTGGACAGCATTTACTCATCCAAAAACTTGTCACAAGTCAACTGCCTCAGAAAAACTCAAAGCTAGCAATTTTTGACAACTTGTACAAGCTGACTCCTTTGCTTCTAAAAATCATTCCGAACCATTATCCCACACTATTGTTCACTTTAAAGACTTTGAAAGCATTAAAATGGACAAACTAATACTCCTTCATGCTAAACCAGTGACTGACCAAAATCAGGGAATCACAACAACTCAATAAAACCTCAAACCAATCGGTTTAAAATGAAGCATACACTTACCTTATCTTGACTCCGCAATTGGTTCAGAGAAATCACCAAACATCTCAAATTAAGAATCCGAAATCGTAGAAACATTGATCTCATTGAGAAGAACAACGTTAGAGAAGGTCTCGAGAGCTAAAAATGCCAAATCAGAAGCGAAATTGGCCCCAAACTTTTTCTCTTTCCTCTAGCTTTTCTCTTTTCTTCTCCCTCTCTCTATTTCATTTTTCCCTCTCTCTCCTCTCTTTTCCATGTTTTGCTGAAATAGCCTAAGGACAAGTGAGGGAGGGAAATAAATATAACACGTGTATGGTCCAGAAAGTGCCACGTGTCATTAACCGATAAGTTAGAGAAAGAGCTTGCCGAACAAGCCAAATGGAGAGGTGAGGTGGCGTCTCCCTTGACTCCTGGGTTGGGTGTTTCCAAAAGTCAAACACGTATTCAAATCGGAGACCAGTGGTTCCCCAAACTCAAATGCTACATGGTGCATCCTGATGCTGCCAACACAAAAGTGCTTCATACTTTCTAATCAAAATGGGACACGTGTCACATTTCCATTTGACTAACATAAAAGTAGTTTTTACTTGTCATGATGAGTCAACACATGTCATGTTCTCATTGCGCCAACACAGAAATGGCTTTATCTTTGTAATCTTGATAAGACACATGTCATCTTTCCACTGGCCCATTATAAAAGTAACCTTGTACCTGGTCATGATGACAAATCATGTGTCATGCTCTTATTAGATTAACACAAAAGTAACTTTATGCTTTGTCATGATGAGAGACACGTGTCATGATCTTTTGGAGACGACTTAAAAGCTATATCATTATTAGTCATCATGACCTTACTTTCTTAAAGTCACTTTAATAAAGCTACTTTATCGGTGTTTACCTGGGATTCTTCTCAGGTTTTACTCAGGATTACAGCACACAAACCAAGACTCACCAAATGACACCTGTTGGTCGATTTCCTTGATGGCAAGTGAACCAGTCGAACAAGTAATAAAGTGTAAGTAGAGTATCGTCCCACAGAGACTGAGATACCAAAGAGTGACGCTCGATTGCTATGATAGTTGTGCAAACAGAAAGTAAATATAATTGGTTGATAGGTTTTTGTGATTATGCTAATAGCAGAAATAACAGAATGAATTAAACTTGAGAAGATATCGTAAGAAGTTAGGTTGGACTCAGAATCACCCTTAAGCGCATCAATCCCCTAGTTGCTCTACCCATTGTTATAGCATCTATACTGCACAGCTTCCGCAATGCTACAGCATAGCTACTGCCACAAAGCTATTTGGTTAACCCACCACGATAATCTACCAAAGCTTCCGCATTCGATACATATGACGATAACTATACTCCTTCCATATTCCTATGGCAACTTTCTAGTTAGATCTGCGTTACGCTCAGGGTGTTATGGTTATGAGAGGTAAACCCATTCCTGAATCCTACAATAATAGGTCAAGCCGTGCACGGGTTGCCTAGCAAACACTGTTTCTCAGAGGTCTAACCCCGACTCCTTGCCAGTAAGTTGAGGCCACAAACCTAGCCCCTAGCTTTCGCTAATTGACTAGTAATTAATTCACTGATAAGCAAACCGAATTTATTGAATTAAGAACTTGCAACTGGGTTCATTTAACACTTTAAGGAGTCATCCTCGTCCATCCATATGAAAATTAGTTCATGACTGACGAGGGAAACACAAAACAGACACTAACAGAATGACCCATGATCAGAATACTAAAATAAAAGAGAAAATAGAAAGATTGATGAAGTTCCGATGGCGTGGATGAGGCCCTGTCACGTCACCACTCCACGTCTTCTTCTCTCCGTCGTCACCGCAGGGAAGGATCTTTGGGTTGTCCTGAAAATCTCGTGCTTTGTGAAATCTCTCACTCTTCTCTGGAGTCTGCCGAATGTAGAATCTCGTTCTAGGGCTCTCCGACTCTCCTAGGGTTGACTCCGTTGTCTCCTTTTATAATCAGGCTTTCTTGCGGCGCAAGTTACAGCGAGTTGGGCCTTTCCTAATCTGTCGAGATCTATCGTATCTCTTGATCTGAGTAGATTGCTTCTACTAATCTTGCGGGATTCTTCAAATCTTTTAGTTTCAATCCTCCGCATCTTCTATTCCGTTATGTCAGCAATCTTCCTATCGTGATCGCCCTTTCCTTTATTTCCTGAAATAACTTAGATAAAAAAAGGTTAGAAAACATGCCGCATAGCATTGCGTCCTCTACTTTGCTATAGCCTTCGTGATGCCTTGCATTGCATTTCTAGTTGCTGTCAGAATGCTATAGCATCGTATCAGCTTTGCTATACGTTCTTCCTTACAAACCATGTAAATTGTTCTTCTTAGCACATGCAAATCGTTTCCTCCCTTCAGTTCCCTATATCCTGAATGTATCCCTTTTTGCCTAGATTATCTGCAGTTAAGCTTGTATTTCTTATTCAATTCAGTTATAAAGTATAGGGAAAACATGATATGATTTGTGCTCATCAACACCACATACTAGTGTCTTCTCCGAAAACGCAGGGCACACATATTTGCCCAGGAAATGTCATGTACATACCTATTTTAGCAGATTTTTGCTAAGCTAATCATCCTATACTTTAAAGCATAGGTAAGTGACATCTTTACCCACCGATTAGCACCGCATAAGTGTTTTGTGCCCTTTTTCACTGGTACTTTAATTCTACGACCTATACATACTAGGTCCACAGACTATTATGACCAAATTACTTAGTCCCTGAAAGCTATTTTATCTATTGACATTCTTGGGACTCTTCCCAAACTGGGCTTGGTCTTTCACCTAATTTAGGCTTATTCTTAAGTCTCTAGGCCAAAAATTTATGATATTACAAATCTGGTAAAAGAAAATAGAAATGAGTGAATTACCGAGTAAGCGCGAGTCTTCTAGATTCATGGAACCTCAATCCATGGGTTAATCACAGAAGTTTAGCCAGGCACGGTTGGGTAGGACGAAACGACGAAGAATAGATGATGACCATGATGAACGCGATGAACAATAGAGAGAATATGAAAACTTCTGACTTTAATCCATAAAAATTTAAAAATGTAATGAATGATATGTTTGTAGCCACCATCTGACTTAACCTAAAATGGCAAAACGGATTGGCTCTCTAAGAAATAAAATCCAGCCCAAAACTTAGAAACAAATAACATGGTCTTTACAAAATTTGGGCCCAAATAAAAATCCAAAGAAATGTGTATGAATTTGCCTTTAGTTTTTTTGCATTCTTTTGTCCGAATTTGCCGTTCAAGTCTTCCTATCAATTGTAGCCCTTTGAATCATCTAAAAAATAAGACAAGAATAAGGTTAATTGGATATCTCGGTTTAGTTATGATGAAAATAGTGAAGCACTATAAATCTGGTATTTTATGATTAAAATGAATTAAATCTAATAAAAAGCTCAAAGCCCAAATAAACATAAAAGCCTATTACTTATTAAATAAACAGACCTAAATTTATTAACCAAGAAATACAAATAAGTGTATAAAATATTCAATTATCAAATTCCCCACACTTATCCTTTTTCACTCCCGAGCAAAATTAAAAGAAAAATGCTAAATTTTTTCCTCCTTTCTTGCAATTGCCAACAATGCAAAAATTGAACAAGGAAACACGAGGCTTCAAAAGACCAAGCAATCAAGACCGAAATCCTTTCATCTCAAATTACAAATCATGGCAATCTCAATTAATAATGCTAATCACACAAGATGGTCTCTCAAAGGATGCCCTCAATTAATCTCTCAAGTGTATAAGGTAAATAAGTGTATCACTCAAATTCTACTCAAGAAAATTGTTATACAATAAGCTTGTTTCAATTTCTACATCGCTACTACTCATAACACATGCATGCACAAATCAAGAGAGCTTATTATTAAAGGTTATAATGGGGCTAAGGTGAAAGTAGGTAATAGTATGGAATGAGACACTAAGGACCCGTTTGTTACAGTGAAAGTGCGGGATGGAAAGGGAAGATCAGAGAGTTCCCTTGCAAAAAACCTGTTTGCTTGGCCCATCTTCCATCGTCTAACATTCCCATGTTTGCGAATCTTCCATCATCCACTAGAAAGTGCTTTCCATCCGAAATAGGCGGGAATGTTGAAATCTTCCCAGGAGAGGCAATTAATGGGACGAAAAAGCGCCTGTAAACAGACCAGCTTATAACACCTACGATGCGAGAACGAGGATCTGCGACAAGGATGAGTTGAAGGTTGCTTAAACGATAGTCGAAGGATAAGTTTAAGGAAGGGGAGACGATTCTCGAATCTAGGTAAGTTGAAATGGGTGTTGATTTTGTGTGAAATTTTGCCCGATGGTTTATGTTATTGTACCTGCTTCTTGCAAATTTTCAAAAATTTGGTTTATGTTACTCTACCTGCTCCTTGAAAATTCTCGAAAATTTGGTTTATGTTACTGTACTTGCTTCTTGTAACAAACAAACATAGCACAAGCTTGGTTGTTGTTAAGTATTGAATTTTGGACTTACTTTCGTTCTGCTGTTCTGATATGAAATTATGCAGAAGTTTGGTCACTGTCAAAATTTTGGTTCGATCGCGTTCATTTTTTAGTTACTTACGTTCAAACGTATTTCTAAAGTTCGAACTTCTTATTTTTGGCTGATCTAAAATTATGCAGAAGTTTTTTTTTAATTTAGGGATAATATCAGAATTTCACCTAATCTTCTCACTTAACCAACACTCAATTCTTCATACCAAACATTACATTTTCCCTCAACTAACTTCCTTTCCCTAGTATACCAAACAACTCACATTTTTAAAGTTCCCTCCTAATCTTCCTTTCCTTTCCTTTCCTTTCCTTTCCTTCCTCAAATATTCCATGTAACAAACGGGGCCTAAGCACCTAAGAATTTAAAAGAGTAGTAGCTAAGAAAATGAAGTCACTCAGATATCATTCCCTTTTTATTTTCCTTCTTTCTATTTCTTTTTCTTTTTCTGTTCCTTCTTCTTCTTCTTTTTTCTTGTTTACTTCTTTTTCTCTTTCTTTCTTTTGCTTTTCTATTTTTTCCCCAAAAACTATATACATAATAACCATAATGGCCAAATCAATGCCAATCGATGAATGTCACAAAATCAAATATCTCCCCCTAACTTAAAATGTTGCACTCCGAGCAACCCCAACACTTAAACATAAAACTAAGGTGAAAAGCAATGCTTAGTAAATTTCCAAGGTGCTAACAATAATTTGGTTTTACACTTAGGTTGAAAAGGTAGCTTAGAAAAGAATGAGTCAACATGGCACAAAGGGAATATAATGCAAAGGAAGCTATTTGGACAAAGTTGTAAAATGAAAGAAAGAAAACAAGCCCCCATCATATTTATGCATGTAAGTGAAAAATGCAGTTTTAAAAAGAAAGAGAGCAAGTTGTAGAGAATGTAAATCACGAGCAGATGCACATAAGAAAAAAGAATAGTAAAAGATGAATTCTATTCATGCAGGCCCAAGATCTTACAAAGGTAATACCAAATTATGCATCAGCATCACCAAATCAACTACCAAGAATCATAATTCAAGAGTCAAGAACTTCAATCCAAACGAAGGATCCATCAAAACCAAAATGTCCAAGTTCAGAATATGTAGCAATCATAGAAAGGGAGACTATATTTTATTTTCAAAAAGCAAGGTGGAAAAATGAAAGAAAAAATAAAAGAAAAAGGGAAAGAAAGAAGAATACTTCCCAAGGTGTTTATGGAGGATAAGTGCATCGGTGAGGAGGATCTCTCGCTTCCTCAAGCATTCTTTGGGATCCCTCATGAAATTTCTTGAGGTAATGTCCATTGACCTTGAAGGTTCTTCCGTGGATGGATCACATAGCTTAACAGCACCGAATGGAAATATGTTAGTTATCACAAGGCCATCTCATCTAAATCGAAGGTTACCAGACATAAACTTCAGACGGGAATTAAACAGAAGAACTTTCTGGCCTACAAATTTTTTTTCCTCAGGATATACATATCATGGAATGCCTTAGTCTTTTCCTTGTACAACCATGAACTATCATAGGCATCCAATCTAAGCTTGTCTAACTCTTGCAACTGAAACTTGTATTCCATCCCAGAGTTAGCCAAATCCATGTTACACTGCTTAATGGCCTAATAGGCTTGATGATCCAACTCAACTGGAAGATGACATGCCTTACCAAGACAAGCTAATAGGGAGACATCCCAATCGGAGTCTTGTAGGCGATGCGATATGCCCACAAAGCATCATCTAGTCACTTACTCCAATCTTTCCAGGTAGAGTTAACAGTCTTCTGAAGGATTTGCTTAATCTCTCTATTCGAGACTTCACCTTGACCATTGGTCTGAGGATGGTATGCTGTGGAGACCTTGTGAAGCACTCTATACTTTTGTAACAAGGCACCCATGTTTCAATTGAAAAAAAAGAGCCCTGGTCACTGATAATAGCTCTAGGAATACCAAACCTGTAGAAAATGTTAGACCTAAAAAAATCCACCACCACAGAAGAAGCATTGGTCTGTGTGGCTTTCTCCTCACCCCATTTCAAAACATAATCAACATCTAGCAGTATGTAACCATAACCATAAGAAGCAGGAAATGAACTCATGAAATCAATACCCCAGACATCAAAGATTTCATAAAACAATATAGGGTTCTTGGGCATCTCATGCCTACAAGAAATACTCCCTTACCCTCTGACAGTTATTACATGACTTACAAAACAGATAGGAATCATGAAACAGGGAAGGCCAAAATAATCCATGTTAGTTCTCTATGTTTGTTTTGATGATAGCAAACAATTCTAAATGAAATTTAATGATTCAAGTGAAAATATTTTATCTTTATCAAATCTTGAATCAAGAATCGGTTTAAAGTGTTTGTAAAAAATTGACTCGAGTTAAGGTTGAAAGACTCGAGTCAAGTGTTTTGGAACTTCAGTTAAAATGAGTTTTAACTTTTGACTTGAGTTACTTCTCTGTGACTCGAGCTAAAGACTTTGTGAAGTGCTTTTAAAAAAGGCATCAACTCGAGTTGATGCTATTAGACTCAAGTTGACCTTTGTGGACTTAAACTTATTTTTTTCAAAATCTTAAATCAAGTTTTCAAATATTTTCTAACAATCAAAATATTGCCGCGAGTTAAACTTGAGTACCTTAAGTGTCTCCTTGAGACATATTCTCAAATACATTTTGACAACTCAAGTTAAGTGATCGATGACTCGAGTCATCCGTTATAGTCATCACCTAATGACTTGAATATGCTCTTTGTTCAAATCTTTTCCAAACTTAACTTGAAGACAAGTGAGAAACGCATGACTCGAGTCACCAAGTTGAAGTGAACATGTTAGAATCGAGTTAAGTTCATACAGAGACATCTTCTCATTCTTATCTTTTGCTTTCAGACATATTTTCAAAGAAGATGAAATTGTGACTTGAGTATGGAATGCTCAACTCGAGTCAGTTAACAGTTAACTCAAGTTGGCTTTTCTGGTTCTACAAATCACCGTATTCGTAAAGTCAAAATTTTTTATTGTGATTTAATATCTTCTTATCATCACCCATTATTGTTCTTAACTATGTTTAATAAGTGTAAAAATTAATGAGTTTCAGATGATTATGAGGATGATTAACTCTAAAATCTCATAAAGCGTAAATTTGTCAAAAGCATTTAATGTAGTCGCAGAAAACAAAGCATGAACTGGGTAACCATTCTCGAGCAACCCGAGAAGGCATTCATGCTCTCTTTCCTTTATTAAATGCAACAACACTCAACGGGAAAAACAGAAAGAACGTCAAGTGGTAGAATGACGACGATCATTTGTAGAATCTGTTAGTTCTCTATGTGTTTTGATGATGACTCGACAATTGTAAACTCAAATTGAAGTTTGCCTTTGTTAAGTTGAAAAACTTACTTTCAAAGGCAAACTCGAGTTTGGACTTGACAGAGAAATGCTCAAGTTTTCTAAACTTAAGCAAACTCAAGTTTATATTGGAAAACTCGAGTTTATGTCATATAGAGAGCACTCTAAGTTTTTCAAGTTAAAGCAAACTCGAGTTTTTGTTAGACAGAGAGCTTTCAATGTTTTGTGAACTTAACCAAACTCGAGTTTGGTATGAAGATAGAATATCACCTAGAGGAGGGGGAATAGGTGATCTCAAAAACTTTTCACATTATATACGATCGCAAGCAAAGTAAAAATGGATAAAGAGAAATATGCACAAAGCGATTTATACTGGTTCGGTCTAACACTTCGACCTACATCCAGTCCCCAAGCACACCTTGGGATTTCCACTAAAACTTCAAGAACAAGTACAATTACACACACTGTAACTTAGGATGATCCTTTCACTCGGACTCACTCCCCCTTACAAGTTGTAATAGTACACCCACACTTAAGGTTCCTCAACCTTAAGATTTAAACTAAAAATGGAATAAGTGTTTAAATAACTCCTCACGAGTGGATAATAAATGAACACTGAAAAACAATGAATATTTGAAGATATTAATGAAACAGTTGAAACATCAGATTGCAATAAGTTTAAATTGAATGCACAACGTTTCGGTTGGTGGCGAATTCAATGCTTCGGCTATTTATAGATGTTGCATTTAATGACCATTGATGAAGCTTGAAGAATAGTCGTTGAGAGTCTTGAATGTATCCGTTAGATAGATGAGACCTCACTCAAGAATTTTGCCATTCAAATAATCCAGGTGGATTTTGTAGTCACGACATTCTTCATTCCTTTTGTTTTGGGCATTGTGAAATAGCATTTAATGCACAATCGGAATATCAGAGAAAAACTTTACATTGATCAGAGTATTGGTTACAGAGATTATCACCAGTTTTGGCAACTGTATTTAATGCTTCTGACACATAATTTTCTTTATGTGAATTTGTGGTTAATCCATGATAAATGCATCTAAAACTTATTCATAAACCGGTTAAAAGCAATTAGCAATGTTAATGAGTGGTAATATGAAGAAATGAATTATCATAAGATGATCTAAGAATTATGAAGACGATGATTTGAAAATAGGGGTGGTTATGCTCGAGCATGAATAAGTAGTGTGCTCGGGCATAACATGTGACAGAGTATTTTCAAAGAACGAGACCACCCAGTGCTCGAGCAAGGAAGCAAGCTTGCTCGGGAAAGCTACTTTAAAAATTAATTACTATTGTCGATGCTTGGGCAACACTCAGAGGCATGCTCGGGCAAGCATCCCTGAAGACTTATGAAAGATCACTTGTATCACTAGTGCTCGAGCAAGACATTTCCTCTGCTTGAGCACATGTCATGCAGAGGCAAAATAATAAGAGTAGATTGGTGATGCTCGAGCATGCCCTTATACTCGCTCGAGCAAGACTTGTTATCTTGTATATTTTTTTTGTTTAGCCTGATGATGCTCGAGCATGATAAATGCTCTGCTCGAGCAACACTCTCCAAGAGCACATTTTGCCATTGCCACGATGATGCTCGAACAAGCTGACATACCTTGCTCGGGCAAGGCTATTTCATTTAGGGTTTTTCCTTTTACCCCGATGTTGCTTAAGCACTCAACATGCTCTACTCGAGCAATCTACTTTGAAATACTTAACCAAGCTATTAGAATAGGTATGCTCGTGTTGGAAATTATGCCCTAGGGGCAAGTCATCATACTTGATCCATTTAGTTGTCATTTCATTTGCATGTTTATAGTGATAACTGTATCCTTGGATATACCTTATAGATTATCTTAAATGTCCCTGGTCGGTCATCTACGTGGGAGTGAAGATGAAGTAAGACCAGTATGACTTTGATGAGGTATGGAGATACGAGTCAAAGTCATAGGCACTGTAAGAGTACAAGGTCTTTGGACCAGACCCACTATGAGAAAGCTGCATGGATTTAGTCATAAGCTTATCTCATGTATAACCGCGTCGCGACGCCCTTTGACCTGAGATCATCATGGATTCCTACATGATGAGTCGTTGATCTTTGACCTAGTCAAAAATATCCTTTGACCGAGTGATGATAAAGGCTTGGATCGGGATTAGTGGTTTTCATGCAGAGGAATGTAAATGGTCAAGATGGAATTTGTCCCTCATATTTGTATAGAGATGATACTAGGCCCCTTGATGAGTGTGTCTGAGAAATGTATGGCCATACTACGAAGGAAAGGAGTTTCCATTATTAGACTATTCAAGAACCAAGAAAGTAATGGTCAAGAACAAGAAGTTGACATTATCCATACCTCATCCTTGACCAAATTATCGTGTGACAAAAGGGATGTGACATGGTTGTACGATAGGTAGTATTGTATTATCAAACCTCATATGAATTGGGTAGTCGCAATGTCTTGCTAGAGGCTGCTTGTGACTTGTGGGCTGGTATAGTATTGGCCCGCTGCCAATCTCACATGGGCCTGTAGGGTTGCACACAAGAATAGCCCAACATGAGCAATAGTATCCAGATTCATTGAATCTTAGATGTGTCTAAGATTTAATGAATGCTGTTAATCTAGGGTTGATATATATATATCACATTATATTATAATATAATATAAATTTGGAAATAATAATGATATTATTTGTAGATAATAATATTATTATATATATAGTATTTAATTTATTTGATAAATTAAATAAATATAATAAATTGAGATATTGTATCTCGATTTAATTAAATTGAGATATAGTATCTTAGATTTAATTAAATAGAAAGATATCATATCTCGATTTATTTATAAAGATAAATTAAATCTATAGGCTCATAATTCGGATTAAATAAATATATTAGATTAGATCTGTTGGATAGATTTAATTAATATATTATTTTAATTCAAATTCGAATTTCAAGATTAATTAGATTAATTTTGAATATTTTAATACAGCTCAATAGGGTTTTAGAAACTCTTTAAATAGATATTGATCTAGTCATATTAAGATGGCGAGATGAATTAGAGAAGCCGCAAGAAACCCTAGAAAAGGAGAGACATGAAAATATTGAAGGCGCTAGCAGCTGCCGTCTGTGTTCAAGGTTATTCATGTGGATACCGGTAGAGGGAGGCGATTCGCAGAGTCGGCTCCTGGTGATCGAGTAGGTAGCCCACGTGATCAAATTTGAAAGAGACGCTCACCAATTCACATAGGTATGGTTTCTAACGAACCTTGATCTAAACGCTGTTGATGGATCCTCGGATGGGATTCGTAAAAGTTTTTTTTTTAAATTCGCTTGCGTGTACGGATTCCAACAGCTCGGGCATGAGCTAAACGTTGCTCGAGGAAACCATAACTTAGACACAATTTACTTAATTCAATAACTTAGGATTTGTAATCATCAAAACACCAAGAGCTAACATTCTCCCCCTTTTTGATGATGACAACTTTTAGATAGAAGATTTGAGATAAGTTATTGAATCGAGTAATGTCTAGTTTAGTTTGTTTGTGAGGAATTGAAGGCAATTACTTGAGTAACATATTCTCAGAATGAAGTGCAATATATATATCCATGATTATAATTGTTCAATTTTCATTCGGATCATTACAAGATAAAACATTATAGACGAAGCATCACACACTAACAAAATAACAACAAAATATCATATCATAAGACATTGCCTAACAACCAACTTTACTACTCTACTCTCCCCCTTTGTCATCGGCAAAAAGGGGACCCTGAACAGATGGAGAAAGAGGAGCACTATTAGGGAAATCAGATGAAGAAGAAGAGGGCAACTTGACGGTTGAGGGATCAATAGGAGATAATAGGGATAATGGTAGGACAACTGTAGCCGAGTAGAATTAGAGATAGGAGAAGTGGCTATGAAAGGAGTAGGAGCCACAATGGGAGATGGAGTAGGAGAAGTAGTAGGCATGGCAGAGGATGGAAGATGCTTAGAAGAAACAGTAGAGCTAAGAATGGTCAGAAATGCACCTAGAAAATCTTCAAAACCCCGTTGTTGATCAACCACTTTCTGAACCATTTGCTTAATCTCCTGTTGTTGATTAAATATAACCAAGGAGCTGGCTTGCATTTCCTTTCTCATGTCGGCCAACTCAGAATCAAGATGTAGATCAATGTGAGCCTTTAGATTAATCATCTCAACAGACATAGCCTTGATCATCCCCATTGTTAGCTTCCGATAAGCCTCCAAAGACTGTAGTACAGGAGCCATGGCATTCTGAATAAAAGTCTGAACAATAGTCTGGATGGGTGCCTGGAAGAGGATGGTGCAGATGAGGAAGGACCAGCCTTTGAGGTCTCAGCTTCATCAAGAGCTCATGAGGTAGATGGCTTAAGGACTAAGGATTTAGAGACAGGAGGCTGAGAGGATGTGAGAGAGGCTTTACCCTTCCGCTTCTTGGACAAGGCCTCAGTGAAGGAGATCCTTAGACGGATCATATGCTCTTTCCCAAACCGTGGTGGATACTTTTCCTTATCATTCGAGAGGTACCATATATTGTTGGCTTCCAAAATCCAAGAAACCAATGAAGGAAAAGGAATAGTAGTACGAAGCTTAACTTGAGCTTCAGAGATAAACGACATCATCTCCTCCTTAATCCACTTGCCAAGATTCCTTAGCTCTATGGCAATAAGAGAAGCAAAACGTTTAAAATCTCTCTGGACGAAGTGGGTAAAGCTCTGACCTTTCTGAACGAGGCTTCGACTGTAGACATACCAAAGCACTCTGTATTCATCCTTCATGATAGCCAGAGTCACATTAACTTTCTTGCCCTCAATTGGTACATTCGGAAGGAGAATCTGATGACACTCAACAGGAGAAAGCTTTGGAGGATCCTCAGGGGCATCTATAATACCGAGAATCACATTAAGATCATGAGCTGTAAGCTTGATTTCTTGCTCTCGAACCTTGGTGATTAATACATCCTCTTCATCTTCTTGAGTCTTCTCCTGTAGGCGCATGTTGTGGTAGAACACACGGACGACTTTAGGAGAGAATGGCTTTCTAATACCGAGAAGAGGCATGAACTGAAGTAGCCAATCTGTCAAGTCCAAGTTGCACGTCTCCTTGAAGTATGCCAAGTCAACATAGACTATCGGACAGAAGGGTCTCATCTCGAAGTAACGTGCATACAGTAGATGATCATCAACGGCAATGTCGCCAACGGTCATACCTGGTGAAGGTTCAGATAACCTGCCATCCGGAGGACAACTTGTCGATACTTGCTCTCTATTGCTTTATGAAGCTTGTGATTTTAGCGAAAAAGAGACTTTCTGCTTCTTGCTTCCCGAGGCTTGTGATTTCTGACTAATGGACGCCTTGTGATTCTGAGAACGATCTTCTTTTTCCTTAGAACGTAACTCGTCGATTGTCTTCTTAGAGTCGTCAAAGTCCGATGGCGGTGGAGATGGAGGCCTTGTGTGTTTTCCTTTATTTGAAGGAAGAGACCCAGTCTAGAATCGACTCGTCGGCTTTGAAGATTCCTGAATCACCACATTTGTCTTTGGCTTCTAATGGCTTTGGGTTTCGATGGTTTCTTCGTGGCTTTGGATTTTCTAGGTTTTTCAGAAGCGTCGACTTTGGGTCGATAATGTCTGGATTTCTTCTCAAGGGATTGTTTAGATGGGGATTTATCGCTTGAACTCGCCATTGATCGAGTTGGAAGTAAAGAAATTTGAATTTTGAGGCGATGGGTCCGACGGTGTGAGGAGCGAAATCAGAGGGAAATGAAGAGATTTATGGAAATGAATCGGTTAGAAATGGTTACTCTCGCTTGATTGAATAGTCATAATGGTTGATTTGTGTAACGATTAGCAAACGAGCTTAACGGAAGAAAAAATTTGAGAGAAAAAAAGGTTAGGGTTTCGAACGACGTTGCCATAGGAATAAGGTAAATAGACGTAATGAAACGACACGTCCTATTTAAAAACACCTTTGTCCGATGTTGCTCGAGCATAGTTCTTTGCTTGCTCGAGCAGGGGTCTTGCTCGAGCAAACTTCTTGTCGCATGCATTTTAATTACTGATTAAATTGCCAAAGCTAACCTCCTATCAAGTGTGTGCTATGAACACTTGATTCATAGATGATATTTGAACCGTAGAGCGTTGCGACTAAGATTTCTGTTTCAAAAATCTGTCCGTTAGCGTGGCGTGCTCGAGCAGGCGAAGTTGGATGTTCGAGCATGGTTCCTTATTTTCTTTTTCCCTTCACATATCCTGCTGTTGCTCGGGCGGGCTTGACAGGCATGCTTGACAGGCATGCTCGAGTAGCGACCTTTACTTCCTTATGTTCCAAGAAGACAGCATCCGTTGTTGTTTGAGCATGGTGTATAGTGTGTGCTCAAGTAGGCTTCTTCGACTTAGCATCTTCACTATACATTTCACGTTGTTGCTTGAGCAGAGTTGTTGATATGCTCAAGCAGTGATCTCTCTGTTACTCTCTATTTTATCTCTTATGAACAGAACGTCCTGCATAAACACAATCTAGAAACTCCGATGCCAAAGTCGGTAATTTCTTATTAAAACAAATTAATTAAAAATAAAATACTTACAATTAGTTGGGATTAGCCATTCCCAATTCTCTACGAATGAACATGAATTGCTCTTTAGCCAGTGGTTTAGTGAAGATATCGGCTAGTTGATGATGTGTGGGAATGAACATCACTTTGACATCTTTCTTTTGGACATGATCACAAATAAAGTGACGTCTCACATTGATATGCTTGGTTCTAGTGTGTTGAACAGGATTCTTTGCCAAGCTTATTGTCTTTGGTGTTGTCACAGAGAATTGGAATCTCCTTCAAATAAATCCCCAAGTCTTGGAGTTGTTGTTTGAGCCACAAGACTTGAGCACAGCAACTTGAAGCAGCAACATACTCAGCTTCAGTGGAAGATATAGCCACAGTCGTCTATTTCTTGCTGAACCATGATATGAGAGATCCTTCGAGAAATTCACACTGTCTATTAGTGCATCAGTCTTGTAACCGGCATGATCCGATTCTGAGTATGCGACCAAGTGCTCAGGTTGACCTTTAGGAAACCAGAGTCCTAATTCCTTTGAATCTGAGAGATATCGAAAGATTCTCTTAACGTGCTCAGCATGTGATTCTTTAGGAGCGGATTGAAATCTTGAACTATATAAAATTGTGAGTTAGGATTTGGAATTTAAATTAGAGTTTGATATGATTTTGATTATATGGGGATTTGAAGATTTGTAGAGTAAAATGGGTTATGCTTATATAAATTAGTATTAAGTTAAGAAATTGAGAATTGTGATAATAGGTCTTTTGTATTCGAGTTTATAATTCATTTATAATTTATTGGAGGTTATATTGAGGATTGGGTGGATTAGATTTGAGGTTTATAAATGAATGGAAATATTTGAATTTATAGGTGAAGCTTTTATTATAGGAAACTAGGTATTTTGGTTCAATTGAGGATACGGTGATATTTTGATAATTATAATTAGTGATAAATAATTTATGAAGGAAGAAAATGAGATTGCAACGATGATTTGAGGAATAAATAAAATTATCACTTCTTCAAAGAAAACTAAAATGAAACAATTATAGTTTAATTAATTATTTATTATTGTATTAGTCGGTATTTTTGTTAATGTTATTAACATATAATTATATATTTATTTTTAGAGTGGACTTGATCTCTCTCCCAAGTTTAGTTTTTGTGTCAAGAACTGGAGGTAACCACTTTCCACTTGTTATATGTGTTAATATGTTAGTTGTGAGTATTTTGAGAAATAATTATGATAAAGAAAATATATGAACATTGATGAGTACTTTGAAATGGTTATTGACAGAAAATTATGATATTATATGTTTTGGTTAATGCACTTTTGTTATGATTTCGTGAATTGAAATAGTGTTGTCATCTTATTGATCATTAAAATAATGCATTATTTTTATAAATCAACAATGCATTGTTTTTATGAATCTCGTTTGGAACTCATATATACATGCCAAGATTATGATTCTTGATATCGATGGATGTAGAGCGGAGATGGATGTGGACTGGTGATGAGAGTTATTATGTATGAATACCATGTGGTATGCCACCACTTGGTACATGGTGCATGGCTTTGACATTTTCAGGGCCCTTGGTATCATTCTTTTTCCTTTGACCAGGTTAAGGGTCAGCCCTTGGGATAGTGACACCTTTCTATATTCGAAGGAAAGGGAACCTATGGTCCGATATGAGTTTTATAGTCTTTGGCCGGGCTATAGCTCATTATTGGAGAGCTTGGTGCAGTCTTGTCATAAAGACTAAACCTATTACATTACAGCCCATGGCTTCTGTCAGTAGAATAAGGTGGGGGTGATAAGGTTTGTCAGGGTATGATCTGTTGCTTGGCATGTTATATATGTGATTCATGATATGAAATTTGATATAAAAACTTTATTACAGAATTTGTAATTTGATAAATTTGTAAATTTCATATCTAGTACTTCTTTATATAAAATATTCCATTTGGCACCTCAAGAGCACATATTAGCATTTATAATGAGCTGGATTGATGGTTATAAATATTTTTCAGGTGTTAGTTCTCGTGTGGGTCTATCAGGGAAGACTTTGGAAGCTTATACACTACAAAAAAACCGGTCATTTGTAGCGGTTAAAAATACACATTAGTAGCGGTTTTAAACGTAACAAATGACATTTGTCGCGGTTACTAAAACCGCCACAAAACGACCGAAACAAGGAAATTTGTAGCGGTTAAAAAAAACCGCTACTCAACGCACATAAACCGCCACTATATAAGGCTAAGCCGGCAACTAATGAACACATTAGTCGCGGTCAAAAAACCGCTACAAATTTTTCCCGCCATTAAATTTGTCGCTATTAAGGTCGCGGTCAAAAAACCGCTACAAAACATTTGGCCATCACATTTGTCACGGTCATTAAACCGTGACAAATTTGTTTAAATAATTTTTTGTCGCGGTTATAGAACCGTGACCAATTTCAAGCCATTATTCTTTAAAAAATTTTGCCGCTTTTTTTTTATTTGTAGCGGTTTTTAAAACCGTGACAAAAGTGTCAAAACAATTTTTTGTCGCGGTGATATCACCGTGACCAAATTCCCGCCCTAATTTTTAAATTTCAGATGTCCCTCGTTATTTTCGTTTTTGTAGCGGTGTCATAACCGCGACAAAAAGATGAAATTGAAAAAAAAAAATTTACAAAAATTTTTTTGTGATTATAAAATGTTGAATTAATAAACATTTATATTTTTACTAATTATAAATGGATATTAACATTTGATAGAAAACTGTATAAGATGTCTTTAAATGTGTAAAAAGAATGAGAATCAACAATTTATGAGTTAGTTAAATAAAATGAATTTTAAAAAACAAAAATGTGGGAAAGTTGATCAAAGAATAAGTAGGTGAAAGTAGAAAGAAAGTTGAGAATTGACAAAATATACCTGTAAAATAAGAGAAAATAATATCATCGGTAGAAGAAAAAACAAATATTTCGAGAATGGCTAGATTTGATGAAGTTTAGAGACACTTACCCCATCCAAACACTTTGCCTCGTTCAGAAAACGTGAAAATATAAAGAGAAAACGTGAAAATATAAGAGAAGACAGAGAGAAAACATATAATTATAGCGGTTGGTGGCGAGGTATTTATTTTGATCTCAGCGCAACATTTTGTAGCGGTTGTTGTGTCGGTTTTTGTAGCGGTTAGTTTGGTAGCGGTTTTATCTAATTAGTAGCGGTTATTAACCGCTACAAATCAAATTTTGGTAGCGGTTATTGTTATTCTTGTAGCGGTCATGAACCGCTACAAAATAATTTTTTTACATTTTTTTAAAAAATAAAATAAAAGGAAGAGAAGGGATAATTTTTCGTCTCAATCTGCGTCACAAAGCATCCCTACAAAAAAAAGTTTGTATAAAAAGTTATGTTTGAGTTGAATTTAGAATAAGACATATATAAAACTTTTGTGAAATCAAAATTTTTATATTTCATATTGCGTCTATTTAAAAACGTGCCGAACTATAGGTAAAGTGTCATCGCCGTCTGGGAAGAAGTTTTCAAAACTGGCGGGCTGGAGCGGCTCACAATCGTAGGCGACGTTCTCACCATCGCCCATGTCATAAAGGTCCCGAGGCTTTAGGTGAACCACCATATTCCAATCCCGTGCCTCTCATCGGCGACATAATAAATCGATGGGCCTACGAGGCGAGAATATACGGCTCGTCATCTTCGACCGACCGGTGTGAATAGGGCGAGAGAAATTCACCGATGTGATGCCTAAGTCATCGTCGTGAGTCCCGGGACGTTGTCGTATTCGCCCACAAACACTTGAACAGGTCGTCACGGAGAAAATGCCTTGGTAAGTTATCGACCACATCAAGCGGCTTTCCATAATACGGGACGTCACCGAACTGCATGTTCCGTCGCACGCTGCTCGCATAACTCCTCGTCCCAAACATGCCATATACACCCGAGTTTTGGGTGAGCAATCCCTGATCTCGTGAAACCGTGCAAAACTTGAAGCCATTGACATTGTATGCCGTAAATCTTTGGGCGTGGTCAAGCGGGCCGAGTGCGAGAGCTCTGAATTCCTCGAGTGGGGGTTGTGGTCATTCATTATTCTCCTCCTAAACCAACCCCGGGAATTTCTCTGTGGACCTTTCTATCAATTTCGGAGGATGTACGTGGAACGGATCCTCAACCGACGCTTCACATGACTCCCGAATTCCCTACAATTTAAACATGCGATGACGAGCAATAAATGTGCCTATAAAATGTCGGGAAACATATAGGATAACAAATATATCGTGTGCAATCCTTGCGAAGGTACGGTTCAACTTGAGTGCAATTGATCAAGACATGTCTATGTGCTTGAAACTTCTCAAGTGCCGTGAGTTTGAAGTTCTCACATCCGCCAACCGGTTTACCAACACGAGGGAATAACAACTCGAAGCCTGGCGGCTCGGGTCCGGCTCGGGACAATCGTCCACACGAGGCGGCCGGTTGAATGACGTCTCAATGTCATCAAAGTACTGGAACAAAAATATAAGACCTCATCCCCAATATAACCTTCGCTATTGAACCTTCAAAGCCACGCCTTATTCCTCACGTAAGATTTCAGTTTCCCAAGGAACCTATAAAGTAATGAGGAAAATGCCGATACATCAATGGTTAAACATGCGACTAGGAAGTAATATAATGCTGAAGTAATTAATTTTAAAAGAGTACCTCTCAATAGGATACATCCATCGGTAGTGAACCGGGCGAGAAAGCTTTGTTTCGTGAACAAGGTGTCTTGTCGAGTGAACCATGACCGTGAAAAATGAAGGAGGAAAGATCATCTCCAAATGGCGGCGTAAGAATGATTTGTTGCAAGCGGTCGAGCTCCTCCACGATCAACACCTTGGAACACAACTTCCGAAAGAAAGTACAAAGCTCGACCAAAACGATCGACACATCGAGAGGCGTGTATTTTTTATGGCCGCGGAAGTAACTGCTGCATAAGCACATGTGAGTCATGACTCTTGACCAAAGTAACCTTCCGAGCACGCACGTCCACACATCGTGAAATGTTGCTTGAATACCCGTCGGGAACTTTTATTTTCTTCAAAGTGGCGAGGAAGATTTCCTTATTCGGTTTTGTCGGGGTGAATTTTGCTTAGGTTGAAATCTGTCATGCTCATCCGGCCACGCGTACGCACGAACCCCATCTCCCATAAATCTTTCCTCGCTTGAAGATGATCTTTTGACTTGCCTGGTTCATTCATAATCGTGTACAACACATTGTCGCACACATTCTTTTCAATGTGCATGACATCCGGACTATGTCGGAGCAAATTATCTTTCCAATACGGAAGAGTGAAGAAGACGCTTATCTTCCGCCATTCTTTGGGTCCGGAACGAAGCCCCGACCGTCTTTGTCCCGGCCTTTTTGCTGGATCGTCTTTCTTCCCATACTCAAAATTGACATCCACAATCTGCTCTATGATCTTTGCACCGGATAATATGCGAGGAGGTCCTCTTTTTCCCGTTGCCCATTGAAACGGTTGCGTTGCAACCTAAACTGTGCGTACCATCGAGAAACCTCCGGTGACCCATGAAGCACCACTTACGACCGTGGGGAAGGCGCACCGAGTCGAGTCAAAATTGCAAGCCGGACACGCAAGGCCGGTATGCACATTCCACCGGATAATGTTCCCGGTCCGGGGAAGTCACCGATAGTCCACATCAACGCCGCACGCAAGTTGAAGAGTGTCTTCTCGTGCGCGTCATACGTCTCGACGCCTACGTTCCACAACTCCACCAACTCCTTGATAAGCGGTTGTAGATACACATCGATGTCATTTCCGGTGCCTTTTTACCCGGAATGATCATGGACATAATGAAGGAGCTCGTTTCATACACATCCAAGGGGGCAAGTTGTAAGGTATCAAAACAACTGGCCATATACTATAACTTGTGCTAAGATTACCAAACGGATTAAAACCATCGGTGGCCAAAGCAAGACGAACATTTCTAGAGTCCGCTGCGAAATCAGGAAAGTCTGAGTCGAACGCTTTCCACGCTTCACCATCACGTGGATGTCGAGTTTACCATCTTCGTTCTTGTCGGCTTCATGCCACCTCATATGCTCAGTTGTCTTGGACGACATAAATAATCTTTGTAATCGAGGTTTTAAAGGAAAGTACCTGAGAATCTTTGCGGGTTTCTTCTTTCGCTTTTTCCCTTCCGAACTGTCCGAACCTCAAAGTATGACACTTCTTACAAGTCTCCCTCCGAGCGTCCTCCCCCAATAAAGCATGCATCGTTAAGCGGGCATCAATTTTTTCGTAGTTCAATCCCAATTTGTTGATTATCTTCTTGGCCTCGTAGAAGGTTGTGGGAATGTCCACGTCGGGGAAAGCATCTCGTAGTAATTCCAACAACATCGATATCGCCTTATCGGTGATGCCACACATGCACTTGATATGGTACAATTTGATCGAAAGGATAATTTTGAATATTTCGACAACCTTGATACGAAGGACGATCGCTCTCATCCATGAGGCTGAAAAATTCCCGAGCTGCTTCATTCTTGAAGAAAACTGGTTCAGGACCCTTCACTTCTGTCGTGAAGTTGTCGTCTTGAACACCAAAAGCGTCGCGAACAGCTTCATTAACCGAATCATCTTGATTTATTTGATTTCTTACTTGTGAGGTTTGAGGAAGATGATCCTCATATCCCATACCACGTTTCTCACCATGAACATCCGAATGTATATGCTTCGGAAAAGGCTTAATAAGAAGATGTTCCATAGCACCTTCTCGTGTTTGCCACTTCTTAAACTTGCATCTACAACAAGGACACACGATCTTGCCATTAATGCTAGCGTGAGAGAAGGCGAAATCTATGAAATTTTTCAATCCCGCTAAATATACGGGAGAACTGCGTGGCATCTTGATCCATGACTTATCCATCTCGTAGTAAACAAAGCTAGGAAAGCATACAAATGTGGAGACAATGTTTAATTACTATCATCTCGAACCGGAGATGTTTAAATGCAACGGGGGACAATTTGTAGCGGTTACAAAACCGCGACATCCACCGCAACGAAATTTAAATTTGTCGCGGTTCCTTAACCGCGACACATTGAATAAAAAATCCGCCTTTACCTAGTAGCGGTTTTATAACCGCTACGAATCCGATACCAAATGATGACCGTTAATACATTTTGGCGGTTTTTTCTTTGAAATTCAAAATTTGTCGCGGTTATGAAACCGCTACAAATGAGAATCAAATTTGTGGCGGTTCTTCATGGAAACCGCGACTAATATATTTTGTGGCGGTGAAACTCTAAAACCGCTACTAATGTATTAAAATTTAAAGATTTTTAAAATGTAAATTTTAATAAAAATCATATTTTAATAAAATTTACATTTTTATAACATTCCGAAAAAAAAAAGATAACAAATGTTTAAATTGTAAAAATCTACGAAAAAAAGAAAACAAGTAATTACATTTAATAAAATTGTCATCAAACATCCGGGGCATACAAAATAAGAACTAACTATCGGGAGCCCGATGATCGATCCGTCTCAAGGGGGTCTCTCTCGGGCGGCGCGAGCTCGCCAGAGGTAACATCGTCCCTCCTCCTCACCAAAGAAGATGTTCGGAGGGGGGGGGGGGAGGCGGGGAGCCGAAGGGGAATCCTCGAAGATGAACGGAGGGGGAGGCTCGGGAGACGGAAACGTCGTACGTCAAAGAATCCCGCTGTCAAGGCCCCGCAATTGACCGCCGCCTTTGCTTCCGAGTAGCGAACCAACCGTTGAGGCTCTCCGCATGCGCCTAGTCCCGGCCTCATTCCTCGCAGACGCGCGGCAGCAACGCTCGGCAACTTTGTGCGGCAACTTTCTCGGCAATCATCGCATCAACCGCCTCGGGTTGTGGCTCGCTCGAGCCGGAGGTCCGGTGCGGAGGAGGAGGCCTTGCCGTACACCATGCTAGGGCTCGGCGCCTAGCCCAAAGCCCCTAACACGGCCGGGATGCTCGACGGGGCCCACACCAGCTTTCAAAGTGGCCGTAGGATCAATAGAACCCCGTGACTCCGGGGCGCGACGCTCGTATCTCTTGCCGGGCTCGCTTTCAATCCGGTCCCGCGCACATATTTCATAAAACATTAATCAAACAATTAAATTAAATTAAGTTAAATTAATTTTTTTAACTTACTATTATCTCCTCACGCCCGCAGAGATCGGCCCCATCACGGTGTCATGTGTGCGTGTCCACAATCGCCCATAGTCCGTCGACGGTTCTCCTCCCGAGCCTTCTCTTGCTAAAAGAATATAAACTTTGTTATTTCTAAAACGAAACAATAATCATTTAACATACGATTAATTTAGCTTTTAATATACCATCTCACCGTAGGTCACAACAAACGTCTTGGATCCCGACGTGTGATTGACCCTTTGAGCCGCCCGGATCTCGGTGTTCCTCTCGTGATAGAGCCCGCAAAATAAATGAGTGTTTTGTGCAATTTAGGTACAATAGAAGTGTAGTCAATGTATTTTACTCTAATTAAACCAAATCTATATTTTACTCTATATTTAAATTTTTAAACTACATTCAAACAAAATTAATTAAAACAAATTTTCAACTACATTCAAAACTAAACTATATTAATTAAAAACGTACCGTCCCATTGGACTCCTCCTATATTGGACAAAAGCTGCCCATTCATTTGGCTCCACGCCGTCCGGGACGTTTGCCATCGGTTGTTGCACAGGCATAGTCCCATCTCCATTCCGTCGGTCGTACGTACGACCCTCCGGGCTTTTCCACGCTTCTCCCATCTTCATCTTGACATACCTCTTCGCGTTGGCTCGCAGTTTAAACTTTTTCTACATTATAAAATAATTAGTAATTAGTAATTAATTAATAATTATTTAAGAAATATATAACGAAATTAGCCACAATTTATACACCTTAAAACTATTAACATGTAAAATTTAATTACACAACATAACTTACCGCACAATGTCCTCGAACGCCCTATCCTTGTTTTCCTTCGGGACCTTTTTCCAAATCGTGGAAATAGATTGGGAACCATGCCCAATTCCCACCTAACGTGACAGTATCGGTTTAACAGTGGCCACGGTCCCGACGGCTGGGTCCGTGTCCGTGTTCCAGGGGACTATCACGCGATAGTTGTCCCCCTCCCGACTCGACTCGTATGAAGATCCGTCCTCCGGGCCGACGTTCCCATGTGGATCTGCATAATTATAACAAAATTGTTATATTGTATTTAAATTTAAATTTTATTTGTTTCCAATAAATTACTTATACTTACCTTCGACATCCACCGCAAAACCGGTGGAACGAGAAGACGACGGTCGGGGTTCCCTTGCTCCCGCTCGTTCTCCTCATCGAGAAACCGCTCCGCTTCATTTAAGGGAAACTCAATGTCGATGTCCGGATTTTCCTCATTGAGGATGTCCTCAATCGATAGAGTTACGCCTCGACCTCCACCTACGGTCTCATGTAGGTCTCTGGGCTTGGGATTGGCTGATTTACAAAGAGCTCATCAAACTCATTCCCAACCTGAGGGGGCTGAAGAGCGTTATCTGGCTGAGGGGGCGGGATATTTACTCTAGGAGGCTGAATGGTGATATTTAGAGTCCCACGACCTCTCCTACGGCCCCCGCACTACTACTACCACCCCCGATAAACTTTTTCGGTGGTTCAACCGCCTTTCCTTTTCCTTTATCGGGAGAAACCATGATGTTGAAAGGTAAAAGCGAAAAGAGAGAAGTGAAAAAAGAGAGTGAACAGTACGCGCGTGAATTTCAAAGGTGAGAAGGTATAATAACCGCTACAATTAGTCGCGGTTATAGCCAAATAACCGTTACAAAATTAATAACCGCGTGATTTATGTAGCGGTTTTATCTAAGACCGCCACTAAAGCCGCGACAAATGTGCCTCGTTCTGGGTGACAATTTGTAGCGGTTACAGAAACCGTTACCAAATTAATAACCGCGTGATATTTGTAGCGGTTATACAAAGACCGCTTACGTCCGCCGCGACAAATGTGCCTCGTTCTATGTGAATATTTGTAGCGGTTAAACAAACCGCTACAAAAGTAAACTTCGATACAGTTATTACCAAAACCGCTACAGATCTTAATATATTTTTTTAAAAAATTTCCAAACTAATTAGTTTGATTTATCAAAAATCAAACTAATTAGTTTGGATTTTTTCTTTATTATAATCAAAGCATTCTCAATTATTTTCTTTAATTTCGTTAAAAAATTAGGAATGACAAGTCTATTGAAAATTGTTCAACATGCTCGTGAATATTCGGATTCAAAGATAGCCACCGATCTCCCAGAAAAACTCACCGACTCATTTTGATCGAGATATTTGCCGAGAGAGAAAGGTGGCTAGTATTGAACCCAATATTCGATGGCGTGTTAGACATATTTAGAGGAGTAGAAGTCTTGTGTCAATGAATATCTGAATTTGGATTGTCATCGAAGGAACCTCCTCGACTTGACCGATGAGGGGACGTACAACAAGTTGAGAATGTTCCTTTAGTGATAAAGCCAGATTTAGAATATTTTTGAATATTTAAAATTGTTTGTACGGTGGGTTTTTATAGAATAAATTTTGTAGCGGTTATAAGAGAAACCGGTACTAATCTTGAGGTTTTGCCGCGGTCAAGGTGTCTCTTTCTCCTAACCGTGACAAACCGTGTCGTTTCAAATATTTGTAGCGGTTAGTTTGTCAAAACCGCTACGAAAAATCCGCAATGCACTACGCGCCATAACGCGCCAAGGCCGGCGCCATATTTGTAGCGGTTTGTTTTATATTCACCGTGACAAAAGCGAAGCAAAATGGTCGCATTTGGCGCCAATGCTTCCGATACTAATTTGTGGCGGTTTGGCTTAAAACCGCTACTAATGTTGAAATTTGTAGTGGTTTGAATTAACCGCTACAATATAACCGCGACAAATAACCGTTTTTTTTGTAGTGATATTACTTTTGCTAATGGTAGCGCTTCCACCGTTTTGGTACATGTTGAATTATTGTATATTGCCACATTAGGGCTCACTTGGCGTACTCTGGTATATTTTGGTTTTGATAAATCTTGAAATAAGACTCATTTAAAAAGTTTGGGCCTAGTAATATTCAATCTTAAATGTGTGCGTAAAATATTTTAAGGGATAAGAGTCTTAAATGCCATAGAAGTTTTCGCTCAGGAGCACTGGTAAGACGGAAGTTTTTTTTGGACCAAAAATGCCACGGAAGTTCACAGGAAGTATCAATTTTGCCCCGAAAGTATCATTTTTGCCACGAAAGTTTTCGTTAAGGAGCAATTTTGCCCCGGAAGTTTTCATTAAGGAGCAATTTTGCCCCGAAAGTTTACAAAACGTAGCAATTTTTTGCCGTTCTGTCCCCAAATATTAAATTTAACTATTAAATCAGTCAAAGACCACACATGTGATGCCTTGAAAAGGTCAAACTTGGAGCCAGAGAAGGAGATCCTTCAGATGTTGAACTCAAGGCAGCCAGAATTTGTGAAGCCGAACTGGTCAAAGGGACTGAAAGGTCTGTCACAAAACGCAAATAAAACGCAAAATGAGAAATGAATTGTTCAAAAATTGGTTCAGTAACACAAATCAATAGTGATAATATTTATGTTTGTATAGACTGATCATTTGCTTAGATCATAAGTGATGATTCCTTTGGGTTTTGTGATAGTCGACCTTTCAGTCCCTTTAACCAGTTCGGCTTCACAAATTCTGGCCGCCTTGAGCTCAACATCTCAAGGATCTCCTTCTCTGGCTCCAAGTTTGACCTTTTTAAGGCATCACATGTGTGGTCTTTGACTGATTTAATAGTCAAATTTAATATTTGGGGACAGAAGGGTAAAATTGCTCCTTAGTGAAAACTTCCGGGGCAAAATTGCTCCTTAATGAAAATTTCCGGGGCAAAATTGCTCCTCAGCGAAAACTTCCGTGGCATTTTTGGTCCAAAAAAAACTTCCGTCTTACCAGTACTCCTGAGCGAAAACTTCCATGGCATTTAAGACCCTTATCCCATATTTTAATGAATGGTTTAATTAAGTTAAAAATTTATAATTGTCCTTTGAAAGGAAGGATGTTACAAGCTTGGTATGAGAGACTATGCAAATTTCTTCTTGATCAAGGATTTGTTAAAGGTAAAGTAGATACAACTCTCTTCATTAAAAGCAATAAGAGGAATGATTTATTAATTGTTCAAATATATGTCTATGATATAATATTTGGTGCTATTAATGATGCTTTGTGTGAAGATTTCTCTTAGACAATGTAGGGAGAATTTTAGATGTCTATGATGGGAGAACTTAACTATTTCTTTGGTCTGCAAATCAAACAATGTAACACCCTTACTTCTGTAATACATGTACAAGCATAAGTTTGTATAATAACAAGAAGCCTTGAATTAAATTCGAAAGCATTTATCTTTTGTAGTTTATGGCATAAGTTATTCTAAGGACTCTAAGATGGAATGCCATTGCCTATAATTAAATGAAAATTTACCAAGTTAAAATAGGGGGAAACCATGACAAGTTACATAGAAACTTGTGCATGAAGTAAGCTCGAAGCAGTGTAAGCTGGTAGAATGTATAAGTGACAAAGGACATTAGTAGGACATTAACACTGACCCTGTGGAACAGGGTATGCGTGTCCAACCAGGGAAGAGAGAGAGAATGTGTATCTGGACCATGTGTAGAAGGAAAAGTCAGTAGTAGTGATGATTTGTCGAACACGTGACGTTTCAGGGTCGGAAGTTGGATTTTCAAGAAGCACATAGTACGAGGTAGTTAGGAGATACTGAAGTATGGATTTCTTGCTCCCCAAGGCACTATATTTCGACCACCTGTGGTCAGGGAGAAGAGATTGTTAATCCAAGCCCACACAAGTCAAACTGAGTGGCACGAGTTACGAGGAAAAGTGTAATCGGCAAAAAGTAGCTGAGCGGGACCGGTTAGGGTTTTTTGGAGCCGGGCCCAGACTCCTGGACATAGGGAAATGGCGCCATTTAGTAGGCCAGAGGAGAGATAAAGGTAACTTGGAGAGCAAGAAGGTAATAATGAGGAGAGAGAAAATAAAATAATCTGGACCACACAATTTGAACCTGATGTAACAGTTGAATGACAAGCAATTATGACCCCATGTGGATAAAAAATGGAGCCATTTTGGCCTGCCAGGTGGGTCCCATTGACTTGGAGGAAAAGCAGTACAAAATGACCCTTTTACCCTTGAAATGTTAATTTAATTACTAGATAGAAACCTACCCCTAGTAACTCCAAAAACCACTATCAAGGGTAGTCTTGGAATTTGATTTTTGAGGGCATGGAGAGCGCCACTTTTCTGCCCAAGAAGGATCTAGAATAACTTGGAGGGCAAGCCAAAGAACATTATTTAAATCCGAGGCATTCTTCCGACCACTGGGTAATAACCAAATTTGGACAATAGCCCTAACCAAGAGGGCCTATATAAGGACATCCCTTGGTCATTTTACACCTTCCCAAGGATGATTTCAAGGTGAAGAAGGAGAGTGTCCAGCTGAAGATCTTGGTTCAAGAGGTGAAGGAAGTCATACGCAACCAAAATTCTAAGGTAAGCCCCTAATCGACAACCTAGCAATTCTTGCTTCAGCCTAGGGTGTTTTTTGTGAAGTTGCAGTAGGATTCTCATATTTTTGAGGTTCTCATTGAGTCCAAAATGTGTTTTTGTGTGGTGACAAGAAGGACCACCTTCTTCCAAACCCGAAAAGCTTAAGTTTTTAAACTACATAAATCTGCCAACTTTTATGGTTTTTGGGCAGCGAATGGAAATCGATGGTTTTTAAGTATAGTAAATGAAGTTAAAATGCTTTTAAATTTTACGTGGTGGAATTAGACATCCTGAGGATGATTTTGATATAAGATTTTGTATCATTTTCAGTTTCCAATCAAGAGTTATTTGAGGTTGAAAATGACCTAAAAACAGGAACTTTGTCTCAGACTAGTGGCTTAAGTTTGGGAATAAGGGAAGGATTCAAACCTAGATACCCTGGAACTCATTTTTCCTATAAACTACACATCCTAAGGGTTCCAAGATCTCTGATTTCACATCAATATGAGTTTCCTAGAATTTATTAAAAATAAGCGAAGTTGGGTTAGAGATTCTGGAAAATTCTGGTGTTAGGCGAAATTTATGGAACTTGAAGTAAAGTTCGAATATGTAATTGAAAGTGTGATACCTTACTGTATCTAGGGTAATATCATGTGTGGAACACATACCCAACATCAAGGAAGAGTTGGCTATTTTCGAGGAGTGCCAGGTGATAAGCACAATTTATGCAATGTTTTCCCCATATTTTATTGTTGAATTGTATGGTAAATATAAGCTTAACTGCAATCAATCCAAGCAAAAAGGCATTAATTCATGAATATAGGGAACTGAAGGATAAAAATCACTTACATCCTAAACATGTGCAAAGAAGAGAACAAAGTACGAGGTTTTATGAGAAAGACATATAGCAACGCTGATACTATGCTATAGCATTCTGACAGCATAACAAAGTGCAATACAAGGCATCACTGAAGCTATAGCAAAGTAAACGACGCGATGCTATGCGGCATCTGTTCTAATATTTTGTCAAGATTGTTTCAAGAAATAATTGTGAAGGTCGAGAAAAGACAGGTAGATTGCTGACGTAACGGAATAGAAGATGCGGATGATCTAAACTAAAAGATTTGAAGAATCTTGTAGGATCAGCAGAATCAATCTATTGTGATCAGAAGATACGATGGATCTCGGCATATTTAGAAAGCCCAACTGGCTGGAACTTGCGCCGCAAGAAAACCTAATAATAAAAGGAAACAGCAAGCCAACCCTAATAGAGAGTCATGCAGAGCCTAAATGAGATTTCACATTCGGCCAGACTCGAGAGAAGAGAGAGAGAGAGATTTCACGAGCCATGAGAACTTCCCGGAGCACCCAGCATCCTTCCTTGCAGTAAGACGGAGATAAGAAGATGTGGAGTGCTGATGTCACAGGGCTTCTTCCACACCGTCGGAACTTCGTCAAGCTTTCTACTTTTGTTTTAATCTTTTGATCATGGGTCATTCTGTTGTTTTTTGTTTTGTGTGTCCCTCGTCAGTCATGAACTGATTTTCCTATGGCTGAATGAGGATGATTTCTTAAGTGTTAAATGAACCCAGTTGCAAGTTCTTAATTCAATAAATTCGTTTTGCTTATCAGTGATTTAATTACTAGTCGATTAGCGGAAGCTAAGGGTTAGATTTGTGGCCTCGACTTCATCGGGCAAGGAGTCGGGTTAGACCTCGAGAAACTTGTGATTGCTAGGCAGGCTGGTGCAAGGCTTGACCTATTATTGTAGGCTTCAAGAATGGGTCTACCGCTCATAACCAATACACCCTGTTTTGTAGCGTTGATCTAACTAGAAACTTGCCATAGGCATATGGAAGGAGTAAAGTTAGCATTAGAAGTATCGGACGCAGAAGCTTCGATAGACTATAGTGGTGGGTTAACTGAATAGCGTTGTAGTTAGTAGCTATGTTGTAGCATTGCCGAAGCTGTACAGTATAGATGCTATATCAATGGGTAAAGCAACTGGGGGATTGAGACACTTAAGGGTAATTCCGAGTTCAGCCTAATTTCTTACTGATATCTTCTCAAGACTACGATACTCTGTTTACTTCTGTTTATTAGCATAATTACAAAAACCTCTCAAACCAATCATATTTAACTTATGTTTGCACAACTATCATAGCAATCGAGCGTCACTTCCTGGTATCTCAGTCTCTGTGGGACGATACTCTACTTACACTTTATTACTTATTCGACTGGTTCACTTGCCATCAAGGAAATCGACCAACACCAGGTAGTAACTGTTAACTCGCATACTCTATGTTACTCTCGTATGTGTGTTTTATCATGATGTAAGGGATTGATTTGTAGTACCTATTGGACTATATGTCATTGGGTTACTGCTAAAGTCCAGGGTATGTCAGGGTGTAGTACCTACGTGACTGTGTGTCCTTAGGTCACTGCTGAGGCCCTTGGCATGTAAGGTAGGTAGTATCTATTAGACCGCATGTCCTTAGGTCACTACTGAGGCCTAAGGTATGTGAGGTAGGTGGAGCCTATGTAGCTGTGTATTCATAGGTGTCTACTGAGGCCTCTTGGGGTGGGTAGTTAGGGTTGGCCACCCTAGCTACCGAAGCCCTAGTAGCGTTGTGGTTCCGGGGGCTTGTCTTGACCAGGCGGTCCTGCGGAGATGGTACATGCCAGGTTTATTTTTCCCGATTACATGCATTGCATACTATTGCATATGAGTTTAACAGTTACTTTGGGGTTATACTTTGAACTCCAGACCATTTTGGAGATACAGGGGTGAGGCTATAGCAGACAGAAGTTGAAGAAGGTAGGGCGTGATGCAGAGAGATGAAAAAAATAGGGAATGCCCTATCGCTTTTTGTATTGTTATATTTTGGATAACTGTTGCTTATGATTAGTACTTTGTTTGGATGACTGTATCTAACCCTTCGGAGACTTACTTACTGTATGGATTACATATGTTTATCAGTACATTGACTTGTCCAAACCAGGTATCGTGCTCTGCTGCATTCACTCTGTTATATTTTAAATGGACTAAGTACTAAAGGAAGGTAATTAAATAAAAGGAATCCCTCTAACCCACCACCCAAAAGGGCGAGGCCGGTAGGGGTGTAACAAACAACGCAATAATGGAATCTTCATCTCTTAGATCAAGTATCTCTGAGATATTCTAAAGAAGTATGGAATGAACCAATACATGAATCAATGAACTATTGGTGGGATTTATCACAAAAAGACTTGGTCCAAATGTTACAAAAATTCCATAAACTGTAGTTTCTTATTTGGTTTTCATCATCTTCTTTCTCAAGCGACAAGATGAAAAGGAGATTCGTTGAAACAACAAATTGCAATACGTTCAAATTGAATGCACAGCGTTTCGGTAGTTGGCGAATTCAATGCTTCAGATATTTATAGATGTTGTAATTAATGACCGTTGATGAAGCTTGAAGAATAGCCGTTGAGAGTTTTGAATGTATTCGTTAGATAGATGAAGCTTCTGTTAAGACACTCGCCATTTGAATATTCTAGGTGGATTTGCAGTGATGTCATTCTCTTCATTCCTTTTGTTTTGCCCGTTGTGAAATAGCATTTAATGCGCAGTCAGAATATTAGAGAAATACTTTACATTGATCAGAGTATTGGTTACGGAGATTATCACTGGTTTCTGCAACTGTATTTTGTCAGTTCTCTATGTGTTTTGATGATAATCGATAACCGTAAACGAAATATGAAGTTTTTCTTTGGTAAGTTGAAAAACTTACTGTCAAAGGAAAACTCGAGTTTTGACCTTACGAGAAAAGCTCAAATTTTATCGAACTAAGCAAAACCACTGGTTTTCAAAGGAAACTCCAGTTTTCACCATACGAGACTTCTCAATATTTTCTGGAAAAGACAAAACTCCAGCTTTCATTTGGAAACTCGAGTTTTGGTCATACAGAGAGTCTCCAACATTTTAAGCTTATGAAAACTCCAGTTTTGATATAAAACCGCCAGTTTTCAGTTTGCCATGAGTTTTCTAAGTTTTCCTGAGTTTTGTGAAAACTCAAGTTTTGGTTTGGAAACTCGAGTTTCGACTGGCAAGAGAGCTTTCAAGTTTTACTCGGTTTTTTGAAAACCGTTAGTTTTCATGGAAAACTCAGTTTTTGACTTGGCATAGATTTCTCAAACTTTTCATACTTAAATGGAAACTCGAGTTTTGACCAAGCCGAGAGCTTTGGTCTATTTCAATGTTTTGAAACCTCTAGTTTTGATGTTTTGGACTAAAATCATATTTCATGGTAAAAGTCCAAAACTCGAGTTTGGAATGGAAACTCGAGTTTTGAGTTCTCTTTAAAACTATGGTCCAAAGCTCCAATCGCGACGTTCCTCTTTGGAAGAAGGAAACTCAAGTTTGGTTTTAGAAAATCGAGTTTTGCTATTAGTGCACAAGTGACAAACTCGAGTTCGATGAACAAACTCGAGTTTGCGCCGCAGAGTTTGAATTTCAAATCGACGAATTTGTGAAATCTTCTTGTTTGATCTTAATATTTCCTATCATCATTCATTAATATTCCTAGCTATGTTTAACCACTTTGTAGTGAGTTTCAGATGTTTTAAAGGATATTAAATGAAGATTTGAACTAAAGCAAAAAGTGATGTCAACACATTAAATGCAAAGTCCAGAAAACTTTCATCATTTTGGACAATCATTCTACACACGTTGTAAAGGGATTAATGTTTCCTTTCCACATCCAAGAGCTGCTCTTCCAATGGATTAAAAGTCAAGAAGTCAAGCACAAACATCGTACAGTGCAACTGGATTAAGCAAAGTGTAGAGAGAAGAAAACCAAAGCCTAACCTAATCCTTGTCTAATGAAGGTAACAGTTATATTCAAGATTACAATAGTCATTTAATGCTCTCTTGGTATAAATAGAGTTGCATTCAATTCTTCTCAACAACCAATCTGCTGAAAACGAATTGCATTTAAGTTTACCAACTACTCTTTCGAGTTTTTCACTTGTAAAGTATCTTTTGATACATTGATCTTCGAGTGTTTATTCGTATCTACTCTGAGAGAGAGTTTCTTCATTGTAAATCATTTATTGTAAGTATCTCAAGTCTGGGGACTTGGAGATTGGGTTATTGATTACAGCTTGTAAGGGGGAGTAAGTTCTAGTGAGAGAATTACTCTTGAGTTACAGAGTGTGTAATCAATTGAGATAGTGAAAATCCCAGAGTGTCTGGGGACTGGACATAGGTCAAAGGTTGGACCGAACCAGTATAAATCCTTGTGTCTTGCTCTTCTTCCCTATACTCTGTTTTAGCATTCAAAAACAAAGCAGTTCAAAAAGTTTTTAAAATCTCCAATTCACCCCCTCTTGATGATTAAGCTCCACTTTCATATTTAATGCTTCTGACACATAATTTGCTTTATGTGAATTTGCGGTTAATCCATGATAAATGCATTTGAAACTTATTAATAAACTGGTTAAAAGCAATTAGCAATGTTAATGAGTGGTAATATGAAGGAATGATTTATCATAAGATGATCTAAGAATTACAAAGACGATGATTTGAAAACAGGGGTGGTTATGCTCGAGCATGAGGAAGAGTGTTTTCAAAGAACGAGACCACCCAGTGCTCGAGCAAGACCCCAAGCTTGCTCGGGCAAGCTTCCCTCTATATCTTTCTTAAAATCAATCACTATCGATGATGCTCGGGCAACACATAAAGGCATGCTTGGGCAGAGGCTTAGACAGAATGGAGAAAACATATGTATCGATCTGCTCGAGTAGGCTTTTTCTTCTGCTCGAGCATGATAAAATCATGCTAGGGCAAAGGTCATTCAGAGCCTGATCAATGAGGAATGGAACGATGATGCTCGAGCAACCTCAATCTTCTGTTGGAGCATGGTGCTCGAGCAAGCTTTTAGCTCTGCTCGAGCAAGACTCGTCAATCTTGCAACTTTCTTATTTTGCTCGATGATGCTCGAACATGCCGCATGTTCTGCTCGAGCATGGCTAGATCATTTCCTTTGACCCCGATGATGCTCGGGCATCCTAAACTCATTGCTCAGGCATGCTTTCTGAAATACTTGAATAACCCATTAGTTCGACTATGTGCTCGGGCATGAATTAACTTTTGCTCAAGCAAACCCCATGTTAGATATAAATTACTTAATTCAATAACTCAGAGATTGTGTTCATCAAAATACGAGAGCTAACATTCTCCCCCTTTTTGATGATGACAATTAAAAGATAATTGGAGATGAGTTGGACATGTAAGTTATTCAATTGAGTAATGTCTTATTCAAGTTAAGCAAGTTTGTGAAAAAAATATAAACTTTAGAGCTTTAGATTCCATTTACACATATGCATCAAACATCATAATAATTGTAACCAAAGCAACTGAAATTAAGGTAACATTGATCATATTAAGTTAAACACCATTGATTACAATAGTTAACAGAATCACAGAAAAAGTATCATAAACCACTTAACTAAACCACATAATCTACTCTCCCCCTTTGTCATCAGCGAAAAGGGGGGGCTGTGATAGGTGAAGAGACAGCTGGAAGATCAGAAGGAAAGGGAGAAGGAAGCTTGACAGTGGAGACATCAATAGGAGATAATTCAGACGAGGGAAGAATCACTGTAGCTGGGGTAGACTCAGTAACAGGAGAAGTGGCTAAGAGAGGAGTGGAGGCCATAACAGGAGAGGGAATAGGAGAAGAAGGTGGAATGGGAGCAGCAGAAGGTGAAGGCATCGTAGAACCTGACGAAGGAGGTATCTCAGAAGCAGGAGGAGCCATCTCAGAAGTAGGGCCAGGAGGCTTCTCTGAAGTACTAGCAGAAGCAAAGCTTGATACAAAGGCATCTAGAGTGGCTTTGAACCCCTTCATCATCTGTTGAGAGATCTATTGTTGATCAAACAACACAGAGAGACGAGCGTCCATCTCGGCCTTCAAGTCTGTCAACTCTAAGTCAAGATGTAAATCAATGTGTGCCTTCAAGTTGATCTTTTCACCAGACATGGCCTTGATCATCTTTGTCGTGAGCTTCCTATAAGCTTCCAAAGACTGTAGGACCGAAGCAATGGCAGTCTGAATAGAGGATTGGACCACAGTCTAGATGGAAGCCTGAGTAAATGATGGCACAGATGAGGAAGGACTAGCCTTTAAGGACTCAGCTTCATCAGGAACTCGTGAGATAGATGGCTTAGAGGCCGATGGTTTATAGCACGCATATCGGAGTAGGAATCGTTGTTTTGATGAAGTAGTCAAAGAGTTTGAATTCATTCAAAACATCGATGCATCTTGTGTTTACAAGAAGGTTAGTGGGAGCACAGTTGTATTTCTAGTGCTTTACGTTGATAACATCCTATTCATTGGGAATCACATTCCTACCATGCAGTGTCAAGTCTTGGTTAGGAAAGTCTTTCTCAATGAAAGATTTAGGCGAAACCACTTATATCCTAGCGATAAGGATCTATAGAGATAGATCCAAGAGGCTGATAGGCCTAAGTCAGAGCACATACATAGACAAGATACTGCATAGGTTCAGTATGCAGGCATCTAAAAGGGGTAACATACCCATGTCTCATGGAATTCATCTCAGTAAGGATCTGTGTCCTAGTACACAAGATCAAAGAGACTGCATGAGTAAGATTCCATATGCCTCCGCTATTGGATCTATCATGTATGCCATGGTATGTACTTGACCGGATGTGTCATTTGCCTTGAGTATGACCAGCAGATATCAACAAGATCCCGGTGAGAGTCACTAGACTGCTGTCAAGAATATCCTTAAGTACTTAAGAATGACTAAGGACCTATTCTTAGTATATGGTGGCTTGGAAGATGAGCTCGTGTAATCGGTTACATAGATGCGAGTTTCCAAACGACCAGATGATCTAAGATCGCAATCGGGATATGTGTTCGGTTGAATGGTGGTATGGTAAGCTGGAAGAGCTCTAAGCGAGCACCGTATTTGATTTTACAATATAGAAGCGAGAATAGAGCAAAGATAGGATGCGGTAAGGAGGTCTTTTGGATTAGAAAGTTCATTAATGAACTTGAGGTGGTTCCTACCATCTCATATCCAATACAATTGTTCTGTTACAATAGCGGCGCTATTGCACAGACCAAGAAGCCTAGGTCACATCAAAGGACCAGGCATGTACTCAGGCGATTTCATCTTATCAGATAAATCAATGCAAAGTACCAGGAGAAGACAATGTAGTTGATCCTCTTACTAAGCCGCTTGCACAAGCAAAACATGAGCGTCATGTTAGGGCAATGGGAATTAAAGTAATTAATGATTGCGCCTAGTGCAAGTGGGAGTCTATTGGAAATTATGCCCTAGGGCAAGTCATTGTTCTCCATTAAGTTATCACTTCATTCGCATGTTTACGGTGATAATCGATCCTGGATATATCTTATAGATGATATCCTAAATGTCCCACTAGTCGGTCATCTACGCGGAGCGAAGATGAGATAAGACCAGTATGACTTTATGAGGTATGGAGATACGAATCAAAGTTATGGGCACTTGTAAGAGTACAAGGTCTTTGGACCGACCCACTATGAGAAAGCTGCATGGATCTAGTCATAAGCTTATCTCATGTATAACCGTGTCATGATGCCCTATGACTCGAGATCATCATGGATTCCTACATGATGAGTCGGTCTTTGACCTAGTCAAAAGTCACCTTTGACCGGGTGATGATAAAGGTTGGGATCAGGATCAGTGGTTTTCATGCGGAGGAATGTGAATGGTCAAGATGGAATTTGTCCCTCACATTTGTAGAGAGATAATATTGGGCCCCTTGATGAGTGAGTCTAAGAAATGTATGGCCATACTGTGATGGAAAGGGGTTTCCATTTCACTAATTAGACTACTCGAGAATCGCGTGACATTAAAGGGATCCGTGACATGGTTGTGACAAAAGGGATGGTTGTATCGTGTTGTATCAATCCCCATGTGAATTGGGTAGTCGCAATGTCTTGTTAGAGGCCGCTTGCGACTTGTGGGCTAATGCGGTGTTGTCCACCGCCAATCTCATATGGGCACTGCAGGGTCGCACACAAGAATAACCCAACACGAGCAAAGTGTCCAGGTTCATTGAATCTTAGATTGATCGAGATTTAATGAATACTTAATTTATCTAGGGTGAATATATATATATATATATATATATATATGTATAAATTCGAAATATTATATATATATATATATATTAATATTATAAATAGATGATTATAATATTATTATATTATTTGTTTTATATTTAATTTATTTGATAAATTAAATATCTAAAATAAATAGAGATATTGTATCTCATTTAATATTCAAATAAAGATATCGTATATCTGATTTAATTTAAATTGAGATATAATATCTCATATTTAATTAAATAGATAGATATTATTTCTCGGATTTAATTTATGGAGATAAATTAAATCTATAGGCTTTTAATTTGAATTAAATAAATACATTAGATTAGATCTATGATAGATTTAATTAATATGTTTTAATTCAAATTCAAGTTTGAATGGTTTTAATCCGATTAAATAAATGCATTACATTAGATCTTTTAGTTAGATTTAATTAATGTATTTTAATCCATATTTGAAATTCAAAAAATCAAAATTAATGCGGATTAATTTTATATAATGCGCCGACGGGTTTGAGAGAGGAGTTTTTATCGAGCGTATTGAGAAAGCCGCGAGAAAAACCCTAGAGTGAAAATTGAGAGAGACGCACAAGAGGCGTTAGCATGCGTAGCCGTGTTCGGGGAGTTGTTCGTGTGGATACGGTGGAGGAAGACGATCCTACGAGTTGTCTTCCGATCGAGGAGGTAGCCCACCTTGTTCAAGGAAGAACGAGATGCGAACGAATTCTCCAAAGGTAATTTTGGATTCCCTAGCCTAGGTTTAAACGCACCTGAGTGATCCTCCGGACGGGATTCGTAAGTTTTTTTAATCCGCTGCGTTGTACGGATCCCAATAGTGGTATCATATTAGAAAAATCTTGTTTGATCGAATGAGATGGAACCACATTCGAGACGTACGACGATCGAGACGCACAACGTTTGAGATGCACATCAGATCGAATTGAACGAAACACTCAACCCTTCGCATAGGTACGATTTTTTCTAATGAACCTTGATTTAAACGATGTTGAGCGATCATCTTTGGGATTCTTAAATATTTTTAATTCTGTTGCGTGTACGGATCCCAACACAAAATTGGGTAGCTAACCACTTGAGTCGCATCACCCATTCTCCCTCTCACCCCTGTTCTATTTGGGATGATTTCCCTGATGAGCAGCTTTTACAACTGCAAGGTAAGCTTCCATGGTATGCTAATCTGGTTAACTACTTGGTAGCTGGTGTTTTGCCTATAGATTCCACTAGGGCCCAAACCCTTAAAGTAAAGAGTGAGTATAAATATTATGTTTGGGATGACCCTAATCTGTGGAAATTTTGTAATGACCAAGTAGTTAGAAGATGTGTGCCTGATCATGAGTTTCACTCTATATTGCATTTTGCTCATGCTTCTACCTGTGGTGGTCACTTTGGACCCCAAAGAACTGCTAGGAAAGTGTTAGACAGTGGATCATTTTGGCCTTCCTTGTTTCATGATTCTCATTTGTTTTGTAAGTCATGTGATAACTGTTAGAGGGACAAGGAGTATTTCTCGTAGGCATGAGATGCCCCAGAACCCTATATTGTTTTGTGAGCTATTTGATCTCTGGGGTATTGATTTTATGGGTTCGTTTCCTGTTTCTCATGGTTATACTTACATACTGCTGGCTGTTGATTATGTTTCGAAATGGGTTGAGGCGAAAGCCACCCGGACTAATGATTCTTCTATGGTGGTGGATTTTGTTAGGTCTAACATTTTTTGCAGGTTTGGTATTCCTGGAGTCATTATCAGTTACTAGGGTTCTCATTTTTGCAACAGAAGCATGGGTGCCTTGTTATGCAAGTATGGAGTGCTCCACAAGGTCTCCACAAAGATACCATCCTCGGACCAACGGTCGTTCGAAGTCTCAAATAGAGAGATTAAGCAAATCCTTCGAAGACCGTTAATTCTACCCGAAAAGATTGAGTAAGCGATTAGAGGATGCTTCATGGGCATATCGCACCGCCTACAAGACTTCGCTTGGGATGTCTCCCTATCGGCTTGTCTTTGGTAAGGCATGTCATCTTCCGGTTAAGTTGGAACATCAAACCTGTTGGGCCATTAAGCAGTGTAACATGGATTTGGCTAAGTCTGGGATGTAACGAAAGCTGCGGTTGCAAGAGTTGGATGACCTTAGATTGGATGCCTATGAGAGTTCGCGGTTATACAAGGAAAAGACTAAGGCATTCCATGATAAGCATATTCTAAGGAAAGAATTTTCTGTTGGCCAGAAAGTTCTTCTGTTTAACTCCCGTCTGAAGTTTATGCCTAATAATCTTCAATCTAAATGGGATAGCCCTTTTGAGATCACTAACATATTTCCCTTTGGTGCTGTTGAGCTATGTGATCCACCCACAGGACGAACCTTTAAGGTAAATGGGCATCGCCTTAAGCAATTTCATGAGGGATCCCAGCAGCAGCCTGAGGAAGCAGAGATTCTCTTCATTGATGCCACTTATCCTCCATAAATCCTTGGGGAGTATTCTTCTTTCTTCTCCCTCTTTCTCTTTTATTTGTTTTCATTTTTTTCCACTTTGCTTTTCGAAAATAAATATAGTCTCTCTTTCTATGATTGCTACATATTATGAATTAGGACATTTTGATTTTAATGGATCATTCTGTTTGGTCTGCAATTCTTGACTCTTCGATTACATGTCTTGGTAGTTGATTTGATGTTGTTGATTGCCTAAGTTGGTATTGACCTTGTGAGGTTTTGGGCCTACATGAATGGAATTCATCTTTTGCCATTCTTTCTTTCATGTATGCATCTGATCCTGATTTGTGTTCTCTAAAGATTGATTGATTGAGCGCATCATTTGAGAGACCATCTTTTGTGATTAGCATCATTGATTGAGATTACCATGAATTGGACTTTGAGATTAAGGGATTTTGCTCAAGAGTGCAAAAAGATAAGTGTATGGGAATTTGATAATTGAATATTTCATACACTTCTTTTTATCTCTTGATTAATAATTTAGGACTCTTTAGTTAATAAATAATGGTTTTTATACTTATTTAGGCTTTGGGCCTTTGATTATATTTTAGCCATTTTTAATAATAAAATTCCAGTTTTACATTGCTTCACTATTTTTACCATAACTCTTGAACTAGACATCGGATTTGCCTCATTTTTATTTCATATTTCAGATGATTCGAAGAGCTACAATTGCTATGAAGACATGAAGGGTAAATTCAAGCAAGAGGGTGGTTGATTTTGGAGCCGAAGTCAGATGTATATTTCTAGATTTTATTTGGGCTCGAAATTTTTAATTAAAGCCCACTCTTATTTTATTTCCGTTTTGGGCTGAACCATTGGAGCCCATTTCCAGTATAGGTTAACTTTAAGTCAGATGGTGGCTACAACATCTATCCATTCACATTTTTTATAGTTTTGGGATTGAAATAGAAGTTTTGAAATTCTCTCAAATGTTCTTTGCGTTCTTCCTCTGTTCTTCATTTTTTCTAGCCATGCTCGGCTAAACTTTTGTGATTAACCCAATGTTGAGGATTCCATTATTCGTCTAGAGAGCTTGTGCTTAATCGGTAACTTTACTCGTTTTGTTTTCATCTTATCGGATTCGATTTCGGAAATAGTTCAAATATTATATTTAATATTCGGTTTGGTTCATCCCAAGGACTGAGTTCGAACTAGGTTTCAGTGTTACTGTGCGATCGCATAGTAAGACGCCACTGTTCGGACAGATGCTAGGCGATCGTCTAGTTGAGCGATTTTCTGGATGAATGCATAGATTTTGGTTCGTCCAGAACCAAGCACGAGTTCGTTCATATTTCGTTCAATGATTGAAGTCTTTGGAATCTGAATTTTGGGTTGATCAATTTTAATCTGTTTCTGTCTATTTTTGTTCTGTTTCTCTTTATTTTTGTTTTTAATCTGTTTGAACCAAAAAACCCTCATTTTTACTGTTTCTGTTTCGCTGTTATTATACAATCAGACTCGCTGTGAATTCGTTGGGAAAACGATCCAAGTTCCCTATTGCTGCAAATCTTTTATTGAATCTGGTTATTTTGAGAGACACGGCAAATCTCTTTCAAATTGTAACCGTGATTGTGGATTAGTGAAATACCCAAAGTGCTTGGGGACTGGACGTAGGTCAAGGAGTTAGACCAAACTAGTATAAATTCTCTGTCATCTTTCTCTGTCTCTCCTCTGTTCTCATTGCTCATTGTCTTTAATCCGAAAAAGAATTTCGAAATCCCCTATTCACCCCCTTTAGGTGATATTCTCTCTTCAAAATACACATGTGGTTTGGTCAAAAGAGCGTCTAACACCAAGTTTTTTTTTTAGGTGTAAAAATATTGTTTGACCAACAATAGTGACTTTTTTCTTGACTAGACGATGACGTAGCTTTCAAATCAACTGTGTGGAAAAGACAGTCAACTGGTCGCAAGTCTAAGTTGGGAAGAATGAATATCACCATCCCTATCTCTCTTTTGGCCAAACGACATGTGTATTTTTACATCTCTGAAAAGCCACATCATTGTCCAGTCAACTAAAAAAAGTCAAACTTAACGGTCAAACGGTATTTTTGCACCTAATTTGTGACCACATAGTCACTTTTACACCTCAAAAAAGCACTTGCTACTGAACGCTCCTTTTCGACCAAAACACATGTGTATTTTTGCACCTTAACTCTTTTTTATAACGTACTTTTTCGTGGGACTTTTTTAACATGTTTTGGTACCTTAGGACCTTAAAGGGATTTTCCCAAAATAATTCTATATTTTAACTTTTAACAAACTGATGATTTGGGGTTCTCTAAAAATTCTTTATCACATTTTCTTCTTAAAATCCTTAGATTAAAAAATATATATATGTTCAAATTTTATATATTATAAAATTATTATTTTAAACATAAATAAATAAATTTAAACCTTAAAATCCAATTATTATCTTTCTCACCCCCCCCCCCCCGGGCCGTCATCTTCCCCAACTCCAATTCATAATCGCCGCTTCACTGTCCAATGCTAGGGGACTCATCGTTGATGGCATTGGGTTAATCCTTGATTTGGTTCTCTTTTTAGGATTGATTAATGTACAATAAGAGATCTGATTCAGTAAGAATTTTATTAATTCCTCAACTTTCTCAATTCGTCTGCTCTAATTCTTTTTCTTGTTTGTGTTGGGTAACTTGCAAGTTAGGGACCTTATTGTCTGGTAATGTTATACTTTCACCTTTTTTTAGTCACGCCCCTCTTTTTATCCGGTTGAAGTGCGTATATTAGAAACTTTAAATTAAATTTGAAGAGAGTGGAGGATTTCCATAATTCATATTCTTTGTTTCAGAATATAAAACGGCATAAGCTATTTTTGTGGGGCCTACTTTTGGTCATTTTTTAGATTTCTTGTTGATAAAAATTTCTTGTTGATGCAATTACACGATGGAGGGCAAGAAGATGAAGATTCATCGAAGCAAGTTGTACCGATTGTTGCTAATGTTGATTTGTTAATTTTTAGTTAATTGTTAAACTAAACTTGTTAAAATTTGATCAATTGCTAAACCATTATGACAAACAACCAATGATGAGGTTTAGTGAATTTCTAAACAAAAGTTGTAAATAATCTGGAAGAGGGGCCTCGTTCATTTATTTTAGCAAATTTGAAAAATGAAAAAAATGGTTGTCAATTCCTAAGCTGTTATAGTAAAACAGTTAATGAGGTATAGTCAATTACAACTTTCATTACTTATAAAAGTAGTAAATGGTGAGGAACAAAGGCCTCTCCATATTTTTTCCCCCAAAAGTGGGCGTTCCCAATTTAGTCTTGGAATTTATGAAACAATTGTAGGCAATAGTGAAACCAAAGTAGTAAATGGTGAAATAAAACTAGTAAACGGTGTGAAACATGGGCCTTTATGACTTTTACCAAGAGTAGTGGGTGTTCCTAATTAATTTTTGAAATTTTTGAAGCAACATTAAGCACTAATGAAATTAAAGTAGTAAATGAGAAAATAAAAGTAGTAAATGGTGAGCAACAAGGGACTCTTCTATGAATTTTTTCAAGAGGGTGTTCCTAATTCAATTTTGGAATCTGTGAAACAATAATAAGCAATAACTAAAAGGAAAGTAGTAAATCCTCAAATGAAAGTAGTAAATGGTAAGTAAAAAGGGACTCCTCCATAAAGTTTTCCAAGGGTGGTTTGGGGATGTGTTAACAAAACTAAAGTAGTAAATGAAGAAATAAAATTGCAGATAGTGAGTAACAGGATACCAAATAAAAACTAGAATAGCCATGGAAAAATTTCGTTATCTTAAATGAGAAGCGAACATTGAGGTCTGCATGCACTTAATGTCCTTTTGTCACTTACATCAAAGTACATATTCCATTCATCATATATTACTTACAACCCTTCTCCCAAAAAAAAAAAAGATAAAAGATAAAAAGGGTTCAAACTAGGTAAAAAAAACATCCTCCTACATTTACAACCAATTTCTAGCCCTTTTATGTAATTCGGCAGCATTTTGAGCATGGTTAGAAAAGCTTTCAAGGCCTGCAAACATAGCCTCTGTCCTGTGTATACAAATGAATTTAGATCAGTAAGTGAAAAGCAAGGAAAATGAGGGAATAACCATCAGCTGCAACCAACAGTCTGGTAGTTCAATTGGAAAAACGTATTTATGGCTCAAATATGTCAACTAGATACAAGTAAACGTTACTATTAAGAGACAACAGGAAAAAAAAAATAACAAATTGAAGCATAGCTCTATGCCTTTCAAGCATTTAGCATTGTACACTCACATATCATAAAATAAGCTCCACAATGTATACATGTTTTCCCAACCAAGATGAAAGCTTCAATAAGGCTAGATGAGAGTTCCAAAGCCTCAGTTTCAGCAATTGACCGATTTCTAATCTAGGGTCTGCTAATTCTTTCATTTTTTTTGTCCAATAGAGTCTTTGCCTTCAGCACACCAACAATTCACAAGTTTAATACAATCTAATTAATGGCAATCTCACTCTTTTCAAATCTAAATTTATTTAGGTCAGGTAGGAAGTTAAGTGTAATTTTGTTTGAATTTCAAGCTATGAAGTCTGCCTACTGTCAGAATCAATTGCCATACAGCCTGTAATGATTTCAAGTCACAAAACCCCATAAGCGAATACATCGGTTCTTTCATCTGGAATCATCTGCAACTCCATGCAAAAAAAATACTCTTGAGCTAGATACCTGTGTACTTGCATTGCATTAGGGAAAAAAAAAATTGATTCATGGTTAAAAAGAAATGCCGAACGAATCTAGAATTATTACTAACCTACATGCGTGCTTTCTATAGGTAATGCGAGATAGTGGTCCCCCTTTTCTGGTAGCCACTCAATCTCCAAAGTCCAAAATAAATAAAAAATCAAACACCAAACCCTTCGTCCGACTCAATAGACGGCAACAGAAAACCAAAACATCAAGCATCTCTTACAGCGATGGCGATGACTAGTCCTCCTCCAATGAAGGTTTGATGGTTCAAACGGCAAAGAAATTCGAGAAGCAGACGAGGTGAAGGTTGATGGTGGCCAAATTAATGAGAAAGGCCAGTATGAGTTTCATGTTTACATCACTAAGAGAGATCTCAGAGGGCCAAGTTTGAACGATGACAACCTTCATAGTGAGAAGAGAAGCATGACAGCGGAGTATTCAAGAGGATGGAGACATAAGTTTCTGTATTGGAATTAGGGGCAATTAATTCTTTCAGTAATATTTTAAAATTCCAAATTGGTTCAAGTGGTCTGATTTGGGATTTGAGACATTGGAATAATTAATTTGTCTTTTTTATATTTTGAGAGTATTTTTTTTGGATTTTCCCAAATTTAAATCTCTATTTAGGAATTTATTTAATCCGCTATGTTTTACCTCAAATTAAACTATGTTTTACCTCAAATTAAACATCAAAAATTAACCATGCTAAAGTGAATCTTTCTCCAGGCACAATCAACGTAGGCAAAAATAACAACCGATTTCTTTGATTATTCTGCCTACTTTTTTCCTGTTCATCAATTCAATTTTTGAGTCATTTAGATTAAACAAGAACATTCCAAATTTTTTCTCAAGGGTTAAAAAGTTAAAAATTATCATTTTTAAATCATTATGCTTCAAAAACAATTTCAATTAAAGAAATTTTTATTACTACTATTATTATTATATTAGATGTAGAGTATCTAAATCTGGTTAAAACAACCAAACTAAAGATTAGAAAGTAATAGGAGTAGAGTAAGAAGCCACTTTGCACAAAATTTCATGGCATATAATCTCAAATATAGAAAAAAAAAAATAAGAATAACCATGCATAGGCAAAAAGGCTTTCAAGACTGAACCTTTTAGTACAACAAAAAACATTTTGCAGCTGAATTAATAATAGATGCCGGAGAACTGCAAAAATGATCTTCATCTCACCTATGTCAAACCGCAAAAACATGCCAAGAAGAAAGCTCCTAGTAAGGTGAACAACTGATGATAATGATGGATCCCAAGAAATTCAGAATGAGAGGTGCGAATCTCAATCGGAAACCTACAGCGATCTATCGATGGATCGACGCTTGTGATCAAACCCAAACCACCAAAGTCACAGCTTTCTGCTCTCTGATCATGCTGCTGATAGTAGCTATTGAAAGCATATGATATGTTGCTAGGCCAGCTTAAGTTAAAGCAAGATCCACCCAAAGATAGGGCAGTACAATCGGCGTTTGAACAGGCAAATGCGGCACCAGCAGTGGCATTGGACAAGTCCTTATTGTTGTTCACCACACACCACTTGGAAGAAAGATACTCAACGTTTTGTGCATTCACAAGGTTCTTGGATGATGATGATGAACCTTTTTGGCCAAGATCCACCTGGTATTTTGCTTGACCATCAAAAGTGAATATACCCCAGTGCCTCTCAAAGTTTCCAGGAACAATGCTCCTTTGGTCCTCGTCGAGAAGACTAAAAAGGTATGTGTCAGCGGATGGATGCCGAGGTTTAAGTGGGGTGCCCAAGTTGCTATGAAGTTGGTTCATCAAACCCTTCATAAAAGTCTCAGCAAGATATGAAGTCGCATTGGCTGCTCCATCTGTGGGCCAACCGATTTTCGCCACCACAATGTCCATATTCTGAAATCCTGCTGTTGATAATGCAGTCACCACCGTATCATAGCTCAAGTCAAAGCTGTTTTTGTATGCTTTATGGCCATCGTGACGAACGTGCGCGGTTTCCTTGAAGAGCGCAAAGTCCAGTGATGTGTTTTTGTTCTGAAGGTGTTCTAGGAATGGAGAAATTGTCACAAAGAAAGGGGACTCATGCTTATTGAGAAATGACAGGAGTTCAATCATGGTTTTGTTGAGGTCAGGTCTGAAGTGTGCTTTAGAGGGAAGGTTAGATTCTGACTGGAAACTGTCAAAACTGCAGGGAACCACGACTTTCACTTTGCTATCCAGTTTCGCTTTCACTAAAGTTGCCTGAATGTTTGTGACCGCTCCGATGACAAAGGGATGAAATTGCTCACCATAGCTTTGGAGAAATGGCTCATCACCTACAGCAATATATCTGCATAAGTAATTTTTAGGACCATAATTAGATCATTCTTCAAAGATAATTCACCCCTCCAAATTAGGCTAAGGAATGAATTTTGCAATACAGTTAAGTGGCTCCAAGCCTCCAACCAGACTACTGAAGTATATAACAAACAGATAAGGTTTTCATTAAACTGTTTAGCTGATTAAACCAACAAGAAATAGAAAGATGACACAAGGCCATCCCTCCATCTGCCCCCAAAACCTAATTTCAAAATACGTACAACGGTTTTCACTTCAGTTGTTATTGGGCAAATTACATAGGTTCCATTATGATAGAAATGCTGAATTTATTATAGTAGAAAGTCAAGAAAGAAAACGGGATAAATGGGGTACAGCTGGTTTAAAAGATTATCCAATGATTCCTGGCCACAAGAGAAAAATAAGAGTTATTTGAGTAATAGACTTTAGGTGCAGCTAGGAGTAGGGGTAATGTCTGTTGTAACTTTTTAGGTCTTTAAATCTTCCCTTTAGTCCAGAGAGAGAGATCAATCTTTTGGTGAGTGAAGTGAGCTTGGGAGAGGACTGGTCTCTCGGAAGTTCAGTAGCTTATGTTCTGTGTTTTATGCTTTGTAGTTTGTGATGTTACTTGTTTGTTTCCACAGTAATCTGACTTATTATTATTCAGTAATATCTGTTTGAATAGTCTATTTATAGTCTTCTGGTTTGTTCTATGTTTATCAAGGGTATAGGGTTCTGTCACATTAGCCAGAAGAAATGGCCAATCTTTATGAGATTCTGTTGAAGGATGAAAGAATTGATATCTAGAAGTATTATCTCTATCATTAAATCATTATTTTGAAACTAGGAAATCATCGTTTTACTTTGTCTTATATTTTTAATGTTTATGATTGTCTTCAGTAATAAAGTTATTGAATGGGACTTGGTGGGACAACGCAAGTCTGTTTGAAAATTTTGCTAGAAAGGCAAGGGGAGGGAAGAAACGTATGCTTTCCAGCAGCAGAAGAATGAAGTATAAATATTATACAAGGACAACCTGTGTCTTAAAACAAGATATAAATTTCATTAAACAATTTAGAAAAAAGCTTACACCAAGACTGCATCATAAGACTAAGCCTGCAAACTACCAGATATTTCCATAACAGAATATTCTTGAGTTGCAGCACTAGCAATTGACTTGACCAAGGTACAGATTGAAATCTTTAAAAATGACACAGCAAGCATAAAGTTTTCTTGAGACTGGAAGGTGCATTATATATGTTATAGAAACTAAATGCTACACTTTCTTCTGCATCGGAATTATGTTTCTGCTAGAGGCAGAAGTGGTAGCTGAAAATGCAATGCAACATGTTATAACATCTCCGCCTGATATTATCATCACGATATTTGGACTAGCAGACAAAACAGAGGTTAAAGTTGCAGACCCAACTTCACCTAAGGATAATCAGGCTACAAGCAAAGAAAACATATATCGGCCAGACACCAGAAAATGCATGACCCTATTTGTACTGCATACGAAAAACTGCCAAGGTAGTGTAAACGAAGGAAAATGAAACTATAATAATCTATCATATGCTATTCTTCTTGGTCTACCGTCTCAACTCCAAACCTAAGAACTAAACTTGAGTTTTCTTTCTATACCCATTCCTTTTCTTTTGTAGGAAAAAATGGTCATAAGGATTTTATACTCCTAATCCTACAATTAGTGTGCAAGTGACATGCAGGAGGTTCCATAGGGTAGGCGTAGACTCAACCCAAAGCATTGCTTCCAATGATCCTTTGATCACTTAAGAAGGCTACTATACTGCTTCTCTTAGCGCTATGATTAATCCAACACAATTAAAGCTAAATAAGATTCAGTAGTTGCTTATGGAAACTGTGTCATCATGTTTTACAGCATTGTTCTTTCCTTTACACCTTAACTATCTCAAACTTCATGGTCATTTAACTCTTCTTTTGTTCTTCAGGGGCTCATCAAGGCTAAGATGGACCAATGTGAAATTCATAAGAAATAACAAGGAAGAACCACAAGCAATATAGGCAACCAACTCAGGAGATTAACCTCTGCTATCATCAAAACCAAGAATAAACAAAATTACCCAGAAATAAAAACGCAATATCTAACCAAACCCATGAACGAAACTATAAAGCACATAGATACAGAACATACTCGATTCGGACTCCGGTTCCCCCATTAGAAAAGTATCGAGTGACATTATCATGGACCCAGCTATCAGCAGCCTTCTTGGAAGAGTTCAAGCTTCGAAGCATAGTGTTAGGAATACCCACAGTGACGCCAATGTTAGACCCAGAAAGCGCTTGAAGAACATTTGAGTCAGAATCAAAGAGCTTCACCTTGTTAATGTTGTTGGACTTCAAGAGGCTCACCACCTTGCGGGGAGGTAGTGGGTGTGATGCTAAAGTACCCCAGTTCACACCCACTGCTCGAACCCTACAAACCATGCTCGTAATGGCGAAGAAGAAGAAGATGAAACAAGAATTGGTGGGCATTGAGAGTGACTGGTGATAGTGACAACAAGTAGAAAAAGAGGGTCCAGAGTTCAGACGCCGGAAAAAGAAGAAGGAAATGCTGATTTTGGTGGGAGAATTGGGGCAGTTGAGTACAGTAATTATAACATTCAGTTCAAAAATTGTAAGGAGGCATAGCCGAGTTGGACGATGAAGCCATCATTGGCTGAGTTGGCCGAGAAAAGTAGAATAGAATAGTAGATATTTCCGGCCTCCGGAAGTGGGACAAATGGACATTTATTCTTCCAGAAAAATATAATTAAAAATAGGGAAAAAATTATTACCAAAAAAGCGGGGAAAAACAAATTGAGACTGCGAATTTATCAAATCTTTGATCATAACTGATGTGGGAATCTGGGATTTTCAATTCTAATCAAATAAACAAAATGTTAAATTGTGAAATATGAAAATGAAGTCGTTAATGTAAAATCCGATATTGTTAATATAAATAAATATGTTGTTAGTGACTCTTAAAATTTGTGCCCTCAAAATTATCATTGGTTTTTAGGATATGAAGTTGTCAAATATAAAAATAAAATCGTTAATGTAAAATATGATCTTGGTAATATAAATATAGATGTTGTTATTTACTCTTGAAATTTGTACCTTCAAAATTATCTTTGCCTTTAAGATATAAAGTTGTCAAACATAAAATAAAGTCGTAAATGTAAAGTATGATGTTGTTAATATAGTTACGAGATATTGTTATTGACCCTAAAACTTATACCCTCAATTCAAGGCGTTTGGGTCATTTGATCAGAATTGAAAATCCCAGATTCCTACTTTAATTCTAACTTTGCATTTGATAAGTTCTTAGCACCAATCTATCTTTTCTTATTTTTAATTGTGTTCTTTTAGAATTTCCCTTTATTCTTTATGTGGCATTATTTGTTATCTATCCCGCTTTTCTTTGGGCTATTACATTTATATGATGAGCATAAATTATGGGGACCCAAAGGTCAAACCTGAATTATGAGGGAAATTTTCTCCTTAAAAAAATATTGTACCACCATGGTTTATTGTAACTCCATATTGATTTAATTTCACATATAAAGAAATTGAAGTTACGGCATTTCTTAAATTGATTGAATTTTCCAAATTTTCCCTTATTAAATGATTATTAAAAATTGATGTTATACATCTTCTCTCACCCATTTCTTCCATTCAATAGGATAAAATTGAAAGATGGTCATTAATGACTATCAATGTGAACTTATATTTAAAACAACAAACTTTTTTACCAACTGAACTTATAAAAAGAATATTTGGCATTAAAAGACTTCATTGTTCTTTAGAACAAATTAAAGGAATTGTATAACCACTGAAAGATGGTTGTTCTTCCAAAAGCTCATTATAAATGAAAGTATCCAATTTGCTCATGCAGTAGTAATATTGTGAAAGAGGTTTTAAAAAATTTGTTGAATTAGTTTCTTGCCTCCATGTGGCCAAACAATGACCTTTTTGTTTCAAAAATCATGAATCCTCCAACATGCTCGACTCCATTCCCAGAAGTGAATAAAGTAACGAATGAATCTAATTATGGCCGTAAAAATGGGTGCAAACGTGGCTATGGTTCAAGCATGGCTATGGTTGTAATATGATGGTTCAAATTCTCACATGAAGCAAAATCCATGTTATTGCTATGGTGTCAAAGGTTATTGGTCTTATACCTATCGTATGCCAAGACACATTGGCAAATGGTCAAATATTGAAATAAATCATGTTGATAAGATAAGAATTATGAGCAAACTAACATTAAAATCAATTTCAGTAGTGGAAAGACGTTGATTTTCGAAAATATGGATGGGATCAAGTCAAGGATAATCAAGAAAAATTAGTAGCTTCAGAAGAGCCATCTCTTGAAGGGTTATTGCCTCTAGAAGAGAATGTTGTAGTCCCAGAAGAGACCTAAGTACCTAACATATGTGAAAATAATGAGATCTCAATAAACTATATTAAAAATGGAATCCGATGGGATCGAAATGAAGTCAACGTTGACGACATCTTTATTTATCATATAACATATGATGTAATGAAGGATAACGAGGATCATAAGCCAAAATCCATTAGCAATTACCAATAGCGAAAGGATTGACCCCTATGGAAAGACGTCATTAGTGCAAAATTAAAATCATTGGTAAAACAAAAAGTATTTGGACTTTTAGTTCATACATCTAAGATGTAAAGCCAGTTAGATACAAATAGGTCTTTTTACAAAAGAAAAATGAAAATGGAAAAATTATAAGATATGAAGCACGTCTTGTAGTCCAAGGCTTTACACAAAGACTTGTCAGTGATTTTGAAGAAATGTATTCACCAGTAGTGGATTTGATTAGCCTAGAAGTAAATGAAGGAATTGATATCCACCAAATGGATGTTGTGACTGCCTATTTGTATGGCTCGCTTGACAGTGATATTTATATGAAAGTCCCTGAAAGACTCAAAATGCCAGAATCATCTAATTCAAATTCTTGAGAACAATACTCAATTAAGTTAAATAAGTCTCTGTATGACTTGAAGCAATCAAGGTACATATGGTATAATTCTCTCAAGGAATATCTGTTAAAACAAGTGTACAAAAATGACCAAATATTTCCATGCATCTTTATAAATATTACAATATTTGGTATGGATGTCCATAAACTTTCAAGATGAGTCTTTTGAAATTCTACACTTTAAGCCATATAACCTATGACATGAATGACTTAGTGAGAGTTTTCTATGATTAATATAAATAAACTACAAAAACTTCATATTATGCCATTATGCATATTTACTCTTTTGTTGTAACTCTTGTAATGGAAGTTAAGGATTTATGGCTATAAGTAGTAGACATGTATCAAAGGTTGTAAGTTTGAAATAAAAGAATAATCACTCCCTCATTTCTCTCTATTTCTCTCTTACATTTTTTTCATCTTCCCATCTAAATCTCTCTTGTATTTTCCTTGTTTTTACAACAAAAAGTTGTTGGTTATGATTAGTTTTGATGATGTCTTATATAGATGCCATTATTAAAAGCAAAAAGATTGAGTAATATATTGGGTAATATAGTTATCTTCTAATTTGACTAATTATTATATTTAATATAGATGTCAAAGTTGAATAATGGAGATTAATCAAGAAGGAGATAAGGGATTAATGGAAAGAAGAAATTGTTGAATGGAATGAAGAATATAATTATTCAAGTTCTTATATTGATGCTAAAGGCTCTACGATCAAATGGAAGTTTGAATTGTTCAATTTGAAGTTAAAATAAGCAAAAATAAGGTTCAAGATGAGAAAACTCGAGTTAATGACAATCAAAACTCGATTTGAGTGTCTTCAACGTCTCTCGCATCTTTGGACTAGGAAACCTCGAGGTTTCACATCAAACTCGAGTTTCAACACTGATCAGCAACTCTGGTCTACTCTGTTTCACGTTCAGCTTGGGCGAGGTCTGGTAATGTGATGATATCTCCCAAACCAGATATCCGATTGAGGTGAAACTAGTAGAATATGAAAATAGATTTCCAATGCGTCATTTTGATATAAAATTCAAGCCCAAAGGTGTTCAGATAAAGGATCTATGAATTATTGAAGTTGACAGTGAAATCAACGCCACATAGCAAACCAAGCTTCAATGTTTTGAGTGTAACTCACAAACTACAAATCGGATTGAGCTGAAATTAATGGCATATGAAAGTAGACTCAAAATTATTTTCATCAAGACTTGAACAGACCAAAACGGAGTTGAGACCAGGGAGATATGGCCTTTGAAAGTTTTCAGTCAGTTCAGGACGTTGTAAAAACGCTGGTCAAGAACAGCCTTCATTCATCATATCATAACGGATATAATACAATGAGTTTGGAGCTGATTCTTCTTGCATTGGATTCTTACCTTGAGCTTGAACATGTAAACATGAGTTTGAGATTGGCCAAGAATTTTCCAAGTTTTCTCGAACAAAGCAAAACCACCGGTTTTTGAGAGAAAACTCAAGGTTTCATCACACGAGACTTCTCGCATTTTTGAAAACGAAAATGCAAAACTCGAGAGTCTCCTAAGTTTTGAACACTTGAAAACCTCCAGTTTTTAGTTTTAACATGAAAATTCCAAGTTTTCACAAGATTTGTGAAACCTCGAGGTTTGGTAAGAAACCTCGAGGTTTGACCTTGAGAGAAAACTCATGTTTTAGCCAATTTTTCAAAACCGCCAGTTTTTTAGAGAAAACCTCCATTTTTAGTTTTACACAGTTTTTCTCTAATTTTTCACATTTAAGAGAAAACTCGAGGTTTGACATGAAACCTCGAGGTTTTGTCCAGCAGAACATACATGTTTTCCTAGTTTTGAAAACCTCCGTGTTTTTGATTTTGGCGCAAAAACTCAAAGTTTTCATATTTGAATGAAAACATCGAGGTTTGGTGAGAAACCTCGAGGTTTGGCCAATGAGAGAGCACTCATCCTTTTTCTCGATTTGAAAACCTCCAGTTTCCAAGAAAACCATCTAGGTTTTGGTTTGATGCAAAATCTTCAAAGTTTTCATATTTAAACCAAAATCTCGAGGTTTGAGAGAAACCTCGAGGTTTTGCCAACCCGATAGCATTGCAATTTTTAATGTGTTGAAAACCTCCGATTTTGGATAGAAACCTCCAGGTTTTGATGTTTTGGACTAAAATTGATTTTACATGTTAAAGTCCAAAACTCGAGGTTTGAGACCAAAGCTCAAGGTTTCATCGCAGATCAGAATTTCAAATTTGACGAATTTGTAAAACCTTCTTGTTTGATCTTATACTTCCTATGATTATTCTCTAATGTTCCTAGATATGTTTAACCACTTTGTTAGTGAGTTTCAGATAAATTGGAGAATGTTTATTTGAAGGTTTAAAGCAAAAGCAAAAAGTGATGTCAGCACATTAAATGCAATACCCAGAAAGTTGCACACTTTTGGATAATATTTCGTACGCTTTTAACAAAGGATTAAAGAATGTTTTTCACATCCAGCAGCTTGCTATTCCAACGGATTTATTTTCAAGAATTCAACTTTGAACTTCGCTCAACTGGATTAAGTGGAGATTAGAGAGAAGAAGACCAAAGGTTAACCAAATCATTGTCTAATTAAGGCAACGATTTTAATGAAGATTACAATAGTCATATATTGATCTCTACTTATAATAGAAGATAGATTCAAGCCAGAAAAGGCAAGACACAAGCCTACATCTTCAAAATGCTCATACTCTGATTTTCATACTACTCACACTCTATTTTTCAATGTTTACATAGTTTATCATAAAAGTGAGATAATTTGTATTGCACTTCGGTGTTTATTCATTCACTTCGAGAGAGAAGATTTATTATAAACATCATATCATACTATTCATTTGAGAGTTACTCAAGATTGGGTGATCTTAAGAGGAAACCCATTGTTTGATTGTGTAAAGGGAGAATCTAGTGAGAGGATTTTGGTGTAATCAAGTGGGTGTATTGATTACGGTTTGTAAGGGGAGTGAATTGTGAGAGGATCTCTTGTGCCCGAATGTAATCAAGATGAAAGAAGATAGTGGATTGAAAATCTCAAGTGGATTTTGAGGACTGGACATAGGTCAAGAATTGGACCGAACCAGGATAAATCTCAGTTTTCATATTCTCTTCCCCTATCTCTTATATTTCTAGCATAATCATTTGAATATCTAACTATATGTTTATGTATAATTACTATCATACATACTACATTTACTGAGATGCAAAAAGATATTCAAAGTTCCTAAGTTTTTATTATTCACCCAATTCATCCCCCTCTTGGGTTCAGCCGGTTCTTACATTTAGTATCAGAGCTAGGCTCTTGTTTAAAGGAATTAATCATGTTAAGAGTTTCAATGGCTGATTTTGGGTGTTCCACGTTTCCAGAATGGTTTGATTTTACCATTCCACCGCTTTTCAAAGATATTGATTTTTGGTTTTGGAAAGCTAGAATGACTAGTTTTATCAAAGCAACTGATTTTCATATGTAGAATGTATTTATAAATGTTTTGATTTCAAACCAAGAAAGGATTGGACAGAAATAGAAAATAAAATGTTTTCATTGAATATTTGAGCAATGAAAATTCTTCACGATGCTTTAACCGAAAATGATTTTGAGAAAATCAAGTTTTGCTCTTGTGCTAAAGAAATTTGGGATACTCTTGATTTTATTATGCTTCTAACAAATTGTGGAAGTTGAAATGTTGATAGTTCATCTAAAACTATAAACGCATATCCACAATTGATGAACAATTGGAAGTGGAGAATGAAGAAGGAGAAATCATTGAATACTTCCATAATCCAGTCAACACAAAAGAACAAGAGGAAGAGGATTCCCTAGGAAGAGCTCATGATGATTGTGATCAATCATTATCTGAGCTCAAGATACACATGTGGTAAACAATTCCAATTCTTCTTGTGTATTAAGAAAAATGATTTTGAACATTTACATAAAATTGTTTTCAACCAATCATTGATTCTAGTTTGAAAACAAAATGTTTTGAAAATCATGCTGGAAAATCATTGGGAAGAATGAATGTTTAAATGAAGATTATTTGAATTTTACTCTAATGACTAACACAATACTTGCAAAAATATTCATAGTAAGCATCATTCTATTATTTTGCAATTATTGTGGAAAATCTGGCCATATTTCTCATATATGCTACCTTAAGCGAAATTCCAATGTGAGAAATAAATTTGTTTGGGTTCCTAAAGGACAAGCAAGGTCCATTACTAACATACAAGGACCCAAGTATAAGTGGGTACCAAATGTCCATTTAGTGCCTTGTGTGTGCAAATTGATCCAAAAAGAAAGGACATAAGGGTACGAGAGAAGATGAAAAGTCAAGAGTTTCTCATGCACCAAAAAGAAGATTCACATCCATTCAAGCAAGAGAACTCGCGGAAAATTCATTGCTAGAATTATCCAAATCAAATCATAAGAATGGATACAATGGATGTTCCACCTCAAGAACAAACTACCATAAAGTACCATTAAACTATCGTCAAAGAGAACAAAGAGGAGAATCTACATCAAATATGAGAAGACTCTTGAAGTTTATATCCCAAGACTAAATTCAAAAAGACAAAGGAAAACAATGAAGAAAATGGGTAAGCAAAGTCAATCCTCCAAGTTCCTAAGGTAAAGGTATACAATGATAAAACCTCCTATGCTATTATTTGAATTATACATTGAGAATTTATATTTTGTAACCTTAGGAATGAACATTGCAAACTATTTTTAAAATTGGACTTTCATATCCTGATTTATTTTTCAAAGAAATTGCAATGTTCAATAGGTTTAACTCTTTATGCTTACATGATGATTTGAAAAGAAAGTATTTCTTTTATGCATAGAGTCATGTTTTATTCACTATGCTTAGTTGTTCTAAATTAATGATATTCATAAGAGCATGTGAATTTTGGTTCCTACATGCTAACAATGATTGGATCCAAGTAAGGTTGGATACCAAGAAAGAAAAAGATTTATAAAGTTTTGTAGGATCAAAGAAAGCTTCTCAAGAATGCAACATAGAGAAATGATCCAAGTCTTGAGAAAGATAAACAAGCTATGCTTGATGTTGATGATGAACGTCGGAAAATGAGTCATCTACATCAAATCCATCTTAATCAAGCAAGCTTCTACAAGGACAAGAGGAATTACGGTGATATCTAATTCTTACGCTATATTGTGATTATATGAAATTCATCCTTAGGTAATGAATACTTGTCCATCATTGCATTCTATTAGCAATCAATCATTTATTCTTTCAAAAATTTTCTCAAATTGCTAAATGGACCGAAAGTAAATTTGTGCATAACTTTTCTAAGTTTATGTTTCTGAAATGCACAATTCTAAAATTTGTTTGAATTTGAATTGACTCTATTTTGTGAAAATGCATACAAATGTTTTTAAAAAGATATCCATACTTTGATTGCATTCAAATTAAATTTCAAAATTGGAAGTTAATATTACTGAATGTTGGATATGCTTCAAATTTGTCGAGTTTTTCCTATCATTCACATATTGATCTTTGGTATTCAATATGATGCTTGAACTCCTCATTCCTTATTCTCAATCAAGTTAGATCTTAAATCTAACAAGTTGATTATCTATATGAGTTTCAAGCTTATCTCCATAGAAGAATTCAATTTGTGAAAACTTATGCTTATTGGATAAATCCAAGTTATTATTATGAATGTCATTAAATGTTTATTCCATTAAGCATTATGAATGTTCTTATATTTTCATCATCCATGAAAGCTTATTATGTTACTCAAACATCGGCATTTGTCTACATCCATATTTTGAGTAACTAGTATATTCATATTCTTGCCTTGAGTGTTCTTAATTTTTATAAGAAGCAAAACTATTTTGGTCAATAGCAAAGTCATTGTGCTCATATATTCATGTTATGCTAAGCATGTTTCGATAATGCTCAACCTTATGACTTTTGCTTTTGAGAAAATTCTTCAACCTGTTAATTGCAATGTTCAACATGTTTTCTAAAACTGAAGCATACTGATATATTCATTAAACCTATTGAATTCCACCATGTTTTAAAGTGATCATTGTTTTTTCAAACATGTTTCAAAAATGAATCTTTCATTCATCAAAATTTTGATTTCATAATGCATTATTATAGTTTGAAAGAACATTTGAGATTTGAAACATTTTACATATTTCATTCTTGGAAAATATGATCTCATTCATAAACTATTAGTCGATAAATGCTTATCTTTATGGATAAGATTTTCTATGCTCAAACTTACATGTATTTTATATATAACATCTATTCATCATAAAGTATATTCCAACTTGTCATTGAGAAATAACATTTTTGATATCATTTAGTTGTTACCCTATTTGATTCATTGGAATGAACTTATTTGATTGGGTAAAACTATGTTTCGATCTTTGCTTGTTATACTCTTTGCTTCAATATCATATAGTTAAATCATATAAGAGCATAAGAGTTCTTATCTCTAATCTTGTGTGGACTCAAGAATCATTGAGTACCAAAGAACTTACATTTGTTTTGCAGGATGTCTGTTCTTGCATTGGAAAATAGAGATAAACAGAGAAAGATAAGCTTGTAAGCTCCTCTCATGTGAACTACAAGCGATGGCTATAGAGTCATGGACGTCACATGAGTAACCACAAGCTATATGGGAAAGGAACTTCAATAATCCTATATTGAGCTTACCACAAACAATATTGAAGTTCATCACTTCTGTGAATGACAAGATTAGGCAACTCTGTGAATTGATCAACCAAAACTTCAAGATCTTATCTAGCAAGAGGCTTAGATCAAGATGATGCAGGAGTGTACCAGCCTGATAAGAAGAGCCGCTGGTCACAGAAACTCATCCTTATGCATCAAATATGGGAGTTCCTCAAGATTGATCACATCATCAAATATTGGCTAGCCAGTGATGCATCTATGGATAACAGATGATTATGACTCAAGTAATTACGATATTACTTGAGTGAGGTATTGTATTTTGAAATAATGTTCATATATCATAATCATTTCTCTACTCTCTCATCACTCTTTAGGCTAACATGATTTTATCACATGAAGTTTAGCCTAAAAACACTCATTTTTAAAATGATCCTTATGCTTCAAACTCTTTTATCATCATAAAAGCATAAGTGATTTATTCATACCAAATTCAAGTCCACCCAAGTGAACTTGAAAGTTCTTAATACGAGATATCATGTTATGTCCTTTGAGTTGAAAAATTTCTAAACCTCATAACATTTGGTATCACATTATTATTTGGTATCATGAAAGGGAACTTCATTTTAGCCATGCATTCATTAAGGGGAGCTTCATATTCACATGTGTTTTATATTTCAAAAGCTCATCTCTTTTATTTGAAGAAAACCCTTTAAGCATACTCATCTACATTCACTATGTTCTATTAGTTTTGATGATGAGTTAAGTTCATATTTGAAAATATCTTATATTTTCCTTTCATTATTTTTATTTGAAAATATCATTTAGAAAGGAATACTTTGATATCTGGTTGCACTAACAAATCTCTTTTGCAAAGAAAGTTTTCAATTCATAGCAAGAGATGTGGTTATGTGTTACAACTTTGGCGATCAATCCTTAAAGCCGAGATATGCTCTACATAGATGATCTATGAAGAAAAAGCAAAGGATGGCGATCAAAGTACTCGATTAGATTCATTCGGATGAGATACAACTCAAGAAGCCGTACTTTAGTCTCATTTCACACCTCGAGGCTATTCGAGCACATCACAGATCTTAAAGCTAGCAAATGGACTTCACAAATCGTTCATCAATTTGCAAAAACAATATGAGCATTTCTAATCTCTATCTTTTTATATTCGAGAAATTTTACACATGTTTGGTATATATACATTTTTTGTGTGAAACCTCTCCAAATTCTTTCAAATTTGTTTTTCATAAAAACATTCCAAATTGCATCATATTTAGAATGAAAATCGGGGAGAGAAAATCAGTTCTTTGACTCTTACTAATCTGGTTTCATATTTGTCTCTCTAAATATTTCTTCTTTACTTCAACTTTTTGCTAATGACAAATAAGGGGGAGAGAATAGCAAGAAAAATATGTTGGGTCTAATATATTTTCATATTCATACATATTTTTCTTAAAGTATTTGCCATCATCAAAAAGGGGGAGAATGTTGGTTATGGTTAGTTTTGATGATGTCTTATATAGATGCCATTATTAAAAGCAAAAAGATTGAGTAATATAGTTATCTCCTACATTGACTAACTACTATGTTTAATGTAGATTAGTCCAAGTTGAATCATGCAGAATAATCAAGAAGGAGATAAGGGATTAATGGAAAGAAGAACTTGTTGAATGGAATGAGAATATAATTATTCAAGTTCTTATATTGATGCTAGAAGGCTCCAAGATCATATGGAAGTTCGAATGGCTCAATTCGAATTAAAACAAGCAAAAATGAGGTTCGGATGAGAAAACTCGAGTTAATGACTCAAAACTCAAGTTTTGAGTGTCTTCAACGTCTCTGGCATCTCTGGACTAGGAAACCTCGAGGTTTCACATCAAACCTCGAGTTTTCAACACTGATCAGCAACTCTGGTCTACTCTGTTTCACGTTCAACTTGGGTGAGGTCTAGTAATTCGAAGATATCTCTCAAACCAGAGATCCGATTGAGGTGAAACTAGTGGATATGTTAATAGACTCCCAATGCATCATTTTGATATAAAATTCAAGCCCAAAGGAGTTCAGATCAAGAAGCTATGAATTGTGGAAATTGACTGTGAAATTCACGCCACACAGCAGACCAAGCTTCGATGTTTTGAGTGTAACTCACAAACTACAAATTGGATTGAGCTGAAATTGGTGGAATATGAAAGTAGAATCAAAAGGATTTCCATCAAGATTTGAACGAACCAAAACAGAGTTCAGACTAGGGATATATGGCCTTCGAAAGTTGACCGTCAGTTCAGGACGTTGCAAAAACGCTGGTCAAGAACAGCCTTCATTCAACGGATCATAACGGACATAATACAATGAGTTTGGAGCTGATTCTTCTTGAATTGGATTCTTACTTCAAGGTTGGACATGTAAACTTGAGTTTGAGATTGGCAAAGAATTTTCCAAGTTTTCTGAACTGAGCAAAACCGCCGGTTTTCACAGAAAACTCAAGGTTTCATCACAGAGACTTCTCGTATTTTATGGAAAATGCAAAACTCGAGGTTTCGGTAAAACCTCGAGGTTTGGCCTTACTGAGAGAGTCTCCTAAGTTTTGAACACTTGAAAACCTCCAGTTTTGTCTGAAACCTCCAGTTTTTAGTTTTAACATGAAAATTCCAGGTTTCACGAGTTTTGTGAAACCTCGAGGTTTGGTAAGAAACCTCGAGGTTTTGCCTTGCCAGAGAAAACTCATGTTTTAGCCACTTTTTCAAAACCGCCGAGTTTTGTGAGAAACCTCTAGGTTTGATTCCTGATGTTTTTCTCAAAGTTCCCATAATTAAGAGAAAACTCGAGGTTTCGGACAAACCTCGAGGTTTGTCCAGCAGAGCATCTATGCTTTCCCAGTTTCCAAAACCTCCAGTTTTACTTTAAAACCTCCAGGTTTCTATTTTGGCGCAAAAACTCAAAGTTTTCATATTTGAGTAAAAACTCGAGGTTTGGTGAGAAACCTCGAGGTTTTGGCAACGAGAGAGCACACATCCTTTCTCTGATTTGAAAACCTCCAGTTTCCAAGAAAACCTCCAGGCTTAGGATTGGCGCGATTTCTCAAAGCTTTCATATTTAAACCAAAACTCGAGGTTTGGTGAGAAACCTCGAGGTTTTGCCAACCCGAGAGCACCGAACCTTTTAATGTGTTGAAAACCTCGGTTTTGGATAAAAACCTCCAGTTTTGATGTTTTGGACTAAAATCGATTTTACCTGCTACAGTCCAAACCTTGAGGTTTGAGACCAAACCTCAAGGTTTCATCGCAGATGCAGAAATTCAAATTTGACGAATTTGTAAAACCTTCTTGTTTGATCTTAATACTTCCTATGATTATTCTCTAATGTTCCTAGACATGTTTAACCGTTTTTTTAGTGAGTTTCGAGATAAATTAGAGAATGCTTATTGAAGGTTTAAAGCAAAAGCAAAAAGTGATGTCGAACATTAAATGCAAAACCCGAGAAAGTTGCATACTTTTGGATAATCTTTACGTACACGTTTAACAAAGCATTAAAGATTGCTTTCCACATCCAAATTTTGCTATTCCAATGGATTTATTTTCAAGAAGTCAACTCTGAACTTCTGCTCAACTGGATTAAGAGAGAGAAGAAGACAGATTCAAGCCAGAAAAGGCAAGACACAAGCCTACGTCTTCAAAATGCTCATACTCTGATTTTCATACTACTCACACTCTATTTTTCAATGTTTACATAGTTTATCATAGAAAGTGAGTTAATTTGTATTGCACTTCGGTGTTTATTTTATTCACTTACGAGAGAGAAGATTCATTATAAACATTCTATCTGTTTATTTGAGAGTTACTCAAGATTGGGTAATCTTGAGAGGGAAAGCATTGTAACCTTGCATTTTGTAAGGGGAGTATCTCGGTGAGAGATTTGGCTTCACAAGTGCTTGGGTGAACTTGTGGGATTGTAAAGGCTTCTCTTGTGCCCGAATTAAATAAGAGGATAGTGAATTGAAAATCTCAAGTGGAGCTTGAGGACTAGACGTAGGTCAAGGATAGGCCGAACCAGGATTAATCTCAGTTTGCATATTTTCTTCCCTTATCTCTTATATTTCCAGCATATATGTTTGAATGACTGTCTATTGCTTTAGAACTCTTTACTGTCATACAAACTGGTTTTACTAAGTTGCAAAAAGATTTTGAAAGTTCCTAAGTTTTTATTCTTCACCCAATTCACCCCCCTCTTGGGTTCAGCCGGTTCTTACAAAAGTTAATACTCCTCATGTCCTTAATATGAAACATATTTAGGGAGTTGATATTAATCTAAAATATAAAACATAATTTTCATATTTGTCAACATTTTTTCTAATTTATCCTTGTTGATGTTCCCTCAACAATAATTAAGGAAGAGAGGAAATTAGGAAATTAAGGAAGATAACTAGAGTGTTTTTTTAGAAAACATATTGACTAGTTTAACTAACTTCATTATTAATCTCATCATATTAGATAAACATGTATTATATTAAGGACATGAGGAAGTAAGTTAAAGTTATTATTTTATTTTTTTTAACAATATATATGTATGTATGCATGCACGCACGTACAAACACACATATATACACACACATAGACACACACACACACACACACACAGATATATATATATATATATATTGAAGTTGCCACTATAAGCTTGTAATCTATTTTACACATTATTTTATAAATATAAAATTAAAAACAAAAACTTTTTTCATTAAAGTTATCTATCAAAAAATTAATCAATATCGATATACTTTTATAAATCTCGTGGTTCCACATGATGATTGGTCTTGTTCGATATAGAACACGAGATGTCGGCCGAGGGTGGTATATTGATCTTGGATGGATAGGTGGCTCGAATATCTATGGAGGAGATAACCGGGAGAGCTTAGGATCACCGTACACGACAAAGGGGTGGTGTGTGTGCACGGTGAGACCGTATGTAAATAGTCTAGGTTAGAATGTGTGCACCTTGTTACCCGCCCTCTCGTATTTATAGAGGTGTCTCGGTGCGATATCCGGGCACGTCATTAATGGCGGGCCATTAATGGGCGGATATCGGATGATACGCCTTTAATGGGATGTGTCATTAATGGGGCGGATATCCGGGATGTGCCATTAATGGGACGTGTCATTAATGGGCGTGTATCTCGGTAGGCCGTTATGATAGGGGTGGATTCTGACTAGCCGGGATTTCTGGATCTCCTGCTATGATTAGCGGATTACGCCTCCTGGCTCCGCTTGGGCTGTGCTATGGACTTGGAGCTTTTGGGCCGGTCCGTAACGATTCTTGCCGCCTCGGCTCATTCGGGCTTACGGGCGGCCGAGGTGTATGATTCCCCTGGCCCGGTTTGTGATTGGGGGCCTGTGCTTCAGCCAACCCGGCTTCTGGTGCCGCGGCTTATCCCTATTGTGGTAGTCTATGCGGTGCCCTGGGTCATGCCTGACCGGGGCGTACTGGGCGGCCTCGGATTTACGTGGTTAGTCCCCTGATCGTGGGTAAGTCATTTGGTCTTCTCTCCGTAGGCGCCATTATTGCTGCTTTACACCTGGCTTGTCCTGATTGGAAAGGGTCTGCAGCCGTCGTGCCCCTCCGAGTGTCGATTTGCGTGCACATTTAATGCTCCTACGTCACTCTGTGCATTTCCCATTGTGTCTGTGTTCAAAGACCGAACTGCCCCCGGCATTCCCTCTCCTTCTTCTTATATGAAGTATTTGCTTCGTGTTTGCGTATTTCATTATTTCCTGCTTACAACTTTGCTGTGAACTTGCTCCGAGTTTCTTCTATCAAAACTCCATTGTTCTCCATTTTCTTTGTTCAAGTCTCCTTCTTCTTACTCACGCAGGTATTTTCCGTCCTTCTCTTTACTCTTTTACGGCATATTTCGTACCGTTAGATATCCTCTGGTCTCTTATCTACATTTCCCGTTCCTTTTTCTCTCTGGTTTTCTGAGTATCCCTTTAAGATCAGTTTCTGGGTTTTGTTGCTTTTGACACATACGCGCCTCTCTTTCGACGTAAAGCTTGTAGTTCTTAGGTTATAGTTCCTTTTCTGATGGATAGAAATAGGCATTTCCCTCGACCCAGATCAACGCTCACCCCTGAGGAAGAGGAGTTTCTTCGTACTCGTTACCCAAGAGCTTCCTATTGGGTTCTTGGAACTGAGCTTCCGGAAGCAAAGAGGTTAGCCCCTTTACTTCGAGGTGGGAATGGTTCTTCCGAACGAATCGGGCCCCAACCCGTACCTGCTAGAGTTCTGTCGCCTTCTTCAGTTCCGAGTTCCCGCATACAACGTTCCTACCTTATCACCTTTACAGCCGGGGTTGGTTCCTTTTGCCGGCTCCGGTCTCCTGCCTTGTTGGCCCAACCGCTCAACTTTTGTGAGGGTCCACCCTCTGCGAGCTTGGACCGTTATCCTGATGATTATCTCGGCCCCTGCTGGGACTGCTTGGTCGAAGGCTCATTCCACATTGCGCGCGGCGAAGACTCCAGAGCTTCCTTGGTTCTGGGTTCTTGCCGGCATCGGCGTCCTTCGGGCCCCTCTTCTGGCGTGCCCTTTCGTCCGAGTCCGCCATCTGTTTTGCCTTCTAACATTCTTTTACCAGGTATTTCCAACTCTGCTAATTTCATTTTATGTTGCATATAGGTTAATGGCTCCGAAATCTTTGCCTTCAAAGAAAAAGGCCGAGGCTGAGGCATTGGACTCTTCTAGTCCACCCGAGGCCCTGTGTCATAGGTATCCCTGGGTGTCCCATGAGGTCTTGAAGACCCGGTCCATTATGTCAGATGCAGACATTGCCCGGTTGGATCTACCCACCATTGAGGGGTGCGTCCTACGCCGCCGAGGCCGACGAGCTTTTGTTTGTGTTGAACGGGAAGTAGGCAGTCCCAATTTCTTTTATTTTTACCGGGATTATCTTACTCAAGTCGGTGTTTGCTTCCCTTTCACCCATTTCCAAATGCTGGCCCTGATGCACCGAGACTTGCGCCGTCTCAACTTCATCCGAACGGGTGGGCTTATCTTGTAGCGTTTGAGCAACTGTGTCGCTCCTACCCGGTTCCAATTCCCTTCTCGACCAATCTTTTCTTCTACTACTTCGGCCCCTTTACCCCTGGCTCTCCCAAGGAAGGTGACAAGTTAAAAGGGCTGGTGTCTCTCTCGCGTTAATCCCGATCGGAAACTCATGAAGCCCTTCTCCGATTCATTTAAGCGGTTTAAGAATGCGTTTTTCAAGGTTGTCGCCGTGCACGGTAAGCCGACTTGGTTTTTGAAAGGGGCCGAGGCCGCGACGTAGAGTGGTGTTTCCCTTTATATTGGATGGAGAGTCACCACAAAGCCACCCCCTCATCCTTCATTTCGCAAGATGATCTCCTACTCGAGATGGCCCCTCACGTCCCCTAGGTTGGACGCCTACGTGGAGAAGTATGGCATCCGGAGAGGCAGCCTTTTTCATATCCGGGGAGGGATCTAGGCCGATCCCTCTACTTGTAGGAGTCCCTTATTTTCCATGCTCCTTATTTTTTTGGTCATGTTTTGTATATTGTTGGCGTACTTGGTGTTTATTCCTGATTTCCCTTTACATGTCCTTTTCAGCTCAAGACATGAAGGCCCTTCCAGGTTACTTGAAGAAAGTGAATCCAGCCGCGGCATCTCCGAGTGGTCGGTCCCGAAAACGGGCCGTCCCTGTCAAGACTGCTGTGCCCGAGGCTAATGCCTCTGTTGTGACGAAGAAGGCTAAGGTTTTAGACGTCGAAAAGTCGGTTCCATCCGTACCCTCCGGATCACCTCAGGCAGTTGTTTCTGATACTTCTAAAGGGAAACAGGCTACTGTCTCGGCAGGTGAAACTGCATCTACGGTGGTCGCGACCACTCCTTCGGCATCGGTTCTTCCGGTGCCTTTGCCAACTCCGCCTCCTCCCCCTCCTTCAACCGGGCCCTCACGTCCTTCTTCAGTGCTTCCTCGCAGTTTCATATAGGACAAGGGGGTGACCGATGAGCTGGACATCGCGTTCCTCCCCCCCCCGGGAATTTATGGAGAGTCGGGCCTTGTCCCCGCTTAGCGCTGAGGAGGTGCTTGCAGCGGAGCGGTACCTGTGTAAATCTATTGGTTTGCTGCAAGCTTATGTTATTGTGAGGGAGAAGTACACTTTGGCAGATGTAGAGAATAGACGGCTGAAAGCATCTCAGGGAGAGGTTGCGGCCCAGCGAAAGGCTTTGGAGGAGACGGCGTCCACAAAAAAGGCTTTGGCCGATGCTGAGGCCAAACTGCACCTTATGGAGGAGGAGCGGGATGCCGCCCGGCTTGAACAGGATGCTTCTAAGGCCGTGTTTGTGAAGATGGAAAAAGATCTGCAACAGGCGCGAGAAGGGGCGGAGAAGTCAGCCTCTGAGTGTGTCCGGGCCCAGAAGGCGCTGGGCGAGAGTATGGAAGCGGTGAGAACCCTTCAGAAACAGGGTGATACGCTATCTTCTAAGGTTACAACAGCCGAGGTGGCCCTCGCCGTAGCACAGCAGGCGCGCTTGGAGTCCGACGAACTCTTAAAGCAGACAGCCGCGATTGCTTTGACAATGCCCTGGAGCAGATCCAGTTCCTGAATCCGAAGACGAAGCTGAACCTGGACGGCTATGACTTTCGCGCCTTTGTTGAGGACGGAGTCTTAGTTCCATATCAACCTCCTTCCGCCAATCCGTCCTGATCCGAAGAAGAGGGAGGAGATTCGGGTGCGGAGAGCGTGGCATCCAAAGGCTCTCATGAGGCCGGCCCGTCTAGTTAAGTTTGGCTTTGGTCTTTAGTGGGCGTCTGTGCCCCTTTCTTTTGAAGGTTTCCGGCATCTCGCCGTTGTGTAACTATTTGTGAATATTTTTTATGACTTGTGGATGAATTATTGCTTCACCCTTACGCCATTTTATAAATTCCATAGTTGAAATTTATTGATCGTATCGAGATACGAGTCGTTTACTCGACCAACATTTGAAGTGTGGGAGTGTGGGACGAGGGTTGTACATCTTAACCTCTGGGGGTGTTAACTTAACCGCACTGTCTCATTCCGGCTTGACTAGTCAGAAAAGTTGATAGGAACCGAATTAAGGGCGAGGCCGTCACATGTCGACCGAGGTGTCTACTACCTCAAATCTGACATTTTGACTTGATCAGGGTTGGAATGACAGCATGCTTTCTTAAATTGGGCGAGTGTTGACGCGTCAATTTCGCGAAGGCCACGTATGGCATTTTCGCCGAGCTCTTACCAATGCACATCGGAGTACAACGGCCGGTGTCATACATCTAGATGTTTTTATGTTTTTGACCGGGTGTAAGTACCTCAGAGTCGGGTTTTTGCCGGGCTTAGTGGCCTCGGCTTCCTGCTTAAGCAAATAATTGTGCACATTGACGCCTTTCCTTGAGGGATTCCTTCATTAAATAAAGCAGCTCTAAAGAGCATACAAATGGTCATAAATTATTCAAATGCAAAGCAAAGAACGGTTGGAAAGCAATTGGAAAAAACATAAGAGAAAATAAGAAATGACCGAGCAGTAGCCTTGGTATTTGCGGGGCCGAGCCTTGGCCTAGCTGTAATAGATCTTTAGCTTATCGGCATTCCATGTCCTTCTAACCGGCTTCCTTGCCAAGGTTTCGAGAACATATGCCCCAGCATCGAGCTTTTCTTTAATACGATATGGACCTTCCCAATTTGCTGCCAGTTTTCCGTCTCGGGAATTCTTGTTTCCTATGTCGGCCCGCCGAAGTACCAAGTTACCTCGGTTGAAGGATCGTGGTCGAACCTTACGATTGTATTTTGCCGCGAGCAACTGCTTGGCGGAAAGTTCCCGGCAATGAGCTGTGACGCGGATCTCGTCTATTAGGTCCAGTTCTGTCTTTAAGGCGTCGTCATTTGACGCCGGTCCTTCTGTCCGACTCGATCTTCCTCCATGATGGTTGCCCGATTTCACCGGGATCATTGCTTCACATCCATATGTCAGCCGGAGTGGGGTTTCCTGGGTCGAGGACTGCACACTCGTCCTGTAGCCCCATAGAACACTATGGAGTTGTTCGGTCCAGTGAGAGTCGACCTTTAACATGCGTTTCTTCAACCCGTCAAGAATGATCTTATTGGCTGACTCGGCCTGGCCATTAGGCTCGCGGATGTTCGACGGAGGAGAAGTGTTATTGGATGTCCAAGTTGGACATTAAGGCCTGGAATCTATGGTCCGTGAACTCGGGTTCCATTGTCGTGACGACTTCGGGTATCCCGAATCGAGCAAAGATATTATGACGAACGAATCTCATAATCCCGGACGACGTGATCGTAGTTAATGCCTCCGCTTCAATCCATTTGGTGAAGTAGTCCTGGCGACAATGAGCCATTTGAGTTGTCCAGTGCCGGTTTGAATGGTCCCGAATATCCATTCCCCATTTATAGAAGGGCCAGGGGGTCGGCATCCCTTTTAACTCCGTCGGAGGTGGCCATAAGATCCCGGCATGTTTCTGGCAACTGTGACACCGCTTGGCGGCTTCCATGGCGTCATGCTTCATGGTGGGCCAATAATAGCCGGCTCGTAATGCCTTCTTTGCCAGAGCCTTGGCCCCCATGTGTTGGCCGTTGCATCCCTCATGTATTTCGGTCAGTACGTACCTTGCTTTGGACTCACCAAGGCATCACATCATTGGGCAGTGTACTCCTTTCCTATACAGCTGATCATCGACCATAGTGTAGATGGCGGCTTCTCGATCGCTTCTTTGCGAGACTCGGAATCTGTTGGAATGATCCCCCTTTCCGGGTAATCTTCAATTGGTTTTCTCCGGTCGAGGCGGATGAGATAGTCATGATGCATGTGGGCTCGGCCAAATTCCGTTGGATGACCGTTCTATGACTCCCGGACCTTTGGTACTTGCGAGTTTGGAGAGAATGTTGGCTGGGCATTCTCTTCTCTCGGGATATGAGAGATAATTACCTCTTCGAATTCCGTCATTACCTCTTTTGCTCTGTTTAAGTACTTGGCCAACAAGGGGCCTTTTGTTTAATAGCTGCCATCGATCTGTGCGGCGATGAGTTGTGAGTCGGTGAACACCTTAACCCGCCTTACTCCGCTTTCTTTTGCTTGAGACAATCCGGCTAAGAGGGCCTCGTACTCGGCTTGATTGTTGGAAGTCGGGAACTCAATTTGGAGGGAATGCTCGGAGCGACTCCTCGGGGCTTTCAACAATGACTCTGCTCCACTACCTTTTGGATTGGAAGATCCGTCAACAAATACCCTCCAAAATTCCTCGTTAGCCAAAACCGAGTCAATTCCACGATGAAGTCCGCCAATACCTCGTGATTTGATCGCCCGCTCGGCCTCAAAAGTGATGTCGAATTCGGACGGTTCAATCGCCCAGCTTGTCATTCGCCCGCCAAATCGGGTTTGTGCAAAATGCCGGATTGGACCGCTTGGTCCGGACTACAATCCGATGTCCCTGGAAGTATGGGCGAAGCCGCCTTGCCGTTGTTAGTAATGCGAACGCCATTTTTTCAGCGTTTTGTAACGCCTTGCTCACAAAGTAGATGGGCGTCTGTCCGGCCTCGGTTTCTCTTACCAAGGCGGCGCTTACCGCTTCATCTCCCACCGAGAGGTACAAGAACAAGGTCTCCCCTTGCTCCGGCTTCGTTAGTACCGGAGGGGTTGCCAAACATCTCTTAATTTCTTCAAAGGCGGTCTCACAATCCGTATTCCATCCTACCTGGGTTTCTTTCTTTAATAATGTAAAGAAAGGTAAAGCCTTCTCGGCGGACCTCGGTAAGAATCTTGTCAAGGCCGCCAAGCGACCTGTTAATTGCTAAACTTCCTTCTTGGAGTTGGGGACTTGCATGTCTAGCACGGCCTTGCATTTGTTCGGGTTGGCCTCAATCCCACGATTGGTCAGCATAAAACCCAGGAATTTCCCGGCGGGCACTCCGAATGCACATTTGGCCGGGTTCAACCTGATTCGGTATCGTCTTAATTTGTCAAACGTCTGCTCTAGGTCCCGGATATGCTCCTCTGGGTGTTTTGAATTCACGATCATATCGTCTATATAGACCTCCACATTTCGTCCGATTTGATCCTCAAAGACACGATTCATCATTCGTTGGTATGTAGCTCCGGCATTCTTCAATCCGAATGGCATGACGTTGTAGCAATAGTTAGCCTTGTTCGTCATGAAGGCGGTTTTTTCTTGATCCTCGGGGTGCATGGCAATCTGATTATAGCCGGAGTAGGCATCCATAAAGGAAAGCAACTGGTACCCGACTGAGTTATCCACTAGCTGATCAATGCTGGGCATAGGATAGGAGTCTTTTGGACATGCTTTATTCAGATTGGTGTAGTCAGTGCACACCCTCCATTTACCGGTTGGTTTTAAGACCATGACCACGTTCGAGAGCCAAGTCGTGTATTGTACTTCTTTGATGAATCCGGCGGCAAGGAGCTCTTCAATGTGACTCTCAAGGGCTTTCTGCCTGTCGTTTGAGATATTCCTCCTCTTCTGGGCTACTGGTTTTGACCCCGGCCATATGGCGAGCTTGTGACAACAGAAGTGTGGGTCGATCCTTGGTATTTCGGCTGACGTCCAAACGAAGACGTCCTGGTTTTGTCTTAAGAATTTGATCAGTCGCGCTTTTATATCTGCGTCCATGTCCCTGCCGACTTTAGTTGTTTTGGAGGGATCCGTCCCGAGGATTAATTCCTCCAACTCCCCTTCCGGCTCTGGGCGTGGGTTTTCTGGTTCACGGAGGTCCAGCTCTACCGTGTTAACTGATTGCCGAGGCCACCCCTCATTTCTGACATCGGTCATCACCTCGTTGGTTCGGAGCCGCGGCGGGGATGACAGTCCTTCCTCCTCAACACGGAGAGTTTCGAAGTAACATTGCCGTGACGCTTTCTGGTCTCCGGACACTTCAACCACCTGATTCTTATCATTGATCATTTTCAATTTCTGGTGCTTAGTGGACGCCAGCATGTCCCAATTGTGTATAGTGGGTCGGCCCAATATAATGTTGTAAGGAGAGCAGAAGTCGGCCACTACGAACCTTACCCGTTCTGACTTGAAGGCTTCCTTGGTTCCCAAGGTTAATCTGAGGTCGATATATCCTTTTGGGAAGGAACGCTCTTCATTAAACCCGATTAGGGTAGATTTGCACGGCTTTAGGTCTTCAACATTGAGGTGCATCCTCTGGTATGCATCCCAGCTTATGATGTCGGCCAAACTTCCCACGTCCACAAATATCCGTTTGACACGACAGTTCACGACGATCCCGGTGATGACCAATCCGTCTTGGTGGCCGAGAATAACCTCCTTGAGCTCCTCGTCCGTGAAGACCAATGGGGGTGGTTTCAGTTTCGATGAGGTGCCCTTAAACTTTGGTACATCTTTTACCGTCAACACCTCCCGCAGGTATTTCTTGCGCTGGCTTATAGTATCTCCACCTCCTCCGAAGCTGCCGCTGATCCCATTGCACTGGAGATCAGCATCTGGGTAACCCTCGGGAGGGCCGGTTTTCTGTTTCTTCTCAGGTTCCAGAGCATCCATAGCCGGACTCCTACTTCGATGGCTACTATTCCGCCTGCTTTTTTTCCCTTGAGTTTTGATGACGTATTGGCGCAGTTTCCCTTCTCTTACAAACTTTTCAATAACATCCCTGAGTTCATAACATTCGTCGGTGGTATGACGGGAGCGGTCGTGGAAAGTGCAGAACTTTCCCGGTCTCGTATTGGACCGGTTTCGAGAGGCCTCGGCTTGGTCACCCTTTTCATCTCGGTCGGGCTACCTCCTTTTGATTGCGAACGCGGGACATTCAAGGGGTGTAGTTGCCGTATTTCCCCTTATTGTCCGTTCTCTCTTGCCGAGGTCGGCTCTCTCTGCCGCGTCTGCGGGGTTCCGCCTTGTGCTTGTCCGTCAGATCCCTTCTTTTGGGGGATGAATTCCTCACCTTCTCAGGCTCATCAGCATTGGCAATTTCCATTTGCTCGACGTCTAGGTACTTCTTTGCTTCGGTATAGAATTCAGTCAATGAATATACTCGATTCTTGCACAGATGTCGGGCCAGGCGTGTCGTTGGGTCCAGACCGTTGACGAGGCAATGTACATGGACCTCTTCGGATAATGATCGTACATGTATTGTCGTATCTCTGAACCGATCCAGGTACTTCTGCAACGTTTCGCCCTTCTTTTGCTTTACTTTACTCAACGTGAATTGAGATTTTGGTTGTTTCTTGCTGGTAGCAAAGTGCAATTCAAACTTACACCCGAGGTCTTCAAAGTTCCGAATGGAATTATTGGGTAATGAACTCAACCATTTGTGGGCCGGCCCGGTTAACGTGGCCGAGAAGAGTCTTAAGATGACCGGACCTTCTATTGACCTTACCCACATCAACTTTTCAAATATCTCCAGGTGATGACGTGGATCCTGGGTCCCATCATACTTGGGGAGATCGGCTAGGTCGAAATTCTTCGGGTAGGGAGCCGTGGCCGTTGCTCGAGAGAATGGGGTCCCACCTGCGCCAGCCAAGTATTTCATCCTATACTGCCGCGGGGATCCTCGTGTCCGAGGCGTAGTGATCGCCTCGCGTAGCTCGTCTGAGTCGTGATCACGGTCTCGATTTTCCTGGTCTTTATTGCCATCATGGAAGTCTTCTCGGCCTCGGTCTTCCGCGTCCCGGATCCGCAAAGGTCCCTCCTTGTTCCTCCTAGGGGTCGGTTGGTGTTCTCGCTCCTTTCTGGCGTCCCCCTCATTCCTGTCACGGGGGCGCCGATTCGATTCTGGGCTGGTACGCGGACTATTGCTATCCAGACGTACAACCTCCTTCCCCTTACGAGGGCTTCTCTGGGTTCCGCGTTGAAAGAGGTTTTCAAGTTTTTCCTCTATCATCAATTCCAGAGCATGAAATTCTCTTGCCTTTGGAGGTGGTCTAGCTTTTCCTTGTTTTCGAACCTTTGAATCATGGACTCTTGGGTTCTCCTTAGGATGCGGACGTCGGTGTCTAGTACTCCGAGCGTCCGGAGCCGGGGCCGTCTGGGCCTGGACTCTTGGCGGCCCCTCGTGCAAAGATTCGTCGAGGGAAGGAGAGGTGCTCTCCGTGTCCGTAACGTGTCCCTCTGGAGTCTTTCCTCGGGGGGTTGATCATGAGCCTGCGGTCGACTCGGCCCGGCCTGAGGTTGATTTGGAGGTACCATGCTTTCCTCGTTCGGCCGGTTCGACCGCTGGCTTTGCGTGTGGCTTCTGGTGTTAGCCATTAGTGGTCACGGGGATAGAAATTTAAGGTTCCCCACGGTCGGCGCCAATGTTCTGATATAGAACACAGATGTCCAACCGAGGGCTGGTATGTTGATCTTGGATGGATAGGCTGGCCTGGATATCTATGGAGGAGACAACCAGGAGAGCTTAGGATCACCGTAAACGATAAAGGGGTGGTGTGTGTGCACAGTGAGACTGTATGTAAATAGTCTAGGTTAGAATGTGTGCACCTTGTTACCTGCCCTCTGTATTTATAGAGGTGTCTGGTGTGATATCCGGGGCACGTCATTAATGGCGGGCCATTAATGGGGCAGATATCGGATGATACGCCTTTAATGGGACGTGTCATTAATGGGGCGGATATCCGGGATGTGCCATTAATGGGACGTGTCATTAATGGGGTGTGTATCTCGGTAGGCCGTTATGATAGGGGTGGATTCTGCCTAGCCAGGATTTCCAGATCTCCTGCTATGATTAGCGGATTACGCCTCCTGGCTCCGCTTGGGCCGTGCTATGGACTTGGGGCTTTTGGGCCGGTCCGTAACAGGTCCAAATGATATACTTACTTAGCTAATCTAAGGGATTTTGTGGCACCCTCGATTGTTTGCTTACATTGATAATCATATCTTTGCATGTAATTCATTGAATAGTTTCGATCGGTTCATTGAATTGTGTCTTATATTGGTGATTTGCTTACATGGTCATCATTATCTTTATATGTGGTTCAATGAATTGTTTTGGTTCACTGTATAATTGTGTTGTACATTGTACATGGTTGTTTAATCATTTAATTCTTGGGAAAATCTCACTCCCGTCCTAAGAACTAGAAAAAAAAAATCAAAAAAGTCCTACGGTTGATTTCTCTATAAAAAAAAAAAACTCCCTAATTATTCTATTGACATAAATAAGCTTGTCAATGGTTATTCTATAACTTTTCAATATAGTCACATACACTCGTCAACAAAAACTGTTTTAGTTAACATAGATAAGCTTGTCAATGTTCACTCTATAACTTGTGAACAGAAACTGGTTTGATTAACATAGATGGACTTGTTAATGACTACTCTATGACTTGTCAATATAGTCAGAAACACTTATCAACGAAAGCTGTTTTAGTTAATATACATGAACATATTAATACCGCTCTTTGATTTGTCAATGAGGTCTTTAGAAACTTTTTTGATCGATAAATCTACAATAAGACCTTTTAAAATTTTTTTAGTCCTTGGGACCTAAATGAGGTTTTCCCTTAATTCTTTGGTTTTGCCATTTTGGATTCTGTGCTTGGCCTTCATTTATTTGGGATTATGCTCTCCAGAATACTCTTCTTTTTTTAAAGGGGGAAAAAGATAGAGAGGTTGGGTTGAAAGTTTTTTATAAATTTTTCTTACTCTTTTTTAACATCTTCTCTTACTAAAAATTTTATAACATAACTTCTCCATTTTTTTAAAAAATCTAATTCATAAGAATTTTCCCTCCCCTCTCTTTTCTTTGAAATCTGTCGTACCAAACAGTCTAACTGAATAACGATGGGGAATGATAAGAAGGAAACTTGGCTTTCTTGCTATTGTTATTTTGTTTTCTCACTGAAGATGGATCTATTTTTGTGGTTATAATATAAGATTTCACTTTTATTCAAAAACAAAAAGCACAGGTTCTATTTTGTTGATTCATGGATTCAGCTTTTTTATTTTCATTTATTTTTTTGGTGTGTAGGCGCGCGCTGGGGTATGTATTTACGGACCCCTTTAGGCATTAATGGAGATCTGATCAAACTCCCTGGGCTCAGTAATGATGCTGCCGATATAGTGATGTGATTTGAGGTTAACAAAATCATGTCTATATCCGCTTGGAAAATTAGAAATATATGAAGTTAAATATTCAAACTTTATTTATTTTTTGATGTGTTGGAGACAGTTAAAAACATTTGACTATAATTTAGATCCAGTAAAATATTCCTTTAATCCTATTTATAAGTCTCTTTCAATATATTTTGCCAAAAATAAGAAAAATGTTAAAACTTTTTAACTCTAATATTAAATTTTAATTTTAATTTACTCATATTTAATATATTTTTTTGCCCACCCCAATTTAATATATATTATACTCCATAAGAATAAAATTATATAATAAAAAATGAAGAGTAAAATTGTATATTCAAATAAAAAATTTTATAACGTGATTTTTAAATAAGACAGGAAATCATTCTCTTTGCGGAGCATAGAAATACATCACAAATCCATGTCACCTAGGATCTATCTAGATCAAAGAAGCTTTAATACGTTTTTGTCTATAGTAAAATAATTCTGGTAAAGTCATTACCAAAACTGATTTGGTACTCATTGATAAAAAAAAATTAACTTCTCATGTTGCATTGTAGGAGAAGTGTTTTCTCATGTCACACACACATAAAATGGTGGGACTCACACACATATATAATTAACATTATATATATATAATGTGTGTGTGTGTGTGGATCCCACTATTTCATATGTATGTAGGAATCTTCTTATTCTCATACAACATGAGAAGTTTAAACCCCAAAATTTAATGATGTGACTTCTAAATAAGAGTAAAAAAATCATTATCTTTATCTTATAAATCGGAGCATAGAAATATGTCACACAATCCAAAACCGATAGGATTTGGCGTAGAGCAAAGCACCTTCAGCACATGTTCATATAATAGTAAAATAATTTTGGTAAAGTCATTACCAGAACTGTTTTGGTAAAGTGATGAGTAGCCAAACTGATTCTAGTTATTACTACATTTAAATTTTTAAGAATTTCTATTTCTGGTATTAGATTTTTCTCTGTCCAAAACAAATATTTAGATAACTATATGAAACTGTCGTATGATATGAGCCGCACGAAACTAAATTTTAAAGCCCTTGAGCCTTTCATATTTTTCTAAGGAAAAGATTTAACATATATTAGGATAAAAGGATTCAACTAGATTTTCCATAGCTGATGAGTAAATAGATAAAAAGATGTGCCTTATTTTAGTTAAGCTCACATAGCTCATTACCATCTAAGCTACATTTAGGAATATTAATTGGACATTATTGTACTCTCTTGGTCCCTAACTAGGACCTAATTAGAAAGTTGAAGTTGTCCTTAATGTAAGACCTATTTCACATTTTTATCAATTTTTTTTTTCAAATTAACCCTATTGATATTCCTTGAACAATAACCAAATAGGAAAGAGAGGGGATTAAAGAAGATGATTAAGTTATTTTTTAAAAATTATATATTATAATAATGAACTTAACTAATATTCTTAATCTACTCAAATTAGTTAATTATGTTTCACATCAAGGATAGGAGTACATCCATTACCCGTGTCATATGCCCATAAGCCAATAAGTACTCATACTCAACTTAATGATCAAATGAACCCCTTGGTCTTCAAGTCCTCCACGGCTTCCTGGATAATTTGCTCCATTGGAATGAATTTCAAACCCAAATTCATCAGTTTCTTGGACGCATCTTTTGCTCTCAACAATCCTGGCTGAGTGTCTCGAGGCAAACTTCACAGGGAAAAAGACAAAAAAGGGTAAATTCACTTGAACAAAATCGACGACAACAACAACAATAAAAAGCCTTGTTTCACAAGGTGGGGGGTTATTTAAAAGTGACACATCCAGATTGGAATCTTTAAAAGAGGTGTATGGAATTATATGGATACTTATCACTCTTTTGACTCTTGTATTGGGAATCACAATAGGTGTGCTAGTGATTGTATGGTTAGAAAGAGAAATATCTGCAGGGATACAGCAGCGTATTGGACCTGAATTCGCTGGTCCTTTGGGAGTTCTTCAAGCTCTAGCAGATGGAACAAAACTACTTTTCAAAGAGAATCTTATTCCATCTAGTGGAGATATTTGTTTGCTTTCCTATAATCTATTGGCATTCAACAGGGAAGAGTTAAATTTTTAAATTAAATGGAATATAGTTTAAATCCAATCAATAACTTCTTATTAGGGAGGTTTTGCAATTGGGGTAATATACCAGGATGATTTGGTATTCATATGGACGACAGTGTATGGCAGAATTAAAACAAGAAAATCACTTCAAATTATACTCTGATTGACTAAACTTTTTCCCTATTCCATATGTGAGAATGAAGCCAAAGGCAAGCTATGTACCTATTTTGAAGCAGAAAAACGATGCAGCATCTTGTAAAATTAGTTAGTGTGGTTTTGGATATTGTCTGTGTCAACAGCAGCTACTCCATCCAACACCATCCTCAAGGACGAGGATGTTTTTCTAAGGGGTGTTATTATTAGTGTCAGTTGTATTAAGGAGGGTCATTAGCCTGTTGAGTAAGTAGTTAATAACACAACTGGCATAACCACTTCTATTACATACCTCCGGTCCTTAATATAAAACATATTTACCTAATTTGATTAGATTAAGAAAATTAGTTAAATTATTTAATATGACATATATTGTCTAGAACATGCTACTCATCTCTCTTAATTCTCTCATTCCCTCTTCTCCTTGATTATCGTTGGGAGAGCATCAATGAGGGTAAATTAAAAAAAAAATAGACAAATATGAAAACTATATCTTATAATTAGGATCAAGAGGAACTCTCCAAATATATTTTATATTAAGGACTGGAGGAGTAATTGAAGAGGTTAAGAGAGGGGGATCGGTTATAAATACCCCCTACCTTAATGGCACATAGAGTGATTAGTGAATTATGATTGATGGCATGCAAGATTCACAAGAGAATTACTGAAAACAATTTCTCGCAGCATGAACTTAGCTGCCTAACGTAATGAAGTCTTTATTCATGAAGTAATAGTGCAAATGTGCTTCCTTCACTAACAGCACTACCTACCAACGGTTTCCTGATTCATATACTGATATTATAACATCCTGATTTTCATAAATTTAGCAATTGTGAGGTGTCTCAGTTTACTTACTGGGGCACATTATACTCTGGATAAAGTTCAGCCACCTTTGCTGCAAAGTCACCATAGTGAGAGATGGCTTCAACGCACAAATGCCTGCCAGATGCTGCTTTGTTCTCATACACCAAAATATGAGCTAAGGCCACATCTTTGAAGTGGACTGATCCCATAAAGAAGTGCTCATATGTTTCAGTGCAGCCTTTAATGAGAACACAAAAGAAAAACAATAGTAATTCCCCAAAAAAAAAAAAAAAAATATATATATATATATGAAGCCAGAAAAATTAGCTTATATGTCTAAAATACTATTTTATGCGAAGGGCAAATTTTCCGGTTAATCAAATATAATGAAATTGGTCGTTCTTCTTGGAGGTATGGCATGAAGACTTTGGAAACCTAGAGAGACTCTAATCTCATTAGATGGACAGATCACACCTCCATGCTGCACGCAAAAAAGCAAATCAAATACCCCTCTACTTAGTTTTACGACTTGAAAAAACTGCCTAAGAGAGTAAGTACAAAACAGAACGAGTCGTCACAAAAATGCCCAAGAGATTGCAGTCACAAAGCTAGAAAGGACTATAATTGGCTTTTGAAATTGCAGTCTTCAAAATAGTGATTTTAGAAGCTACATCAGCCGTTGCATAAAAGATAGAAATTCAACTGCATCAACTTTGGCATATGTATTGAATTTTACAAAATTCAAATGGAATTTTTAAAAAAGAATCATTATCATGCTTGAATTGGAAATAGAAAATTTTCAAGAGAATGCTTACCTTGAAGTAGACGTACAAGCATTATCATGCTTGCATTAAGTTTTGGAGAAAGCACAGGACCCATGACAGTGCCAGGATTTACCACCACAATATCCAAACCTTTCTCCTTGGCAAATTCCCAAGCAGATTTCTCAGCCAATGTTTTTGACATCGGATACCATAACTGGCCCACAGCAGTTCAAAGCTAAAGTCACACATTCATAGTTCATAGGTAACTACCAAAACCAACAAGAATTAAATCGGGGGAAAAAAACAGAAATAAATCCTCACTTGGTTTTCCTTGCAGTATTCGATATCGGCCCAGCAATCTTCATTCTTAATAACATCAGATGGCCATTTAGGGCTCGGAGTAATGGAAGAGATGGATGAAGTTACCACGACACGGCTTACTCCAGCTTCCTTAGACGCCGTGAGCACATTGATTGTGCCTTTAGTCGCCGGGTCCAGCAGCTCTTTCTGCCAGAACCGGGGGGGGGGAGCAGATAAATGAGAAATTATGAACGAAATTTAAAGGAATTGAGAGTGAGAATTGGACCTGAGGATCTTGGACTCGGTCGACGATGCAAGGAGAAGCGAGATGGAAAACGCCGGCGCAGCCAGCGACGGCTGCGACGATGGAATTATAATCTAGGAGTTCGATCTGGAAGAGACGGAGGCGAGTGTCAGCGCCTTCAAAGCCTTGCAGGTGCTTGGTTTCAGAATCATCATCTACCATTCAAAACAAACAAGAAAAAAATTGAAAACTACTGATAGCATGAATTAAAATGAACACTAAAAAAATAGAAGATAAAAAAAAAAAAAAAAAAAAAAAATCGAAGAGATGATCGTAACTGAGATCTTTGACGGTGGCGTGAACAGTGTATCCACGATTGAGAAGGAGATGGACGAGCCATGAGCCAATGCAGCCGCTGCCGCCGGTGACGCACACCACCTTCGACATGCCGTCGTTCTTGGATACTCAACAGTGAAGTGGCAGTGAAGCGGGCAACTAATATTCCGACCCGGCAAAAAAAAATCACACACAGCGCAACGCTGTCGTCGTCTAGAAAAGGGAAGCCTGGTCGAATCTATCTCAACCACGTGTACAGTGATAAACTGAGAATCCAATCATGCTCTTGCTTATGCTTAGTGCAGTTTTTTTTTTTTTTTTTTTTTTTTTTTTTTTTTTTTTTTTTTAAATATTCAAGCTTTTGACCGAATCCATATTATGTGTTTAGAATTATATGTTTATTAGGTATTTATACCTCTAATTAGAGGTATGAGCATATTTTTTTTAAAAAAAAATTTATCCGTATTTATTTAGATTTAAATTATATTCAAGCTTTTTTTATATAACAAGTCAAATCCAGGGCTCGAGTCACTGATTACTAACATGAGTCATTTAACCTTGAATTTCGAAAAGACTTTAAGTTCGCAAGGCTTGACTAGAGTCACCAGGCATTGGCTCGAGTTCACATCATAACTCGAGTTTATAAAACATTTAGGCTCAAGTCACACAAGGCTTGGCTCGAGTTTGACATCCCAAACTTGAGTCAATCTGACAGCAAGTATGACAGACTGATATGATCCAAGTTAAACAAGTTAAAATCATTTTGGCTTGAATCACAAATCTCATTTTGTTTACAATGGTCAATTATCATGAAAACACATAGAGAACTAATAACAATCTGAAACTTGAGTCAATTTGACAACAAGTTATTGATTCAAATTTGATTAAGTTAAAACACTTTGGACTTGAATCATTAACCGCATCTTATTTACAATTATCAGTTATCATCAAAATACATAAAGAATTAACATTCACCCCCTTTTTGATGACGACAACACTTTGTCAAATATTTAATGATTTTTGAGCATTCATGAGATAGGTAAATGAATAACAATTCAAACAAATGCAAGGAGGTGATAAACCATTTCATTTCATTTCATTCAAAAGCTAAATACATCAGAGAGAAATACATGAAACATAGTATAGCAAATGCAATACAATAAACAAAACACAAATTAAACTACAACTGATAAGCTCAACTATGCTCAACTACTTCTCTTCTCCCCCTTTGTCATCATTCAAAATAGGAGGATCAGAGGAGGAACCACAAAGTGGAAATGGAAGAGGGGAGTAAATATCCAGAGTGAGAGAAGTGTTAGTTCCCTATGTGTTTTGATGATAACTGACATTTGTAAATGTTATGGACTCAAATATGAGGCCCATTCAAGCTGTAGCCCAACAAGAGGCAACCAATATGGCACAAATGTGATGACACAACATTTGGGCTTGGAGGCACAAGAGGCCCAGTAGTCCAAACCCTAACCCTAAGGTACACTCTATAAATAGAGGGTAAACCCTAAGGTACACAGATTCTAAGCTCTTTCTCATTTACAATACTGCCTACATTGTGCACACACCCCATCCCCTTTAGCGAAAGCCTTCATATTTGTGTACAGTGATCTTCTATTCTCAGAGGTATCTCATCCATGGATACCTAGGAGGGAGCTATTCGATCCAATATCAATATACTAGTCCATTAGGGCTAGACACTTGTGTTCTTATGACAGAACATTGGTGCCGTCTGTGGGGAATTGGTAAATTCTTAATTCCTATGACCAAGCATGGTTAGAGAATTAGTGAAAAATCAGAAGCATCGTACCCCTGGAAATTTTTGATTCTTCAGCAAAAGAAGACGATAAGGAATTCTCTCGTGTTCATTTTAGCGGATGACGTTCCAAGACCACGGTTTATGAAGATTCCAACAAAACAAGGGGGATTTCATAGAGCAAGCATCAGGAAGAAGGTTGGAGAGAAGCCCAGACAGAGGATTAAAAGAGAGAAACCAGGCATGAGACCGGGTTCCACCTTCTAAAGGTTGGAGTGAAGCCGAGATAGAGGCTTAACAGAGAGAAACCGGGTTCCAGAGCCGAGATAGAGGTTTGAAAGAGAGAAGTCAAGTTCCACTGTGATTTGAATATCCAACATCTTTAGTCCCGGACCCACGATGATCTCCAGATTATTCACCAAACCTACTTTGGTCATGCCGAGTCCCCTCTATGATGGAGAGGGTTTTATTGGTTTTGTCGGGACTTGATAAAAAGTTCAGGCTGAGCATCAACCTTGCTCTTGCCCGAGGTGCTTTCAAACCCGAGATGATGAGGAGGTGCTGTGATGCCAGGATGATGAGGTTCGAGATCCACGAAAATGCCCACAAACCTGCGAATTAATCACTTCTTCATGATGCTCCACTTCGAACTCAGGCTTCACTTGGCTTTAGTGGAAAAAGACGATTGTGGGGCAATAACCTTGGCATTCCTTCATTTCATTCTCGGGTTTAGTGTGTCTGTCGTCCGTGTGAGATCACGACCTTTGCAATAATCTCAGCATTCCTTCATTTCAATAATCCCGACCATGATGCCGAGATTATTTCATTCATAGTTGGTGGGCCAATAACCAAGATGTCTCACAAGGAATTTCTTCCATTGTTAATACTATAGATGATTATGGAGGTGACCCTAAAAGGATATATCTGATGGGCCAATCTGCTGGTGCTCATAGTTCTGCTTGTGCTTTAATGGACCAAGCAATTCGAGAATCTGGAAAAGAAGATAGTGTTTCTTGGAGCATCTCCCAGCATAATAGAAGGTGAAGAATCATTGGAGATGAAAGCCGAAGTCAGTCTTATCTTGTTGCCTTTCATGAATCTCATTTTCAAATAGTGCACCATATTTTGAAGGAGCAAATCTTGCAAGCACCTGATTATAAGGTTATCGTTTTCTATATAACTGGGATGGTGATTTCATTCTTGTATCAACTTCTTTGGGAGATGAAAACCTCATGGGTAACTACGTTTCAAGGGGAACTGCATATTTCTTTTCTTGAAAAGATCCTGGTTATCAACAAGATCTATGGAACATGATTTCATCTATTATGACAGAACATTGGCCCCGTCTGTGGGCAGATAAAAATATGGAGGACATCGATATTGAGCCAGCTCCTAAGCTTATTGAAGTTGTGTTCAGAATTGCAGAGGGCAGATGCACTTTACTTCAATATTGCACTAACTCTTGGCATATTCAAAAGTTGGGTGTAGCATCAAGCTAATTTTAAAAGGGAACATGACAAGAAAGTTGCTGCCTTGGTTTAACATTAGTATTGGCAATGCCAGCCGGTCAATTACACAAGGGATCAAGCAACGAAGGTTTTCTTACCAAGAAAAAATTCTGAAATGATGGAAAATAATGTTCCAACAAACAAGTCAACATATGATTCTAAGTCTAGATTTTCCAACGAGCAGCGGATTATGGAAGAAAAGATGTCTCAGAAACAGCATACCTTATCTAGCATATCTGCAGATGGTGAAATTAATGGTAACGAGTGTTAGATATGATTAGTTTTGATGATGTATTATATATATATACCATTATTAAGAGCAAAAAAAGCTTGTATACTATATTTATCTCCTACGTTGACTAACTATTATATATTTAACATAGATTAGTCCAAGTTGAATTATAGAGATTAATCAAAAAGGAGATAAGAGGTTACAGAAAGAAGAACTTGTAGAAAATGTCAAGGAAGCAAGAAGCTATTAACGTATTTTGGGAATAATCAAGAAGAGAATAATAAAAAAGAAGAGCATATATTGAAGAAGGTAGAACTTGCTTTGAGAATGATGAGTCCAAGTTGCATGATAGAGAATGATCAAGAGAAGAGAAGAAAGAGTGAGTTGAATTATGAAGAATGATCAAGAGAAGAGAAGAAAGAAAGAACTTGCTCAATGGAATGAGAAAATCATTATATAAGTTCTTAGATTGATTCTAGAAGTCTCCCCGATGATATGGAAGTTGGAATGGCTCAAATCGGACTTAAAATAAGCAAAATCAAGCTTCGAGATGAACTAACTCGAGCCAGGAAGTCTTAACTCGAGTTAGAACTTTTTCTACAGTGTTTTGGGCATCGATGGAAGTTAACTCGAGCTAGAAATTCATAGACTCGAGTTTGTCGCAAAACTCGAGTCAGCCATTTTTTCGACTTGAGCTAATAGTGATTTTCAAGCCATTTTCACTATTTGGAACAAGTTGACTCGAGTCAGGCTTCAGTTGACTCGAGTCAGGTGTGTTTTCAGCAACTTTGTTCTACTCTGTTTCACGTTCACCTTCGGCGATATATGGTAATTTGAAGATATCTCCCAAACCAGAGATCTAATTGAGGTGAAACTAGTGGCATATGAAACTAGACTCCTAATGCGTCATTTTGATATAAAATTCAGGTCTAAAGGAGTTCAGACGAAGGAGCTATGAATTTCACAAGTTGGCACATCAATTCATGCCACACAGCATACCAAGCTTCGGTATTTTGGGTGTATCTCACAAACTACAAATCCAATTGAGCTGAAATCAGTGGCATATGAAAGTAGACTCAAAATTAGTTCCATCAAGAGTTGAATGAACCAAAATAGAGTCTATAATAGGGAGATATGGCTTTTGAAAGTTGACACTTGAAATTATAGATTCATTTTAGCATAGGCTCGGTTTTCTGGATATGGCTCACACTATACACAACCAAATGAAGTGAAACCAATTCCATATGAATCTATACTCAACAAGTGTTTCATAGAATTTGGAAGCAACCAATTTTGATGAGCACCTCCTTGAGTCAAGTTCAAGTCAAAGAACAAAGAATTCAAAAAAAGGAGAATTTTGCCTCGAGCCAGAAGTTCCACCTCGAGTCTAAGTGAAGGCCAAGAGTTAGACATTTTGAGGGAGGTTTTTACCTCAAGCTAGAAAATTCACCTCAAGTCAATGGCCAACTCGAGAGATTGAAGAATGGAGAAGACCTTTTGGCTCGAGCCAATAAGTGAAGACTCGAGCCAAAGCAACCCGATAAAGCAAAAATGTGAAGAACTGACTCAAGCTAGGATTTTGGTTGCCTCGAGTTTGGGCACAGACTTGAGCCAAGATTTTTTGTGCCTCGAGTTAAATGCTTCTAAAGCTAATGGATCAATTGATGATTGACTCGAGCCAAGATTTTGGTTGCCCCGAGGTTGGGCACAGACTCGAGTCAAGGATTTTGCTGCCTCAAGTCAGACAGTGTTGTGATTAGTCTTCTCAGTTTTGAATGATGGATTGACTAGAGCTACAAGTCTCCAACTCGAGTCAAGTCAAGCCGAGCAACCGATGAAGAACAAATCTGACGTGCAAACTCAAGCCAAGGAAATGCAACTCGAGTCGACAAAGAAAGCTTAGTAGCAAAGAACATTCGAGATTTCGAAATGATTGTTATCAATTGATTTCTACTTGCTATACTTCTCAATACTATTAATTATGTGTGTTAGCAAGTTTCAGATGATCAAACGAATGATTAACATCAGATTATCAAAAAGTAGATGATGACGTCAGAAGCTCCAACGACTATTTCTCCAATAGACTGAAACTTACAACGGTAATATTCTACATCAGACCAATGGTTCAACGGACTAATATCAGTTATCTATAAGTAGAGACTCATTCAAGACGGAGAAAGATGATGATACGAGCTTACATATTCAAAATGCCAATACTTTGATATTCATATCACTTACTCTCCGATTATCTCAATGATCATATAAACTTTCATGGAGAGTGAAATGATTTATATTGTACTTCAGTGTTTATTCATTTACTTCTGAGAGAGAAGATTCATTGTAATCATCTTATATTTTATCTTAGTGATACTCAAGCTTGGGTGATCTTGAGTGAGAAACCCATTATATTGATTACAGCTTATAAGGGGGAGTGAATCCTAGTGAGAGGATTACTTCGAGTACAGAGTGTGTAATCAAGTGGGTGTATTAATTACAGTTTGTAAGGGGGAGTGAATCCTAGTGAGAGGATTACTTCGAGTACAGAGTGTGTAATCAAGTTGAAAGAAGATAGTGGATTGAAAATCTCAAGTGAAGCTTAGGGACAGGAAATAGGTCAAGGACCGGACAAACCAGTATAAATCTCTGTTTGCATATTCTCTTCCCTTATCTCTTATATTCTCAGCATACATATTTGAATGACTGTTTGTTGCTTTATAAAGCATTATTGTCATACATGAAGCTGGAATATCACCTAGAGGGGCGTGAATAGGTGATCTCAATTAATTCTTTTGCGGTATGATGGATAAACGATGAAAGCAGTAAAGGAGTAAAGAGAAATGACACAGAAGAATTATACTGGTTCGGTCCAACTCCTTGACCTACGTCCAGTACCCAAACACTCTGGGATTTTCACTATCTCACAAATACAATTACACACTCTGTAACTCAGATGATCCCTTTTCTCTAGGACTCACTCCCCCTTACAAGTTGTAATCGTACACCTACACTCAAGATACCACTACCTTGAGATTTGAATGAAAGTAAATACAAATGATAAACCTCTCTCCCAAAGTAAAATAATAAACACTGAAGCTCAATAATATCTGAAGATATGAACAGAACAGAGATTGATAGCTTTGAGTACTTTGTCTGTGTATTCGTTGATTCGTGTTGATGAATTTCATCCTTCGTGTATTTATAGCAGTTGTAGATAAAGGACCATTGCAGGATCTGTATTTGTCTGTTTGAATATGTCCATTGAGAGCATTTAAGTATTCGTGCCTATTTCGGCTTAAATGGATTTAGCGTGTTGTCTCTGTTTCACGGAACTTTCATTGCTGCTTGATAGCTCATCAAGAATTCAACCGTTGGTTAATCATATGAAAATCACTCAAGAATATGATTAATGATATCACAATAAATGCTAAATGATATTCAGGAAGATATAATTAATTAATCAAATCATTAGGATAAGGTTGCAGAAGTTTTGTGTTCACTGATACACGATACTCGGGTACCCATAGTTATATACTCGAGTAGTCTGTGTGTGAACATCTGACAGATGCTTCTTCCTCATCAATACTCGAGTAGCAATACTCCATACTCGAGTATCACTGTGGTTCAGTCAAACGAGATACTTTGCTCTTCAACATACTCGAGTATCCAATCTCCATACTCGAGTATCACTTGTACTGTAAACTCAGAGAAGTATATTAGTAAAGCAATACTTGAGAATTTAGTTCAGCATACTCGCGTATCACAATTCACATACTCGAGTATTACACAAGCAGAGAGCAAGTATTGTATTGTAAGTAAGCATACTCGAGTATCATATTTCCAGTACTCAAGTATCACGCCAATACTCAAGTCACTAGTGGAAAAAAGGGCTTTAAGACTGCCTCATTTAGACCAGAGTAATGTCGCACCGGTCTTAATAGTATGACCGGTGGCAGTTTTGTAAATATAAAGAACTTCTTGGACCACATCCTGATGAGCATCGGTCTTAATAGTATGATCGGTGGCAGTTTTGTAAATATAAAGAACTTCTTGGACCGCATCCTTTATCAATGAGTCTTAAATATATTATTTAGACCGCTTAACAAAACAAACGGTCTTAAAAATGTTATTAAAGAAATTGAAAGTTCAAATTTCTTTATAGAGAAATCTTGAAGCAGTGACTTATATTTTTACGCGGTCCAAAATAATGAGGAAAAAATTAAATAAACTTTTAAGACCGGATATATATAATAGACGGTCTTAAATATTATACTTTTTAGACCGGACATAAATTGTGACCGGTACTAAATAGTTTGTTACTTTTAAGTTCGGAGTTTAATAAATGGAGGTCTTAAAACTTAACATTTAAGAACGTCTTTTTAGTTCATCCGGTCTTAAAAATAAAGCGCCAAATATATTCTTCTTTGCGTGAAACGTTCCTTACGACTTACGTTGTCCCTCTGAACTCTGAAACCCCTCTTCTTGTTGTGAAACCATTCTTCCTGTTGCATTATCTCTCTTCCTCGCCCACGCGAAACGTTACCTTACGACTTACGTTGTCCCTCTGAACTCTGAAACCCCTCTTCTTGTTGTGAAACCGCTCTTCCTGTTGCATTACCTCTCTTCCTCGCCCACGTACCATTAGCCTCTGTTACGCTCTCATTTGCTCAGGCATTCCTCTCTTCCTATCTCGAAAATGAACGGTGAAAAAGATTCCATTTCCGGGAATGCCAGTTATTGGTGTGAGTCAGAACGAACCCTCTTCATATGACAATGTGCCTCGTAACCGTCTAGCACACCGTGGTAGAAGAGGCATAAGAATGATGGATGTAACCCTAAGTCGGACTTCTGGGTCAAAGGTGGAGATTCAGTTTGATGAGAAGTTGCAACCTTTCGGTCCTAATAAAAGCAAATATACTAGTTTTGTCGGCTCTCTTGCACGCAACAAGGTTAGCATCTTGATTGATGAGTGGAAAAATGTGGACTTTGGCAAAGTAAAGCAACCTATTTGGGACACTATCCGACTTACATACATTGTTCCTGACTTTGAAAAGTTGAAAGACAAGACATTGTCTTATTGTGCTGATCGGTGGAGGAAGTTTAAGACCTCTCTCGCTAACAAGTATATTTTTGCCGAGGTTCAGCTTGACTAAAAGCCTTGGGACAAGTACACATTTATTGATGAACAAACTTGGCAACAATTTGTTCACCGGACCACTCCCGAAGCTCGGTGAGTTTATATTTAGTTTTTTTTGCCCTTTTGTTTGCTTATTAGCTTTGTCTTGATATGTGAATGTTATTGTGTTCATCTAATCTGTTAGTTAAATTGTTTGGTGTGTGAATAGAAGTATACATTTCCGCCTTTGTCTATGCAAGTCGATATGTAAACCTTGAAAAGGTAAAATACTAAGAAAGTAATTAGGGAAATAATAATGGCATAAGAGTCAAGCCATTATTATAGTCTTAGTTACATTATAGTAGGTAGTGGTTAGACATTCGTTAGTTACGTTACTATCTAATGAGGACTGCTGATCCCATTGGATGCCTTAAAAAGGATCAAGTTTGTATTATTCTCGTAAGCATAATTCTCTTTTGTTTCTTAACCTATGTATCTAGCAAGTACAAGACATAGCTCCAATTTCTTCTACAATTCTACATCTTCCTTACATAAAATGTTGAACCTTGATGAAGTGAATTTGACTAGTGTTTGAGGTTCATATCAGCGAAGTTCTCTAATTTTTGTTAGTGAGATGGCTAGAATTCATAATTAATAGTTGTTTTCAATTCGATTCACAAGAAAGAAGGGAACGAGCACAGGAGATAGGGAGAAAGAATGATTGCCCGCATAGGGCTTCTCACGGCGGATATGAAAAGGCTGAAAAAGAATTGATGGCGGCCAAGTGGAAGAGATTGGATGATGAAGCAGAATCCAATCCTTCTGTGGTACATGATCTGCCATCTCCAATACGTAGCGAGGAGTTGTGGTTGCACATTCGGAAAAAGCCAAGCGGCGCCTACACGAGTGAACAAACTCGTGTAGTTGCTTTGAAAAGAATTGTAAGTATCGTTATTGTTATTTTTTAGTTACTAAACATGTTTCATTACTAAGCTTCTCGTTATCCGTATCTTACGGGAAGATCTTAAAAAGAAAGAAGCAGAGGGATCTTTTGTGTCGGACGGGAGGAGTGATTTTCTGACCGTTGCGATCGGAAAACTGGATCATGGTGGGCGTGTAAGGGGGATTGGAGGACGGGTAGGCCTGAAGGAATACTTTGGTAAATCCAAACGCCATAGACAAAGTATGGTTACCCGGGAGGAGATGGAACAGACGGTGGCCAAATTAAGTGAGGATGCGGCTAAAGAAGCAAGGTATCAATCCGATATGAGCGGTGAGGAGGAATTGAATCAGATGAGCCAGATAAGGGAGGAATTGAATTAGATGAAGCTTCTTTTGAGCAATCATCCAGAGACCAGTGTTCCCTTCACACATTCACCTACACCTGTGCAGCAGAGCACTAGAGGGAGTTGCATTGTTGGACAGTCAGAGCAACCTTGTGACCTATACATGGAGGATCGTGATCGTCCTGCACGATTAGTTGCAAAAGGGACTGTCCACAACTTATTGGGATCAACTATACACCACTAACAAATGGCTGATGATGAAGTCAGAGTGTCAGTTGAAAAGGTGATCATTGATGCACCTCTCCCTCTCCCAACTGATCAGCTGAAGCTTGTGAGTGATGTCAAGGGAACCTTCATCTCTTGGCCAGTGAAGCTTGTACATGTCTCTCTCCTCCTCAAGTTCCACCCCCTCATCAAGCTCCATCCCTTCCTCAAGCTCAATCCCTTACTGCTAAGTTGACTGCCACAGAAAAAATATCTGATATGGTGAAGAGTGGATATTTTAAAGATAAATCGTGGCCTGTCAATGAAGTACTAGGCGTCCCTAATCCTCTACCGGTTCAAGTTGACACCATTGATGTTGAGTCCCTGCTGCTTCCTCGACAGGAGCTTAATGATGCAATTGTTCAAATTTTTATGAAGTAAGTATCTTCTTCTATGAGTACATAATTTAAATGCATCGTTTAGACACACATACGAGATATACTAATTCCCGATCGATGTCATTATTGTAGGTTCTTGCATCAAGAATTGGTTCAAAAGGCGGGAGCAACGATTTTGGATTCTTGTGCCTGTCTATTCAAGTCAAACATCCATAGAGGAGAGACAGGAGTACATATCAAAGAGGTTGTGTGAAGTGAGAAGAAAGGTGTACTTCTTGCCATTCTTCCACGGTACATATCACAAATCTTGTCTCGCAATTCACTTAATTCTCGCTACATATATCACCGAGTATACTTTATCTGCTGTGAATTTTCAGCCGCCACGCGGCGATTGGTCCTCATGTGCATGGAGGAGCATAAAGTTATCTTCTTATGCTCCACTGTGAAGTCGGTGCCTTCGTTGACTATGAGACCATCAACGAGTAAGCATGTCATTTTGATTCTCTTGTTCGAAATCTTTCTTTGTGAATTTTCAGTGAACATTATTGATAAATTTGTGATTTTGATGATAGTGCCATGAAGACCTTCCAAATTGAGGTAAAGAAAAGGCGTGGGTATCAGGCCAAAGACCCCAAATGGGACACACCAGAGGTTGGTACAATATTTGTACACTGGCACACTGCCTTGTGAACTTGGTCATTAAGCTATATATGCTCTTATATATATTTCTTGTTCCTTTTAGACTCGTCGGCAACCAACGGCATCAACTTATGTGGCCAGTACGTCATGAAACACATGTATGATATTATCACGCAAGGAAGGACTAAATTACCTGCAAAGGTAACGAGAGTTAATTCAGTTTTTGTCTTTGATGTTACAGATGTTTGATTGCCCCGATCCCTCTGATGATGAACTGGAGCACATACGCAATTTGTTTTGTGAATATCTGTATGACCTGACCTTAAAGTCGGGACAATAATTAATGTCCTAAATTCATTTGTAAATATATCTGTACAACAATAATATTACGTAAATTTGTTTATTTTTCCGAACAATATTCATTTGTAAATATATATAGGCAATGTAAAATTCAATAAATAAATTTGTTTAATTTTTCGAACAATTTTCTTGTGTCCATTTTGGGTTTCTGAATGTATTGGATGGTGGATAAAGCTGTTTAGTGCTTGAAATTTCAGAAAGATCTCGACTTTTAGGACCGTATATTAATTAAAAGTCCGGTCTTAAAAGTCCACATGATAAACATCCGGTCCTAAAAGTGTTCGTTTTAAAAAATATGACATTTTTAGGACCGTATATTAATTAAAAGTCTGATCTTAAAAGTCCACATAATAAACATCCGGTCCTAAACGTGTTCGTTTAAAAAAATATGAGACTTTTAGGTATTAGATAGACTTTTAGGACCGTATATTGTAAACATCCGGTCCTAAAAGTCTTATGAGACCGTATATTATTTTACTGTCCGCTCCTAAAAGTCCTCTAATTTTAATTTTAGAAAGTTGGCTTAACCTTTAGGACCATGTAATTGTTAAATGTCCGGTCTTAATAGTCTTCCTTTAAATAGAAATGTTCACTCGCTTTTCAGAAAAATCGTTATGGTTCGAGACAACCGAGATTCTGGCGTTCTGCTCAAGCTAGGTCCTTCATTGTAGTCGATGTTACCTCTCCTGATCTTGAGCTGCATTATCGGTTTCCCTTTTCTTTGTCTCTTTTCTTTTTGTCGGAAAAAGAAGGAAGAATTGAAAAGGTACTTTGTTTCAAATCAGGGGAGGTAAAACCGACGACAACGACGGTCCAACCTTGAGAAGAATTGTCATTGTGTTTGTTTTTATTCAAATAAGGTAAAAGATGTTTTTCGTTTTTTGTATGTTCTTAAGCGTATTCGTGAATTTCTATTGTTGATTTACGCGAGGACAATGTTTTGTTTGTTTTCTTTTTGTCGAGAAAAAGAAAGACGATAATGAAAAGGACAAGGTGATCGAATATGGAAACCAAAGCGACAAAAAATAGCGGTGTTTTAGGACCCTCGATTTACTAAGTGTGCGGTCCTAAAAGTCTTCGTTCTTTCATCTTAGTTTTTGAGTCGCCATTATCCACCTTTCATAGTTTCCTTGTTTATTGCTTTCCGGTTCGAGACAATGGATAAACTAACTAATTAAAGTACTAAACTCGCACGAGAACAAAAAGAGTCCATAATATTTTATATAATAATTTTTATCACCGCAAAAAAAAAAAAAGCAAAAAAAAAAACAACAAAAAAACAACTAATTCTCTTCGTAGTCGGAGAGGGAGGAGGAGCCGGAGTCATCGGAGTCGGAGTCAGAGTCGTCTTCAGCGGGATCATACTCCACGTCATTGGCATAAAGTACCATGTTCAGCTTGTTGTTCACGGTATGAACAAGCTGAACCAATTGTCCCAAGCGTTGATTGATTTGATCGACGCGGGCTACCAATGACTGCACCAAATGCTACACAGTCGGATTTGGAAGAGGCAATGGGGAGGGGGCTGAGGTTGAAGAGGAGGAGGAGGAAACGGAGGACCTGGGGGAGCAGCCATTACATGGAGGCTAGGCAGTGGAGGAGGCCGTGTAGAAGTGATGGAGAAGAATGTAAAGAAAGTACGGTAACAACGGGTTTAAATAGAGAACCCATCCTGAACAATGTGGAACACCGGAAACTTTAATGAGGAGATGCATAGTTCATCAGAATACGAGAAGACGCCTAGTTGGGAAGTTTATCTGGAATCCGAAGAGACTCTGAATCATTCATTTGAACAGAGTGTAAGGATACGACTCGCCATCCGAATTTGAAAAGAATGAATTTTAGTACCAGGTAAATGATGAAAGGTCGGTCTTAAAAGTAATAGAATTGATTTTAAAAATAAATAGACTTTTAGTACCGGACATATTATAAAAGGTCGGTCTTAAAATAAATTGAATTGAAAAAAATTAAATAATAGAATTTTATACCGCATACCTATAAATCCCGCTCTTAAAAGTAGATCATTTATCACTTGCGTCTCGGCTCTCTCGCCTTTATTAACTCCTCATACCTCTCTGTCCTTAACTCCTTATTAATTCCTCACTTCCTCATAACTCTAAACTACGTACGTTGCTATCGAGAACAGCTCTGCCTTTATTAATTAACTCCTCATACCTCTCGCCTAACTGCTCAAACCATGGTTAGCTACAAGAGAACCGCTCGTAGGGGTGCTCTTACTCGTGATGCTTGTGCCTTCCGTTGATCATTATACGGTGCGCCTCCTCCATCGAGAGTCTGTTCTATTGTGACAGAAGAGTCTCGGGTCGTTGGACCCATTGTTATTTCTTCAGATGATGAAGAGATTGCTGCAACCCCTACCCATTCTTCTGGAAATATCCCCCAACCTCTTGATCGCAATGACCCTCTCCATGAGTTCCTCCATCTTGTAGACCATGAAGAGGTTCTCGCTCCCCCTCTCCAACCTCTTGGCCCCACCACGATTACTACTGACCCCTCTCCTCTTTCCTCTAATGATGCATTGTGGCTTATGCGAGTAAGATAGGAACTTACTGATCTCCGCGGGAAATTAATGCTGTTCACACCGATATCACCAAGGCTTTGGAGGATAATAAGCTTTAGGATGTTTAGTCGATTCTCATTTTTGATAATTTTCTGCTTGTTTTTTCTCTTAATTTTCTTGTGTACGTGCATATTCTCCGAGTTATGTATGGAAGCAAGTAAAACTAAGCTTGTGTCTTTCTAATATTCATATTCTCCAGTTTTCCTTTAATTTATTTTAACTTAGTTTCTGCTGCGCTCGCCAAAGGCAAACCTCTTCTTTTTTTTGGTTAATTAATAAACGAAATACTTTTAGGACCGTAGTTCTTATAACCGCTGGTCTTAAAATTAAATGAATGCGAAAGTTAGGACCAGGAGTATTCTTAATTTTGGTCTTAAAAATTAGTTAATAAATATTTGACTTTTAGGACCGGACGCTTTATAAATCTCCTACCTTAAAATTAAATGAATACTAAAATTTAGGACCACAAGTATTGTTAACCTCCGAGTCTTAAAAATTTATTAATAGAATTATATCTTTAGGATCGTATATCTTGTATAATTAACCGGTCTTAATAAAATCTAAACTATTAAGACATGTCTCTGTCGCGGGGAAAATTAAATTTCCCTCTCAGAACTTCTCTTGTTGCGCCGAAAGTGATTACACGGTTCTGTCTCCAGTGTGTGTTGCGTAAATCGCGCCGCGTTCCTCTCTCGAGATTAACTCTCTGGTTCCTTAGCTAAACGTCTATAGACCAAGCTGTACGAGGTGTTTCGGTTATATAACTTTATGATTTTCCTTCTAATGGTTCTGGGTTTTTCATGGGTTGAACGAAATCGATGAAATGTTATTGTGGGTTTCTTTGTTGTTAATGAATATTGTATTTTGAAGATTATATTTGCACTTTAGACCTACCCAACTGACCAAGAAATGTTTTTAGGTTACTCTTCTTTGTCTGCAACATCAACGTTCGTGGCGGGAGAAGAAAGACTCGCAAACGCATTTGAATTTATATGGTACGGTGAGTCCACAAGACCTTAAATGCGATGCATTTAATTTCCTCGTCATGTATTTATTTTGCTTCTTGGATTCACTGTGATACATTTATGACAAAAAGTGATTCTTCGTTATGCATTTAATGGGCAAGTTTCTCCGTAAAACCAAAAAAAGAAAAGACATGCATAACCGACATTGAGCATAAATATGCATTTGGAGTTGGCTTATTTTATATGCAAGTCTCTTCCTTTTTTGGATTATGTATATGTTAAATCTTTCCGTCTATAGGAATTCTACTATAGACCACAGTTGGATAAATGCTTTACGGACGAGTGTTGAATATCAGAATGGGGTGAGGGACTTTATTGAATTTGCTAAACAAAATGCCCATGATGATAGTGGGAAGTTTTATTGCCCTTGTGTAAAATGTCTGAATAAGAGGCGACTATGTGTTGAAGTTATACACGCACATTTAATTTGTGAAGGATTTTGTAAGACTTATACAAGTATGGGTATGACATGGTGAAAAAAATACCAAGTGGGTCTCAACATGGGGAAGTGGCCTTTGATGATAATGATACCGATATGATGATCGCATAGAGGACATTATCCGTGATGTAGGAGAAGAGGCTTTTCATCAATCACATGCATATGGTAATATGTGCAGTGATGCAAAGACCCTCTATACCGTGGGTGTAAAAATACCAATTGTTGAACGTATTTGTATTGACATTGGTAAGCTTGAAGGCACGTCATGGATAGAGCGACAAGAGTTTTTTCGAAATGCTTGAGGCTTTTAAGGACATGCTTCCGGATGATAATGTGTTGCCGCATCGATACTATGATGCTAAGAAAATACTTTGTCCACCGGGGATGGAGTACAAAAAGATCCATACATGCCCGAATGATTGCGTATTGTATAGAAAAGAGTTTGAAGAGAAGCGGGTAATTGTCCGATATGTGAAACCTCAAGGTACAAGTCAAATAAGGGGCCTGCAAAAGTGTTGTGGTATCTTCCAATCATACCAAGGTTCAAGCGGTTGTTTGCGAATAAAAATGATGCAAAAAATTTGAGATGGCATGCGAGATGAGAGGATTTCGATGGAAAGCTTCGACATCTGGCCGATTCTTCTCAATGGAAGAAAATCGATCAATTATTTCCGAACTTCAACGAAGAACCTAGGAACCTTAGGCTTGCCCTTAGCACGGATGGCATGAATCCATATGGAAGCCTTAGCAGTATACATAGTTCATGGCCTGTACTACGATTATTTACAACTTATCTCCAATGTTATGCATGAAACGAAAGTACATCATCTTGTCTATGTTGATTTCGGGACCGAAAAAACCCGGAAATGACATTGATGTTTACCTTTGCCCTTGATCGAAGACTTGAAGGAGTTGTGGGCGAGAAGGTGTCGATGTTTTTGACTCTTTCAAGAAGGAGGTGTTTAAAATGCGAGCCATGATATTTTGTACTATAAACAACTTCCCAGCATATGGGAACTTGTCAGGGTATAGTGTAAAAGGCCATAAAGCATGTCCGGTTTGTGAAGAAGGCACACGCTACCATCAACTTCAAAATGGAAGAAAGACGATTTATCTTGGACATAGGAGCTTTCTTAGACGGGGCCACCCATATCGTCGATTAAAGAAAGCCTTTTTTGGTGGCCAAGAGTATGAAAATGCTCCGGTGGCATTGTGACGGGGAGCAAGTTTATGAAAAGGTGAAAAATATCAATGTCGTCTTCGGTAAGACTACAAAGAGTAGAAAAGAAACAAATATATGGAAAAAGAGATCTGTATTCTTCGATCTTCCATATTGGCACAATCTTGATGTGAGACACAGTATTGATATCATGCATGTGGAGAAAAATGTATGTGATAGTATCGTTGGCACGCTTCTCAACGTACAAGGTAGTTCCAAGGATGGTGTGAAGGCAAGATTGGATCTGATAGCAATGGGAATACGCGAAGAGTTACATCCAAGGCCAGATAGGAAGAGAACTTATTGTCCCCCGGCTTCTCATACTTTGTCTAAAGATGAGAAACGAAGTTTTTGTGAGTGTTTACATGGCACAAAAGTTCCTCGGGGGTATTCTTCAAATTTTAAGAGGCTTGTATCGATGAAGGACTTGAAATTAGTAGGCCAAAAGTCTCATGATTGTCATGTCTTGATGCAACAGCTACTCCCAATAGCTATTCGAGGCATCACCGAATATAATCTTGGTCGTTTTTGACTAGACTTTGTGTCTTCTTCAATGCGCTTTGTAGTAAAGTTTTCAAGATTGAAAAGTTGGATGAATTGGAGAATGAAGGATATCTTATCTTGTGCCACCTTGAGAAGCTTTTTGTTCCTACATTTTTTGACATCATGGTTCATCTAATTGTTCATCTAATGAGGGAGATAAAGATGTGCGGCCCTATCCATTTACGGTGGATGTACCCAATTGAAAGATCTACGAAATTCCTAAAAGGGTGCGTGAAGAACGGATACCGGCGAAGCATCGATTGTTCGAAATATGTTTATGAAGAAGCCATGGAATTTTGTCAAAATTATTTGGCCAAAGTAAGACATATTGGGCTTCCAAAACGTCGCATTTGAAGGGGGTAGACGAGGGCTTCCAGTAAAGAGTGTGGATCTTGATGAATTGTCACAAGTCCACTTATACATCTTGAATAATGTTGATGAAGTTCAAGCCAGCATAGCTGAACATAAAGAAGCTGTAAGGAAAGAAAATCATCGAATGACTAAGCAAAGGTTGATTAGGGAGCATAACAGAACTCTTGCAAACTGGTTCAAATAAAAGGTTGAGGGAGAGGAATGTGTTTCTGATACAATCAAATGGTTAGCACGTGGTCCTGAGGTCGATGTCATTATGTGATCAATGGTTATACATTTTACACGAAGTCCTTAGATGATACGAGCACGGTCCGAACGGTGGTGTTATGTTAGAGGCTGAATCTATGCACTTCTCCGATTCGAAAGACAAGAGCCCTTTATTGGCGGTCATGCCATATTATGGGGTTATTGAAGAGATTTGGGAGGTGGACTATGTGAAAATTAGATTTCCTATTTTCAAATGCAAGTGGGTCAATGTCAATAATGGTGTTCGGATTGATTGGCTAGGATTTACATTAGTCGATGTCCATGGTAGAAGTTTTGGAGATGAACCTTTTATTATGGCGGACCTGTGCAAAACAAGTGTTCTATATCACCGATCAAGAAAATAAAATGTGGTCTGTAGCTCTCCAAGGAAAGAGGGTCATTGATATTGACGAGGAAATGAATTCGAATTATGGTATTCCCGAGAGTACTCCTTTTTCAAGGGGTCTACCTGGGACATAAACGAAGAAGATGAAGCGGATAATGAACCCGGCATAAGAAGTGATCATCAAGAAGGGATATGGGAATATATCACTTTATAAAAGAGTCAATTCATAAGTTAATATTCATATGCAGATTTCTTTGAAAACTTTAAGGTTTTAACTATATTATATTCCTTCTATGTTCATAAACAATGTCACCGACTATGAAGTTTGTTCTTGTTTTATTTTTGTGGCGGATCCGATCCAAAGGGGCATGTTATAAAAGAGGATGTTATTTTGTTGGGTGGAGAATCAGATGAAGGCATGGTGAATATTATTTTGGGCATGTGTGTTGTATTTGTAACTTATTGTATTTGTAAGTAAGTTATCTTATTGTATGAATTAATTTGGGTGTTGTAGTCATAGTATAATCATTAATTAAGAGGCCAAATAACTCATGGTGAATAATATTTGTATTCTTTTTCCAATTCAATTTATTCAAATAATTGTTCATAGCTTACAAACTTAAAGTATCGACTTTTATGTCTTTGGATTGGGTGGTGGATTTGTGTGTAATACAATCGGGAAGAATGAACAGGGGAAAAATTCAGGAAAATTTACATGGCAAATAAATGCGCCGGTCTTAAATGGTGAGTTTTTAAGACCGGATGTATTTATATGTCCTGTCTTAAAGGTCGAGTAACACATTTCATAATAAGCGTCGGTCTTAAAAGTCGGTCTTTTTAAGACCGGTAAATTTATACATGCGGTCTAAAATAAAATTTTTAAGACCGCATTTATTTATCATCCAGTCTTGAAAGTCAATCTTTTAAGACCGCGTATAATTAGTCGGGTCTTAGAAGCCGCTATGTTTAAGACCGTATTTATTTTTGTCCGGTCTTAAAATTCTTTCTTTTAAGAGCGGCCTAATTATTAGCCGGTGTTGAGTTTTAGGACCGAACAAAAAGTATTTCAGGTTTATTTTAGTATGACTTTTAAGACCCAATGTTTTAAATGTCCGGTCTAAAATATTTTCTTTAAGACCGTAGTCCGATCTTAAATGTAGACTTTTAATACCGGTTGGAACAAGACCGGTCGCGGGTCCGGTCTTATGATGCCTCTTTTGTCCGGTCTTAAAAGTCTTTTTTGCACTAGTGAGTATTGCTTACCCAATACTCGAGTACTTCTATGATATGAGAATAGTTCTGTCAGTAATGAAGTTCCATACTCGAGTATTCAAAATCCAATACTCAAGTATCATATCAGTAGCAATCTGCAGAAGGTAAAACACCTAACCAATACTCGAGTATCTAAACCTCAATACTCGAGTATCATTCCAGAACATGTATGCGATCACTGATCTGTTCAATCAATACTCCAGTATTCATCTCTAATACTAAAGTATCATATCCTGAAACACTTAACCATAGATATTAGATCAATCATACCATGAATACATATGATTAAACTTGATTCAAAACCTCGAATGATTTGAAGTCTTGTTATCATCAAAACCTTGAGAACTAACAATACAAACTACTTTCAGTAAGTTCCAAAAAAAATTTTAAAGTTCCAAAGTTTTTATCAAACACCCAATTCACCTCCCTCTTGGGTGACAGTGTCTAACAATGAGTAGTTGAGCATGACACATGGAGAGTCAATGCATTTTTGGTTGCTTAATTAGGGAAATAATTATTTGGTGAAGAAAATGAAATTTTTGACATGTTGCTAAGCTTGCTCGAATTGAAAGCAGGAAGATTAAACTGCACTATGAACATGTGATGGGTAACATTTTTGACTTTTGCTAAAATGCTAGCAGTAGTTGTCTTTAAGCTATTTTCTTGTTTGATTGCAAAATTTAGCATGTGTTATGGCACCCAACACACTATTTGGTTTTCAAGAATTAGAGGATATAGAGAGCTTATTTAGTCTTTAATCTTTGAAAGGAAAATTATTGGCATTTTTTGTCTCTCTTCAATGATCTTTATCATAATAAATGATTGTGATGTTGTTACTCGTTACATTGATTGTTCAAAAGTGATTTGCTATCCGGTAATAGTTGTGCAGAATCAACTTGTTCATCAGCACAACCAGACGACATATAGACAAACGGCCTTATGTCATGTTTTTGCACTCCCTTGTGGCGAATTTGCTGCTAAATTCAGAATAACCACACATGGGATTCATACACATCTCAAATCAAGGAGGCAATCGCTATAACCACCAATCTCAATGGGGGGACAAGATAAATTGCCAGGATCATTACAAATTGCGCAGATGGCGATGAAGTAGCAGATTTAATCGCCATTGGAGATGACATCCAAAGGTGGAATTGGCTAAGAAAGATGTCTTCAAAAGCATTCAAAAGAAGTGCCAAAAGAAGCCGAGGCAGTTATTTCTTAAGCATCAAGAAGAAAAGAGCAAGTTAATTTCAACATATAAGGGGAAAAAGGTTGATCTTGAGGAAAAATACAAGATAGAATTATCTGTTTTTTGGTCCTATTCTCCCAATGATGTGTTGAGATCAGGAACCCTCAAGGAATTAGATATTGAATATACTAGAAGAATTGAGGAAAAGAATTGAATATACTCTTCATGGTGCAGAGACAAAATAATCAAGTGGTAAGATTAATTATGAGTGGTGGGTTCACCTTTATTTAATAAGCATGTTGAGGAAAAGGTCGATAGAATAGGATGCAACAACCTTTTGCAACTTGTCAAGAAGATCCTCGATGCAATTTTGAAAAGGTCGAGGAGCATAGGATGCAATGTTGAAGATCCTGCTTATTGGTCAAAGGTATGCTTATGTCTATTCTGCAGATTAATATTGTTCAAATCACCTCACAACTTGCAGAAAATGTTGAGCAACAAGTCTCAGTTGCAATTGTTGGTGCAATATTTGACCTCATTAAACAGTAAATGTGCAACTTCCTTTATTAAATGCAAATGAATGAAGGTGGAGGTATGGTCTAACAAGAATAAAGTATGTCTGCCTGCAATGTGAACTCAAAGCATTAGTTGTTTCAGAAGAAGAAGCATGCACGTTGTTTCTATTTGATTAATGTTTTGATTGGATAATTCCAAACATTAACCTTCTCTTGCAGACAAGTTATACAGCAAATGTAAATGCTAATAGTTCATGCAATTCTAATCACATGATGTGAGTATTATGGATATTGCATAACTGACCTGTTTCTTGAAAAGCTTTATTGGCTTCAGAAGGGGGGGTATTTGAACAAAAGCTATCTTAGCTAGTTAGTGAAAGGAGTAAAATATCAACAATACCCCTTCCATCTAAGGAACCAAATAGGCAGTACTCAGGTTGTCAAAGTGCATAAATACTAAATGTGAAGGTGAGCTAATGGTGGTGGACAAAATAAACAATGTCACAGGCTCCGTGTTAAGTTTTGCGGCAAAGAAAAAGAAGGTAGACCCTAGTTAAACCGAACGGTTAAAATCGGGGCTCGTGTGAAGTTTTGCGGCAAAGAAAAAGAAGACGGAGCCGATTAAACTGAATCTAGTTAAAATTTGGGCTCCGTGTAAGGTTTTGCAGAAAAGGAAAGAAGGTGGACCCCAATTAAACTGAATATGGTTAAACTTCGGGCTCTGTGTAAAGACGGCTATTCCGCCAAGTCTATTTTAAATTCCTTTATGATGTGTAATTTAGCCCTATAAATAATATAAAATTATACATCAAGGTGAAACTTAGGATGTGTAATTTAGCCCTGTAAAATTTTAGCTTAATCCAAGTTCATTTACTATTTCTAAAACCCAATTGAAGGTTCGCTGCCTAGAAACCTAGAATTGGCAGCAAGCTTGTTCTTAAGCTTTTTCGATGTTTTTGAGTTTGGAAACTTAAACCATAGCTTAACCCCATACAAAATCACGTTTTGAACACTTCGAGACAATCAAAAATACAAAATCAGATTGTAACACCATGCCCTAACCCCTTGCACGAAAATCACAAGTTCAAGTTGCAAAGGTTTAGGTTTTCGGTGTTTACCTGAATCAGAAGTTTGGTTGATAATCTTGGTAGCTTGGACCTTGTTCTTGGTTATGGAGACTCAGCTGAACCCTCTATCTTCTCTGAAAATTTTGTGCCTTATGGTTAGGAGAGAGAGAGAGCTTATGTCCCTTTTAATAATGGTAAAAAGGTAACTAATCTATCCAAAATAACTCGGAGTAAAATCATATCCAAGTAATTAGTAAAATTCATCTTTGACTTAATTCCCAAGAAAATCCATAAGTCTCTAGGGTCTGGAAAAGCGGCACATCCCCCTCCATTTAGGTCAGATCTTTACTTGTCAAATGGGGAAAATTACCTACTTTGGCCGTAAATTTATGAAAATTACTAGTTTTGGCCCTAACTTCTTTATTATTTTTTATTTTTCCCCAAGCTCTCTAGATAGTTCCTAGGGCTAGGTGGCACCATCTTGGGCCCACAAATTAGATTCCTTGATTTTTATTTTATTTTTCCCAATTTATATGATTTATTCCCTTTTATTCAGAAAGTGGAACCCACACTTTGACTTTTGGGCTGATTTTGCTTTTCTTTTTCTCCAAGTAAATTTTAAATAATTATAAGGGCTAGATGGCACCATTTGGGCCCCACCTAATCTGCCCTCATGCTTTTCTTTTGTCTCTTCCACCGGTTCACGCTGGGCCCGCTAGTTAACAGGGTTCTTTCTTTTGTACTTTTCTTCATCTTTTCAGATATTTTCTCCTGTTTGGATATAAATGTGACGCCACTCTGCTCTCCCATGTGGCCCCACATTTGTCTCATTCAATCCAAAAAGGAGCCCCTAATTGGTCCTTATCGGTCCCTATTTTACTAGTTAACATCCTGTAGGACCCGTATCTTGTGTTTGGGCCTGAGTATGGATAAAATCATCAGATTTTTCTTTCTCTCTCCTGGATGGATGAATTTGATGACACTAGGGGCAAGGATTTGACTATATTGCCCCTACTTTTCCACTTTTACCCCTGTAGTGACACGTGTTCCAATGTAATCATTACACTGACTTTTTCCTTTTGCCATATGACTTTTTTAGTGTCTTTTCCTTTTCTTATTCCTTAAAAACGCAGGAAATTCTCACCTGACTAGGAAGTGTCATGTGCACACTTACTTTAGCATATTTGTTCTCAGGTAATTGTCCCATACCTTAAGACATAGCTAAATGGCTTTTTTTTTTCCCAACTGATTAACACCATATGGGTCTTTTGTGCCCCTTTTTCCATTGACACTTTAATTCCACGATTTATACTAGGTCCACTGACCCGTATAGTCGAGTTACTTGGTCCCTAAAAGGCTTCCTATCTCTTGACATCCTTACGACTCTTCCTGAACCGTGCTTAGTCGTCTCCGCCTACTTTAGGCTTGTTTTCAATTCTCGGGGTCCAAAATTCGGGATATTACAAATTTACCATTTGTTGGATTTTGATGCTCTTACACAAACTTTCAAGATACAAAGAATCAAGTCTTAGGTACCCATCTTTTCTTGGGTCCTTTTGGGTTAGTTTGTGTCTTAGGAACCTTATAAGATCCCTTAGGCACCTATCACTACCTACAGGTTTAACCTTGTAAATGGAGCAAATCACCAAGAGGGGGGATGAATTGGGGATTTTAAAAATCTTTTTAAACTACTCTGCAAACAGATAGGAAAACAGTGTTAGTTCTCAATGTGTTTTGATTATAATCGACAATTGTAAAATCAAGAGGAAGTTTGTCTTTGGTAAGTTGAAAGACTTACTGTCAAAGACAAACTCAAGTTTTGGATGCAAAACTCGAGTTTGGACTTAATAGAGAGTAGCTCAATTTTAATGAACTAAGAAAACTCTAGTTTACGCAGGCAAACTCGAGTTTGTGATATATAGAGAGTACTCTAAGTTTTTCACATTAAGACAAATTCGAGTTATATTTACAAACTCGAGTTTGCACCATACAGAGACTCTTCAATATTTTCTAAAGTAAACAAAACTCCAGTTTGCGAGAGTAAACTCAAGTTTTAGTCATATAGAGAGCCTCCAATATTTTGAACTTAAGCAAACTCCAGTTTGATATAGAAACTCGGGTTTGTGCTAAATGAAGAGTTTTGACAAGTGTTTGTGAACTTGACCAAACTCGAGTTAGTGTTTTCAAAACTCGAGTTTGTGCTTGGCCGAGAGCCTCAATGCTTTATATGCTATGCAAACTCCAGTTTGTTGTGACAAACTCGAGTTTACACTTGGCCAAGAGTTTTCTAAGTTTTCCTAAGTTTTGAGAAAACTCAAGTTTGAGTTTGTAAACTTGAGTCTGTGTTTGGCAGAGAGCTCTCATGTTTTACCCACTTTGAGAAAACTCCAGTTTGTTTAGAAAACTCCAGTTTTCATTTGGGATAGATTTCTCAAAGTTAGAAACTCCAGTTTGAATGAACAAACTCGAGTTTGTTTCGTAAAGTGTAAAAATCAAATTGCTCGAATTTGTGAAATCTTCATGTTTGATCTTAATACGTTATATCATCACTCATTACTATTCCTAACTATGTTTAATCAGTTTGTTAGTGAGTTTCAGATGGTTTAGAAGTTTTTAAATGAAGATTTGAACAAAAGCAAAAAGTGATGTTAGCACATTAAATGCAATGTCCAAAAACCTTGTATCCATTTGGACAATCATTTTACACATGTTGCAAAGAGATTAATGTTTCCTTTCCACATCCAAGATTTGCTCTTCCAACAGATTAAAATTCAAGAAGTCAACCATAAACTTACGCAACCTGGATTAACCAAAGAGTAGAGAGAGAAGAAGACCAAAGCTTAACCTAATCCTTCCTTAATGCGGCAATGATCACATTGAAGATTACAACGATCATTTAATGCTCTCTTCATATAAATAGAGCTGCATTCAATTCTTCTCAACAACCAATCTGCTGAAAACAAAAATCATTCAAGTTTCCAACTACTCTTTGAGTTTTCTTGTGTAAAGTATCTTTTGATACATTTGTACTTCAGTGTTTATCTTTATCAACTCTTAGAGAGAGTTTCATTTATTGAAAAACATTCATTGTAAGAATCTCAAGTCGTGGGACTTGGAGATTGGGATATTTGATTACAACTTGTAAGGGGGAGCAAGTTCTAGTGAGAGAATTACTCTAAGAGTTACAGAGTGTGTAATCATTTGAGTTAGTGAAACCCCGAGTGTCCGGGATTTGGATGTAGGTCAAGAGGTTAGATAGAACCAGTATAAATTCCTTGTGTCTTGCTTCTTCTTCTCTTACTCTGTTATACCCTGTTTTTAGTATTAAAAAATAGAGCACTTAGAAAAGAATTTTAAAATCCCCAATTCACCCCCTCCTGGTGATTTGCTCCACTTTCAAACAGAGCAGAACAAAGGAGAAGTAGAAAGGCTTGACACAAGGGATTTATACTGGTTCGGTCTAAATCCTTGACCTACGTCCAGTCTCCAGATACTCTGGGATTTTCACTGACTCACAAAATCAGTTATACACTCTGTACTCGAAAGTTATCCTCTTACTAGGATACACTCCCCCTTACAAGTTGTACACTGATATTCCCAATCTCCAAGTCCCCTTGACTTGAGATTCTTATAATAAATGATTTCAATAAATGAACTCTCTCAAAGAGCAGATAATAATAAACACTGAAGTACAAATGTATCAAAAGATACTTTACAGTAGAAAACTGAAAAAGTAGTTGGAAACTTGAATGATTTTCATTTTTTGTAGATTGGTTGTTGAGAAGACTTGAATGCAACTCTATATATATGAAGAGAGCATTAGATGACTGTTGGATTAATCAATGTAGTCATTGGACACATTCTGAGTTGATTAGGAACACTTTGGTCTCTTCTCTCTCTACTCTTCAGATAATCCAGGTGCACAGAGATTTATGGTTGACTTTGTTAGTTCTCAAGGTTTTGATGATAATAATACTTGAAAGCATTTAAGGTTTTGAATCATGTTTGATCATATGCATTCATGAATACTCGAGAATGACATTGTGATACTCGAGTATAGTTGAACTAATATATATGTTTAAGTGTTTCAGAGATCAATACTTGAGTATAGACAAGGTATACTCGAGTATTGTCCAGGCAGATCAACTATCACACATTGGTTCTGATATGCTACTCGAGTATGTGTAAGCAGATACTCGAGTATTGGCCAGATAGTTCAACCATTGCAGAGTACTTCTGATATGATACTCGAGTAATGGTTTGTGAATACTCAAGTATATGACTTCATCGCTGACAGTAACATTCACATATCAGAGCAATACTCGAGTATGAGGTAAGTGATACTTGAGTATGAGTAAGGTACTCGAGTATGGGTAAGGAAATTCTCGAGTATGCTTAGTTTCAATGTAATACTTACTCTCAGGTTGTCCAATACTCGAGGATGGAAAATGTGATACTTGAGTATGAGTATGATACTCGAGTATGATAAACTGAATTCCCGAGTATGACTTGCTAATGTGTTTCAATTAGTTTATCTCTTTCAACACAGTACAAGTGCTACTCGAGTATGAAGGCTGAATACTCGAGTATGATCAAGATCAAAGCTTCTGGTATATGTGAACCACAGAGATACTCGAGTATTGAGTATAGCCTACTCGAGTATTGACGAGTAATGAGCATCTATCAGGTGTTACTGCAAAGGCTACTCGAGTATATAAGTATGGCTACTCGAGTATGATATATTAGCAAACACAAATCATCCGTAACTTCATTCGAATGATTTGATTACTTGTTTATATCTACCTATACATCATTCAATATTATTTGTGATATCATTAATCATCTTCTTGAGTGATTTTCAGATGTTTAACCAATGTTTGAATTTTGATGAGCTGTCAAGCACCAAGAGTTTCGTGAAACAGAGATAACATGTTGAACCCAATTAAGGCTAGCCCATTTTGCTGAAAAACGTGCGGATGCTTAAATGCTCTCAATGGACATATTCAAACATTAAAACGGACAAATTGAAATCCTGCAGCGGTCTTCAATCTTCAACTACTATAAATACTCTAAGGATTGAATTCATCAAGAAGAACAAACGCATACACAAACAAAGCATTCAAAGCGATCAATTTCTACTCTGTTTATATCTTCGGATACTATTGAGCTTCAGTGTTTATTATTCATCTACTCTGTGAGAGAGTTTTATCATTTGTTTTACATTTGTTCAAATCTCAAGGTAGTTGTAATCGTACACCCGAGTGTGTAATTGTAAGGGGGTGTGGGTGTACGATTACAACTTGTAAGGGGGAGTGAGTCCTAGAGAGAAAGGATCATCTTGAGTTACAGAGTGTGTAATTGTATTTGTGAGTTAGTGAAAAATCCCGGAGTGTCTGGGTACTGGACGTAGGTCAAGGAGTTGGACCGAACCAGTATAATTCCTCTGTGTCATTTCTCTTTACTTCTTTACTGCTTTCATTATTTATCCATCATACCGTGAAAGAATTATTTGAGATCACCTATTCACCCCCTCTAGGTGATATTCCACCTTCAGACTTCCCTTGAATTAAATTCGTTGGAGAAGCAGCTACTGGATATGGAAAGGAAACATTAATCCCTTTGCGACGTGTGTAGAATGATTGTCCAAAAGGATGCAAGCTTCTTGGACTTGCAATAAATGCGCTGATGTCACTTTTTTCTTTAAGCTAAATCTTCATTTAATATTCTTTAAACTATTTAAAACTCATTAGAAAACTGATTAAACATAGCTAGGAATAGTAATGAGTGATGATAAAAAGTATTAGGATCAAACATAAAGATTTTGCAAATTTGAGCAATTTGATTTTCAAACTCTGCAACACAAACTCGAGTGTGTTCATCCAAACTGGAGTTTGTAACTTTCCTTCAGAAGCCTAAACTGGAGTTTCCAAATGAAACTCGAGTTTACTTCATCCAGGAAGGAATTTCGCGATTTCATCTTTGAAGCACATTTTGAATAAGAGCAAAACTCGAGTCCATTAATGACTAACTCGAGTTTCGAGACTTTATAATGAAAAATACGTTTAAGTCCAAAAGCTCAAAACTGGAGTTTCCAAAAGTAAATTGGAGTTTTCAAAATCACGAAATAGAGCAAAGCTCTCGGCTTGAGATAAACTCGAGTTTGTAAAACTAAAATCGAGTTTCCTTAATTACTTAAAAAACTTGAAAAATCTCTGTCAAATGAAAACTGGAGTTTTCTATGCTAAAGCGGAGTTTTCTTATGGAGGAAAACTTAGAGAACTCTCGGCCCAAGTCAAAGCGGAGTTTACAAGTCCAAACTCGAGTTTTCTAGAAATTTGAAAAACATTGAGAGATACTTGGCTTGGAGAAAATCGGAGTTTGCATATCAAAACTGGAGTTTTCTTATGCTCAAAATATTGGAAGCTCTCCGTATGACCAAAACTCGAGTTTGCCTACACAAACTGGAGTTTTGCTTACTTTTGAAAATATTGAAGGGTCTTTGTTTGGTACAAACTCGAGTTTGTAAAACTAAACTCAAGTTTTCTTTAATGTGAAAAACTTAGAGTGCTCTCTGTATCTTACAAACTCGAGTTTGCCTACGCAAACAGGAGTTTTGCTTAGTTCGTAAAAATTGAGCTACTCTTTGTCAACCAAACTCGAGTTTTACATCCAAAACTCGAGTTTGTCTTTGACAGTAAGTTTTTCAACTTACCAAAGACAAACTTCAACGTGAGTTTACAATTGTTAGTTATCATCAAAACACATAGAGAACTAACAAACCTTTCTTTCCTTTTTATGAAAACGGGAAGAGGTAGTATGTCCTTTCCAATTACAATAATTGCAATGGGCAAAAGGATTAGAAGAATGAATTGATTTTCTGAAATAGTTCAAGTATGTCTTTTCTCCATTTCTTCTTTCCTTTCTTTTTATCAAAATTAGGGTTGTAACCAATTCGATTTATTGTTTGTGAACCTTTGTTGCTTCAAAATCACATTGAGCATTTCATTGCCTTGAGTGAACTTCTCAAGAGTTTTAGTAAGATAGATATTTCTTTTCTCTAAAACATAACAATTTTCACAAACTTTTTTGAAATCTTTTCTCAAACGGAAAATTTGGAGGAGAGACATTTTGGACTTGTTCTTTAAGAACTTTAATTTTTATTTTTAACGCAAGAAGTTCTTTAGCTAATTTTTGAAACTTAGAATGAAGCGAATTATACTCGAGAAAATAATTCATCAAATGATGGTTCAGTATCAATTACCTCTTCACTCTCAGCCTCTTCTTGAGCCACAAGACAAATATTGGCCATTTCTTCTTCATCTGCTTCATCTTCATCAGATGAGGTATCTCTTCATATGGCTGAGACATAGGCCTTCTTCTTGAACTTACTGATTTCTTCTTGTCCTTTTATTTGTTCTTCAATTGAGGACATTCGGACTTGATGTGGCAAGACTTTTTACATTTATAGCAAATGATAGGCTTCTTAGCTTCATTGTTGGAGCTACCTTTGTGAAATTTTCGGAATCCTTGATCTTTCTTGTAGAACCTCTTCAACCTTCGAACCATCATGCCAAGCTCTTTATCTTCGTCTTCATCATCATTTCATACTTTTCTTTCCTGATAGTCTTAAGGGCAATTCCCTTATGCTTGTTGTTGATCTCATATAGACCTTTCTTGAATTTGTTCTTTCCTTCATACTCAAAAAGACTTCTAAACAAGGCAGTCACATATTGCATTGACTTTCCATAAGCCTCTTCAATTGTAGTGACTTTAGCTTCCCAATCCTTCGTCAGGACATTTAGGATTTTCCTGACTTGAGGATTTTGTTCATAGGTCTTTCCCAAGGCAGACAACTCATTGATGAGATGAGTATACCTCAGTTGGAATTCTCCAATTGATTCTCTAGGCTTCATACGAAGGAGATCGAATTCAGTTGTGAGAGTATTGATTCATTTCTCCTTAATACTAGAAGTTCCTTTATAGGCTATCTCTAAGGACTTCCACATTTCTTTGCGGTTAATGATTGCAAATGTGAAAGTATTCCTTTTGTCTTAATACACTTTAAAGTATAAGGATAACTTTACTATTCAAAGTCATTTGTCTTCTGTCATTTTTGTCAAACTCTGAATTAGTCTTTGACACATTAATTCCACCTGCTACTTAGGTTGGAATATAATCTCCGCTTTTGAACTGCCAAAGACCATATTCAGTAGCCATTACAAACACTCTGAATTTTGCTTTCCAGATTGAGTAATGCTTATCATTGAATCCTGGTGGTCTGTTGATAGAAGCTCCATCAGACAATATTCCTTCCATAGGATCATTTATCTCAGATATTAATTCTTAAGAGATAAGCAGCTCTGATACCAAATGAAAGGCAGAATATAACCTAATAGGGGGGTGAATTGGGTGATTTAAAAACCTTTTCAAATATCTCAGGAACTAACTCACAAAACAGAGATGAATATAGTAGAGAAAGAGAGATATTGACACAAGAGATTTATACTAATTCAACCTAAACTTTTGACCTATGTCGAGTCTGGGATATCTACTAACTCTTCAAAATATTACACATTTTGTACTCGAAGTAATCCTCTCACTAGGATTCACTCCCCTTACAAGTTTTAATCAATATCTGATGAGTACTATTTATGCCATGTTTTCCCTATATTGTGTGACTGTTTTGTGAGTTGAATATGAGCCTAAAAGCATGTTATCTGAGCAAATATGTCATAATTCATGCATGTAGGGAAATATAGGATACATCTCATAAGTTAAGACAAATGCATAAATATCATGTACATGTGCATAAGAAGAAGGTAAACTTAAGGGTTTATTATGAATGCACATATCACTCCCGATACAATGCTATAGCATCGGGTCAGCTATATCAAGTTGCAATATAATGCAACTCGTATGCTATAGCAGAGTAAAGGAAGCAATGTTGTGCGCCTTATGTTCTAACTTTTCCTCGAGGCTTTTTTAGGAATTAAGTGCAGGTTGATGGACAGATGTTAGTTCACGATTAGATTGTTAATGGATTGGAATAGAAGATACGAAGGATCGAAGATTTAGATTTGGAGAATCCCACGTAACCAGCAGAAGCAATCTATTGATTTGGAAAGTTAGATCAGTTGGACCGACAGATTTGGAAAGGCCCTGATCATTGGACTTACACCACAAGTAAACCTGACTATAAAAGGAAAGGATAGCTAACCCTAAAGGTGTTGAGTCATGGAGAGCCAAAGAACATTCCTATTCGGCCAGGCTCTAAAGAAGAGGGAGAGAAGCACTAAGCACGAGAACTCCAGGGGAACCCAATTCCTTTCTTGCAATAAGACGGAGACAAGAAGACGTGGAGTTGTCAAGTGACAAGCCTCTCCTACGCCGTTGAAACCTCCACCAAGCTTTCGGTTTTTCTTTTATTAATTTTAGTTAATCTTTTGTCATAGGCTATTCTGTTGTGGTCTGTTTAGTGACTCCCTCGTTAGTCATGAACTAAACCTCCTGTGGCTGAGCGAGGATGAATTCTTGAGTGTAGAATGAACCTAGTTGCTAGTACTTAATTTTATAAATACAGTTTGTTTATCAGTATTCTTAATTCTACCAGTTAGCAGAAGCCAAGGGCTAGATCAGTGGCTTCAGCTTATTGGAAGGGAGTCGAGGTTAGACATCTGATAAGCAGTTTTTACTGGGCAAGCTGGTGCAAGGCTTGACCTATCATTGTAGGTTTCAAGCATGGGTCTACCGCTCATAACCTTAACACCTTGATTTGAAAAGATAACCTTAACTAGAAAATCACCATAGGCATATGGGAGAAGTATAGTTTAGGTTGTATGTATAAGACGCGGAAGCTTCTGTATAACATAGTGGTAGGTTAAATGGATAACGTTGTGAAAGGCAGCTATGTTGTAGCATTGCGGAACCTGTGCAGCATAATTGCTGTAGCAAAGCGTTAAGGCAATTAGGGGATTAATGCACTTAGGATGAAATCTGATGATCAGTCTATCTTTTACTGATATCTTCTTACAACTACGATCCTTGTTATTTTCTGTCTTATTAGTTATAATCACAAAAATCACAAACTCAATCATTTTTATTTACTTTCTTTACACAACTGTTCGCGTGAATATGTGTTATCATTGGTATCTCAATCTCTTGGGATGATACTCTACTCACTATTTATTACTTGTTTGACTGGTTCACTTGCTAATAAGGAAATTGACCAACTATATCCCAATCTGATGAGTCTATATAGTGCACTGGTCTCAAAATCGAGAAAGTCACATGTTCATCATTGACTCGTATGGTGAGCTCTCCCTTTTCAACATCAATCACCATTCTCTTGGTCACTATGAATGGTCTCCCAAAATAATCAGGATCTCTCTATCTGCTTCGAAGTCAAGAATGATAAAATCCGCAGCAAAGATGAATTTATGCACCTTTACTCGGACATCTTCAATTTTTCCTTTCGGCTGGACAATGGAACGGTCTGCCAATTGTAATGTGATTGTGGTGGGTCTAGCCTCTCCAACTACCAGCTTTTTGAATACAAACATTGGCATTAGATTAATGCTGGCTCCAAGGTCACATAATGGTTTTCCTGCGTATAGGGGCCTAATGGCACATGGAGTTGTGTGTTGGGATCCGTACGCGCAGCGGAAGGATTTCATCTATTAAAATTTATGAATCCCATAGAAGAGGATCTATCAATGGCATTTAAATCAAGTTTTTCACATTTAGACAAACTCTAATTTTCAGAGAAAACTCCAGTTTTCACTACACAGAGACTCCTCAATATTTTCTGAAATAGACAAAACTCCAGTTTCCATTTGGAAACTCGAGTTTTGGTCATATAGAGAGTCTCCAACATTTTGAGCTTATGAAAACTGCAGTTTTGATATGGAAACTCCAGTTTTCAGTTTGCCATGAGTTTTCTAAGTTTTCCAAAGTTGTGAGAAAACTCGAGTTTACACTTGGCAGAGAGTTTTCATGTTTTTACTCGGTTTTTGAAAACTCCAGTTTTATGGAAAACTCCAGTTTTGACTTGGCATAAATCTCTTAAAGTTTTCATACTTAAATGAAAACTCGAGTTTAGTTTGGGAAACTCGAGTTTTGGCCAAGCCGAAAGCTTTGCTCATTTTAGTGCTTTTGAAAACTCCAGTTTAGAATGAAAACCTAGTTTTGATGTTTTGGACTAAAATTCATATTTCATGTTAAAAGTCCAAAACTCGAGTTTTGAGTTCCATTAAAAAATATGGTCCAAAGCTCAAATCGCGACGTTCCTCTCTGTAATTAGTTATGGAAGCTCAAGTTTTGCTATTAGTACAAAGTGACAAACTCCAGTTTTGGTGAACAAACTCGAGTTTGTGTCGTAGAGTTTGAAATTCAAATCTGACGAATTTGTGAAATCTTCTTGTTTGATCTTAATACTTCCTACCATCATTCATTAATATTCCTAGCTATGTTTAACCACTTTGTTAGTGAGTTTCAGATGATTTAGAGGATATTAAGTGAAGATTTGAACTAAAGCAAAAAGTGATGTCAGCACATTAAATGCAAAGTCCAGAAAACTTGCATCCTTTTGGACAATCATTCTACACATGTTGCAAAGGGATTAATGTTACCTTTCTACATCCAGTACCTGCTCTCCCAACGGATTAAAAGTTAAGAAGTCAAGCACAAACATCTGTGCAACTAGATTAAGTAAAGAGTAGAGAGAGAAGAAGACCTAAACTCACCCTAATCCTTACTGAATGTCTCCAACGGTTACATTAGGGATTTCAACGGTCATTTAATGTTCTCTTTGTATAAATAGAGCTGCATTCAATTCTTCTCAACAACCAATCTACTGAAAACGAATTGCATTCAAGTTTACCAACCACTCTTTCGGTTTTCACTTGTAAAATATCTTCTGATACATTAATCTTCAGCGTTTATCTTTATCTACTCTTAGAGAGAGTTTCTTTATTGAAAATCATTTATTGTCAGAATCTCAAGTCTGGGGACTTGGAGATTGGGATATTGATTGCAACTTGTAAGGGGGAGTAAGTTCTAGTGAGAGAATTACTCTTGAGTTACGAGTGTGTAATCAAGCGATATAGTGAAATCCGAGTGTCAGGGATTTGGACGTAGGTCAAGTTGTTGGACCAAACCAGTATAAATTCATTGTGTCTTGCTCTTCTTCCCATACTCTGCTTAGCTCTGTTTTAGTGTTCATAAACAGAGCAGTTCGAACAGAATTTTTAAATCTCCAATTCAGCCCCCTCTTAGTGATTTGCTCCACTTTGAAAGTCTATTGATTTAATTTATATTTATAAATTAAATCGAGATATTATATATGTCTATTTAATTAAATCTAACATACTATATCTCTATTCAAATTAAATCGATATATGATATCTTTATTCGAAAATTAAATCGAGATACAATATCTCTATTTGTTTTAGATATTTAGTTTATCAAATAAATTAAATACAAAACAAATAATATATAAAAATATTATAATCTATATTAAATAATATTATTATATCATTTTCGAATTTAATAATGTAAGTGGAGCTATATACCCAAGAGGGGGGTGAATTGGGTATTTTAAAACTTTTGAGAAATCGCTCTGTTTTGAAGCAATGAAAACGAGAGACAAACAAAGTGAGGGAAGAAGAAGCTGGACACAAGGATTTATACTTGGTTGGTCCAACTCTTTGACCTACGTCCGATCCCAGAAAACACTGGGATTTTCCACTATCACTCAATAACAATGACACACTCGTACTCGGGATGATCCTCTCCCTAGGACTCACTCCCCTTACAAGTTGTAATTGTAAACAATCGGATACACACTACGTACTCAAGAGTTATCCTCTCCCTAGGACTAACTCCCCCTTACAAGTTGTACTCGATTATAATCGATACCCACTCGTAAACAAAGAATGCTCCTCAACCTAGGACACACTCCCCTTTACAAGTTGTACTCGATTTTCCCAATCTCCAAGTCACCCGACTTGAGATTGTTACAATGAATGATATACAAGGAAATAAACTCTCTCTAAGAGTAGATATGATAAGCTTTGAAGCTCAATGTATCACAAGATACTATACGAGATAAAAGCGAAGAAATAGATATGAGACTTGGATGATTTTCGTCTTCGACAGTGTATCGGCTTGAGAAGAAGTTAATGCACTCTATTTATAGGTAGAGAACATTAAATGACCGTTGCTTGATGAATCCAACCGTTGTAGGTGATTAGCTTAAGTTCGGTCATCTTCTCTCTCTAAACTCCAACTAATCCAGTGCTAATATGATCGATGTGGAACTCGAGGATTTGCCCGTTGGAGAAGAGTTTACTTGATGAAGAAAGCATTCTTGACCGTTGAGAATGCGTGCTCGGGTGGATTATCCAAAAGAAGGTTGATTTGCGAAGTGCATTAAATGCATTGAGCACTTTTTTGCTTTTTGCCTTGATCTTCATTAATCTTCATCTCGTGCTAACGAAATTCACTCAATAAACTTGTTAAACATATCTGGGAACATAAGTGAATGATTCATGAAAGTAATAGGATCAAACAAGAGTGATTTGCAAATTCGTGTAATTCAAAAATCAGTTTTTACCGTTGTAAACTGCAGTTTGTTCATGCTTACTGCAGTTTTGCACTGTACATAAGTGTCCATACTGCAGTTTCCAATGGGAAACTCGAGTATGCACTTTTCAGAGGCAAACCATCGTGTCTTATGTTCGAAAGACAAATCCTATACTCGAGTTTGCACTCGTTCTTGCAGTATTGGTTTAATTTAAAAAATCATTTTGCTCTCGGAAGTCCAATCTTTGCGGTATAGATCTTGCTTGCGGAGTATAGCATACTTTCACTTACATACTTGCCGTAAAGGTGGAAGTATTGACTTAGCTTGAAAAACTTGGTTGCTTTCTGGAAGTTCAATACTCGAATTTGGCTACGCAAACTCCAGTATTGACTTAGTTTGAGAACTTGGTTGCTTTCTGGATGTCCAATACTGCGGTATCCAAACCTATACTGCAGTATTGACTTAACTCGAAAGACTTGGTTGCTTTCTGGATGTCCAAAACTGCGGTATGCAAACCTATACTGCAGTTTGCACTTAAGTTGAAATTATCTGTCAACTTTCGAGGGCCATATATCCCTGGTCTGAACTCCGTTTTGGTCCATTCAACTCTTGATGGAAAGATATTTGAGTCTATTTTCATATGCCACTGATTTCAGCTCAATAAAATTTGTATATTGTGAGTTACACTCAAAATACCGAAGGTGGGTCTGGACTGTGATGTTGATTCTTGTGGCAACTTGTAAAAATCATAGCTCCTTGATCTTGACACCTTTGGACTTGATTTATATATCAAAATGACGCTTTGGATGTCTAGTTTCAAATGCCACTGGTTTCATGTCAATCCGAGTGCTGGTTTGAGAGATATCATCGAATTACCAGACCTCGCCTGTGCTGAAACGTGAAACGAGTTGCTGAAGAGCTGATCACGCTGCAAACTCGAGTTTACACTTGCATACTCGAGTTTAGCTCTTCCTTACTCGAGTTTAGCACTTGCATACTCGAGTTTTCCTTGTCCGAGACGCCGAGGTGCTGAAGACATTACAAACTCGAGTTTTGAGTTGTATACTCGAGTTTTGAGTCCCAAACTCGAGTTTTGTGTTCCAAACTCGAGTTTTCACTTGTCCGAGACGCGAGGTGTCGAAGACACTACAAACTCGAGTTTTGAGTTGTATACTCGAGTTTTGAGTCTCAAACTCGAGTTTTGTGTTCCAAACTCGAGTTTTCTCATCCTGAAATTGATTTTTGCTGACTTTAACTTCAAATTGACCCATTCCAACTTCCGTATGACCTTGGAGACTTCTAGCATCAATCTTATAACTTGAATAATGATATCTTCACTTCATTCAACAAGTTCTTCTTTCTTTCTTCTTCTCTTGATCATTCTCCATAACTCTAACTCTTTCTTTCTTCTCTTCTCTTGATCATTCTCTATAATTCATCTTGGATTAATCTACATTAAATACAGTAGTTAGTCAATGTAGGAGATAACTATATTACTCAATCTTTTTGCTTTCAAAAATGACATCCATATAAGACATCATCATCAAAACTAATCATAACCAACAAATAATATATATATATATCCATCCCAAATTAAATGCTGTGTTCATTAAATCTTAGACATATCTAAGATTTAATGAATCTGGACACTATTGCTCGTGTTGGGCTATTCTTGTGTGCGACTCTGTAGGCCCACATAAGATTGGCAGCAAGCCAATACTGTACCATCCCACAAGTCTCAAGCGGCTTCTAGCAAGACATTGTAACTACCCAATTCATATGGGGATCGTTGATACGATACAACCTATCATACAACCACGTCACATCCCTTTTGTCACGCGATAATTTGGTCAAGGATGAAGCATGGATAATGTCAACCTCCTGTTCTTGACCATTACTTTCTCGATTCTTGAGTAGTCTAACAATTAAAATGGAAACTCCTTTCCATTGTAGTATGGCCATACATTTCTCATACTCACTCATCGAGGGGCCCAATATTATGTCTCTACAAATGTGAGGGACAAATTCCATTTTGACCATTCACATTCCTCTGCATGAAAAACCACTAATCCCGATCGAAGCCTTTATCATCACCCGGTCAAAGGTGACTTTTGACTAGGTCAAACATCAGTGACTCTCATGTAGGAATCCATGATGATCTTAGGTCAAAGGGCATTGTGATGCGGTTATACATGAGATAATCTTATGACTTAATCCATGCAGCTTTCTCATAGTGGGTCGGTCCAGCAATTTATACTCTTAAAAGTGCCCATGACTTTGATTCGTATCTCCATACCTCATCAAAGTCATGCGGTCTTACCTCATCTTCACTCCGCGTAGATGGTGACCAGGGACATTTAGGATAATCTATAAGATACATCCAAGGATACAGTTATCACTATAAACATGCAAATGATATGATAACTAAACGGAGAAATGCTTTAAATAACGTAAACATTTAAAGTACAATGATCTTCCCCTAGGGTGTAAAACCCGTTGGGGTGCCGACATTCTTTATCTTAATCTCACGTAGTAGTGTGCAAAATCAGAAATAGTTAGTTATCTGATACAACGAAATTAAGTTTGATTACACTATAGGGGTATTCTCATGGTCTATACCCTTTTACATTCATTTACAGATAGTGAAAACTAAACCAACTAAACACCGTGTGTAAGAGCTATCCCTCCGTTGGGCACCTTCAAGCAACGCTCCTCCTTGAACCATGTGCAACACTTCTCTCCTGTGCTCACCTGCCTATTGGTTGGTAGTGGAGGGTGAGACTCTGAGGAATCCCAGTAGCAAACAATACAAAGCAATGCATGCGAGATAAATGCCAATGTATGATATACTTGCCTTGCACAAGCCCATGTTAACATAATGACATATCTGCATGCTCAATGCTTCATGCATTATACTCATGGCCTTAGCATAATCATAAACAAAGCTTCAATCATTTAAGTATGTTAAACATAGCAAGCAAGTATAGCAATCAAACATATACATACAAGCAATAATATCAAATACATGCAAGTAAGGTAAGCCCACTACCTTTAAGGACTACTATCCTTACTCGGGTTCTTCTTTTGTCAACCGTCAGGGTTGCTTGAAGTTCATTCCTTCTTCTTCTGGCCCTAAGGACATAACCGTACCTTTAAAACTAGGGAAAATGAATGTTTATTTTCCTTTTTAACCCTTTTTGCAAAAACTTATTATTTTGGCCCTTAATTTACTCATTTATGAATTAATCTCTTAACTGGACAAAAAATCCAGTAACTTCAATCATTTTTAATAAATTTTTCAAAAAATCATTTTAACGTGCTTCCAAAATCCACATATTCCTTGACAAGTCTATTTTCATAGAAAAATAATTCCCAAAGCTAGAACATGCCACATTAATCCTAGCTTTTTCATTTTCATTCACTGTGCAATTAAAATTCAAGAAGACATGACTTATTTTTAAAAATTCATATATGGAGTTCTAGGTGTCTAATTGAGGTGGTTCAAAAACCTACGAACTCCTTATTAAGTCTAGCTTTTGGGAAAATTAATTCCAGCATTTGATAACTCTACATTCATTCCCAGTTCCCAAAAACATAAAGATTGTCCAGATTTGTTTACAAAACTCAGGGTCATTTTGTACAATTTATTGCTCTTTGACTAGAGCTTAGAAAAGTACAAAATACCCACTATTTTAAAGATATGTATGTCCTCTATCTTCTGGAATATTTTCAGAATTTTTAAAGGACTTTTACTTGTTCAAACAACATAGACAAGTAATTGAACTCAGGATTTCCAAAACTGTCAGTTTTGACTTCTTTAATGAGCTTATTATTTTATATACGAAAATCTTTTTAAAAATTCATTGACCAACATATTCCCACTCCATTTTCCATGAGGAACACGTTGGGTGCCTCATAATTTCCAAATTCCAATTATTTCTTGGTGTTTACCATGAATTTCCAGATCTCAATTTTAAAGCAAATCTAAAAAACTTGGAGAGAAAATGAGTGTTCTTACCTCTAGGCTTGTTCTTGAGCTTGTGGTCACTTCTTTTTCTATTTTTCCTTCTCACCCTTTCAGCTTAAACCCAGAAATTACATGCATGTGGGTTATTCTTCATCAATCTCAACATGCATGACGAAATGGGAAAAGAGATTGCAATTTCTTAGCAATCTCACCTTGTTCTTTCTTGTGGCTTGGACGGTGATGATGATGATTGTGGAGATGAGAGAATGGTTGATGTTGTTTGAGAGGAGGACGAATGGAATTTGTGAAGTGTGTGAGGGAGGGATCCGTGAGCTAGAAGGAGAGGAGAGAGTTGAGAGAATTTGGAACTGTGTTGAAAGAAAAAGGAGCCGTATGGTTTGGATGAGGGAAGGAGGATGAATTGATTTGGTGGATGTGTATTTGTGTGAATTGTGTTCATGAAATTTAGAGAGAATGAGAGGACAAAAAAAATTTAATTTAATGGATATTTGTGTGTTAGGCCATGGTTTGGAAGGGAATTAATAAGTAAAAATCTGATTTCATGTGTGATTGCCATGTGTATAGGTTGCATGTTTTCCATTTGACTTGAGGGAGTGTGAGGTGTTGACATGTGTCTTAAAGGAGATGAGGTGTTGACATGTGTGTGTGTGCTTGTGTGTTGACGCTATGTTGCGTCTTGATATGTGTGTGTGTCCATTTGCTTGTTTGGGTTTCGGGATTGCTGTCTCGATTTATGTGTTTGGGTTCCGGTGTTGTTGTCTCGATTTGTGTGTTTGGGTTTTAGGGTTGTTGTCTCGGTTTGCGTGTTTGGGTTCCGGTGTTGTTGTCTCAGTTTTCCTGTTTGGGTTATGTTGTGGGTGTGGCATGATTTTCGACGAAGTATCCAGGATTCTTACTCGGGTTTTATTCAGGATTGCAACACGAATACCGAAACCCGACAAACGAGGCCACATACTGGTGTTTTTTGAAGGTGGAATATCACTTAGAGGGGGTGAATAGGTGATATCAAATAATTCTTTTGCGGTATGATGAATAAACGATGAAAAACAGTAAAGCAGTAAAGAGAAATGACACAGAGGAATTATACTGGTTCGGTCCAACTTATTGACCTACGTCTAGTACCCAGACACTCCGGGATTTTTCACTAACGCACAAATACAATTACACACTCTGTAACTCAGGATGATCCTATCTCCCTAGGACTCACTCCCCCTTACAAGTTGTAATTGTACACCCACACTCAAGATACCACTACCTTGAGATTTGAACGAATGTAAAACAAGTTATAAAACTCTCTCATAGAGTAGATGAATAATAAACACTAAAGCTCAAAGTTATGTTGGTTAAACATCTAAAAATCATGAGCACTATTTATGCCATGTTTTCCTTGTATATTTTATGACTGAATTGTATGGTGAATATGAGCTTAACGCATTCAATCTAAGCAAAAAGGCATTAATTCATTATACATGGGGAACTTAAGGATAAATTCCATACTCAATACATCCTAAACATGTGCTAAGAAAGAACAAGTTTTGAGGTTTTATGAGAAAGTGCATAAGATAGCCGATGTTATGCTATAGCATCTGATAGGACAACATGTTTTCATCGAAGTGCAATACAATGCATCCCGAAGCTATAGCGAGTAAATAAATGATGCGGTGCTATGCGGCATATGTCCTGATCTTTTGTCAAGATTGTTTCAGGAAATATATTGCAGGGTGAGAATAACGGTTAGATTGCTGACGTATTGAAATAGAAGATACGGAGGATCGAAACTAAAGATTTGAAGAATCTCATAGGATCAACAGAATCAATCTACCGAGATTTGGAAAGAAAGATACGATTGGACCTCGACAGATTAGGAAAGGCTCAGTTCGTTGAAACGTACGCTGCAAGTATACTAGACTATATAAGGAAACAGCAGCCAACCCTAAAAAGGGTCGGAAGTCGTCGAGAGTCAGAGACCATTAATATATGGCTAGACTCGAAAGAAGAGTGAGAGAAGTTACAAAGCTCAAAGACTCCAAGAGAACCCAACATTCTTCCTTGCAGTGAGACGGAGTGAAGAAGACGTGGAGTTGTGACGTGACAGGGCTTCTTCCACACCGTCGGAATCTCCATCAAGCTTTCTGTTTCTTTATTTTAATTCCAGTCAATCTTTTGTCATGGGCTATTATGTAGTATTCTATTTTGTGATTCCCTCGTCAGTCATGAACTAACTTCTTGAGGCTGAACGAGGATGATTTTCTAAGTATAGAATGAACCCAGTTGCAAGTTCTTAATTTAATACATTCAGTTTGCTTATCGTGATTTAATTTCTTGTTGATTAGTGAGAGCTAAAGGCTAGATCAATGGCCTCAGCTTACTGAGAGGGAGTCGGGGTTATACATATGAGAAACAGTGATTACTAGGCAAGTTGGTGCAAGGCTTGACCTATTATTGTAGGCTTCAGGAATGGGTCTACCGCTCATAATCTTAACACCTTGATTTGTATTGATAATCCAACTAGAAAATTTTCCATAGACATATGGAAGAAGTACAGAACAAGATTGTATGTATCGGATGCAAGAGCTTCGGTAGATTAACGTGGTGGATTAACTGAATAACTTTGCTTAGGGTGTTCATGATGTAGCATTTGCGAGAGCTGTATAGTATGAATGCTATAGCAATGCGTTTAGGCAGCTGGGGGATTAATTTTCTTAGAAAGGATTCCAAGTTTAGTCTATCTTTTTACTAATATCTTCTTATGACTACGATCATCTAGTTATTTTTCTGTTTATTAGTATAGCTATAAAAACTCTCAACCAAATCAGATTTATTCTCTTGTTAAAAACAACTAATTCTGCAATTTGGTGTTATCATTTGGTATCTCAGTCTCTGTGGGATGATACTCTACTTACTCTTTATTACTTTTTGACTGGTTTATTTCCCATTAAGGAAATCGCCCAACAAGTTTTTGGTGTCGTTGCGGGGACTGTAGATACCTTTAGTGACGATGCCCTTTTTCTTAATAGTTGCAATTTATCCAATAAAGCTAATTCTTTCCCTTTTCTTGATTTTTAGGTACATTCTATAGTGCATGTACAACTCACCTTCAATCAACCTAGAGCCTTACGATCCTGAAATCGAACACACTTACAAGTAAAGGCGCGGGAAGCAGAAGCAAAGATGTCAACCTTTTGACTCTGCAAGCATGGCGAATATGCAAGTCAATCTTGATTAGGATTGAAGGGAGCCACAAGCAATAAACAGGGACAATCAAGTCCCTCCACCTCCAAATCTAGATGTGAACAAAGCTATCATGAAATTTGGGATTCCAGATTTAAACAACTTGAATTCGGCTATCGTACCACTGACCTTTAATGCGTCGCACTTTGAAATTAAAGGTGCCATGATTCAAATGCTGAATACGGCCAAACAATTTGGAGGGCTCCCATATGAAGACCCTCACTTACACCTCAAGGCTTTCATGGAGGTGTGTGACTCATTCGTCATTCCAGGAGTCACGCCCGATGCCGTTTGGATTAAATTATTTCCATTCTCTCTTAGGGACAAGGCTTGGACGTGGCTCAACAACTTACTAGCCAACTCAATCTCCTCCTGGAATGATCTAGGGAGTAAGTTCTTGCTCAAATTCTTCTCACCTACTAAGAACGCCCAGCTCAGAGGGGATATCACTAATTTCCAACAAAAATATGGTGAATCTACATATGAAGCTTGGGATAGATTTAAACACCTCAGAAGGTGCCCACAACACGGGCTATGTGAATGAGTCTATCTAGAAACATTTTACAGAGGTCTTGATGGACAAACATGATCAATTGTAGACGCTTCATCCAGTGGGTCCATCTTGATGAAGTCCTATGAAGAGGCTCACGAATTATTAGAGTGCATGGCTATGAACAACCATCAGTGGCAAGCAGATAGAGCTACACCCTCCAAAACTATTGCTGGAATACATGAATTGGATGCTATGACTTCTCTCACAGCTCAAGTATCATCTCTAACCAACATGGTGAAAGGACTGACCCTTCCTCCAAGCAACACATCACTGCAGCCATCTCATGTAGCTTGTGTGTACTGTGGTGGAGAGCACCTCTACTCTCAGTGCTCTGCCAACCTCGAATCAGTTAACTACGTCAACAACTTCAACAGGGGCAGTAACACCAACAATCCGTACTCTAACACGTACAACCCTGGATGGAGGCAGCATCCCAACTTCTCTTGGAGCTCCCAAGGTCAACAAATAGCAGGGCAATCATCTGGCCCATCATACTCAAACATCAAACCCCCTAGGGTTTACCCAGCAAGCACGGCAGCAGGGCAGTGATTTAGAACCACAACACTCTATGTTGACCCTTATGAAGGAGTACATGGCAAAGAATGACGCAATCATTCAGAGTCAGCAGGTCACTCTGTGAAACCTTGAAAACCAAGTCGGACAACTAGCTACCGCTCTCAACATTAGGCGCTCAGGATCTTTGTCAAGTGACACTGAAGTCCCTAGGATCCAAGGAAAGGAGGAAGTCAAGCTAATAGAGCTCCGAAGCAGTAAGAGTCTGGAACCCATGAGAGTGACCAAGCAACCTACGGAAGAGGCTAATACGAAATTTGGGAAATCAAAGAAGGGGAAGGAAAGTGCCGAACAACCCTTCAAAGAAGCACAACAGCACTCAATACCATTGCGGACTGAGCAAGATATCGATGCTATAGCATGCCTCCATTCGTCGCACTAGACGATCACGTGCAACATCTAAACGGAAATGCTATAGCCTCTCATCACAACATAACTGTAATCTAGGATCGCCTATTGTGCCAAATCGATCCTTACCTTTTCCACAGCGACTACAAAAGCAGGGTCAAGAGAAGCAATTTTGGAGGTTTCTCGACATGCTACGGCAATTACATATTAATATCCCTTTGGTGGAAGCGCTGGAATAGATGCCTAGCTACGTGAAGTTCATGAAAGACATTTTGTCCAAGAAGAGAAGACTGGAAGAATTCGAGATGGTAGCATTGACCTAACACTGCAATGCCACGCTAACAAATAGGATACCATCGAAATTAAAAGACCCTAGCAGCTTCACAATCCCCTGTGCAATTGGATTTCAATACTCAGGGAAAGCCTTATGCGACCTCAGAGCCAGTATTAATTTAATGCTGATGTCTGTCTTCAAAAGATTAGCAGTTGGGGAAGCAAGACCCACAATAGTTACGCTATAGTTAGCTGATCGCTCCATTGTCCTACCATAAGGAAAAATTGAAGATGTCTTGGTTAAAGTCGATAAGTTCATCTTCCCAGTGAACTTCATTATTCTTGATTTTGAAGAAGACCGAGAGATTCCAATTCTTATGGGTAGACCATTCATGGCAATAGGGAGAACATTGATCGATGTGGAAAAAGGGGAACTCACGATGCAAGTCAATGATGACCATGTGACCTTTTCAATCTTGAAAACGGCACAATATGCGGACCCAGCAAAAGGAGGCCAATCGCTGAAAGGTAATGAGGATGGAGACATAAGGACAGCCTACAACCCTGTTTCCAGTTTAAACTAATCTCCTAGGCAAGTCTAGCTGAAGACTCTAAAACAAGCGCTATTGGGAGGCAGCCCAGCTTCTTGTTTTTCCTTTTCTTTGTTGTTTAGTAGCCGCAGGGGTCGAGTTCGGCCTGGTTAGTGCTATAGCGTGAGAGAATATAGTTCAACCCTAGCATAGCAACCCGACTTAAGCCCATAAATAAAGCTGCTTAGGTATGCACCCATCTTTTGAAAGAACGCTATGTGCATGAATTTCTTTTAGTAGCGGGCCATGCTATCGAGCCCATTTTGCTTCAAATCACACCAAATCATCGCCTAAGAGTCGTGACACTTCACGTTCAAATCTCGTTCTTACCCTATCTACTATCTATATCCTTTCATCCCACGTCTTTTCACCTCCCCACGATTCTCTTTCTCCATCCCTCACTTACCAACCCACCATGCCTAGAGTCAAGTGGGCGACATGGCGTGGCTAGGTGCCCCCATCGGTCTACGCTCACCAACCTCCCATTCGTGCACCGCCACCGCCACCTCCGGCACCAGCGCCACCCATTCCCATTGAGATTTCCTCTCCTTCCTCTTCCTCCACTGAACCTTTCATTGTGTCAGGCACCACTGACTCGTCCGACCGTTCATATATCCTGACCAATGCTACCCTCTACTGGCGTCTGGACACCGACACAAACTCCACGAGAAAATTTCAACGCCGTTGCAGACAGGTACGGAAGGAGTTGAAACCCATCCGCCGAGACCCACGGGTATACCTCGCAGCCCACCGCCGTGGTTCGCTGACGGCCATCTCTCTATCCCACTCCCACTCGACGAATCCAGTGGTTAATGGCTTGGGCGACATGTTTGCCAATGAGGACACGACCACCAGCGCTCCTGCCCCCTAGTTTTTCATTTTGTTAATGTTCTTATATTTTTTGTTACTGACTGTCTGATGCTGCTCTGGGCGTCTGCCCAAGGCCCTTTTGTGGATAATGCTGTTGATTGCTCTGCTTTCTCGATCTTGTTTTCGCCTCCCGTAACCCTGTGCTACTCGTTTGTTGCGATCCTTTCATGCTGCAATTAGGGCATTGCATCGAATAAGTGTGGGGGAGGTGTCGGTCGATTTCCTTGATGGCAAGTGAACCAGTCGAACAAGTAATAAAGTGTAAGTAGAGTATCATCCCACAGAGACTGAGATACCAAAGAGTGACGCGCGATTGCTATGATAGTTGTGCAATAAGAAAGTAAATATATTGGGTTGAGAGGTTGTTGTGATTATGCTACTAGCAAAAGTAAACAGAATGACTTTAAACGTGAGAAGATATCAGTGAGAAGTTAGGCTGGACTCAGAATCACCCTTAAGTGCATCAATCCCCCAGTTGCTCTACCCAATGCTATAGCATCTATACTGCACAGCTTCCACAATTGCTACAGCATAGCTACTAATTACAAAGGTATTTGGTTAACCCACCTCTATAGTCTACCGAAGCTTCCACGTTCGATACATATGATGCTAACTATACTCCTTCCATATCCCTATGGTAACTTTCTAGATAGATCTGCTTTACGCTCAGGGTGTTATGGTTATGAGAGGTAGACCCATTCCTGAAGCCTACAATAATAGGTCAAGCCATGCACGGGGTGCCTAGCAAACACTGTTTCTCCGAGGTCTAACCTCAACTCCTTGCAAGTAAGCCGAGGCCACAAATCTAGCCCTTAACTTCCATTAATCGACTAGTAATTAAAGCACTGATAAGCAAACCGATTTATTAAATTAAGAACTTGCAACTGGGTTCATTCAACAACTTAAGGAATCATCCTCATCCAGCCATATGAAAATCAGTTCATGACTGACGAGGGACACACAGAATAGACACTAACAGAATGACCCATGATCGAAAGATGAAAACAAAAAGGGAAAATAGAAAGCTTTGACGGAGTTCCAACAGCGTGGATGCGGCCCTGTCACGTCACCACTCCACGTCTTCTTCGTTCCATCGTACTGCAGGGAAGGATGTTGGGTTGTCCTGGAAGTCTCGTGCTCTTGTGAAAATCTCTCACTTTTCTCTTGAGTCTGCCGAAAGTAAAATCTCGTTCTAGGGCTCTCTAACTCTCTAGGGTTGGCTCCGCTGTTTCCTTTTATAATCAGTCTTTTCTTGCGGCGTAAGTTACAGCGACCTGGGCCTTTCCTAATTCGTCGGGACCTATCGTATCCCTCAATCCGAGTAGATTGCTTCTGCTGATCCTGCAGGATTGTTCAAATCTTTTAGTTTCGATCCTCCACATCTTCTATTCCGTTATGTCAACAATCTACCTGTCAGTATCGTCCTTTTCTTTTATTCCTGAAATCATATGGGTAAAAAGGTCAGAAAACATGCCGCATAGCATTACATCCTCTACTTTGCTATAGCCTTCGTGATGCCTTATATTGCACTTCGAGTTGCTGTCTGAATGCTATAGCATCGTATCAACTCTGCTATATGTTTTTCTTTAAAAACTAAGTAAATTGTTCTGTTTTTAGCACATGCAAATGATTTCTATTCTTGAGTCCCTAAATCATGAATGTATGCCTTTTTGCTTAGATTATCTTGATTAAGCTCGTATTTACCATTCAATTCAGTAATAAAGGATAGGGAAAACATTGTATGATTTGTGCTCATCAAATACCCCTATACTTAGCTTTTTGCACTCCTGGGCATAATAAGATGAAGCGAACAAAAACTCATAACCGCAGTACTCCTGTCTGTATAACTTTGCTTGTACGTTTGCTTTCAGTTTCCATCCCCCATTCGGCAATCCCACTGCCAAGTGCCAACCGCTCAAAAAGTTGTGTGGTATTGCTTAGATGAAGAAGTCTCAAGGGGCTCTCAGGTTCGGTGTTTACGCTCGCTCTCCAAGGGGATTTTAATTTCTCTCTTATCAAACGGGCCCAGAAGATCCATAGCCTTGTCGAAGTTCTAAGATTGCTTCCTAGCATCTGAGTATTCGTTCATCCAAAGGACTTCTTGGGTTAAGATGTGAGGATGGCCTAGTGTTTTGAGATGAGAAATGAAGGTGGATGCTATAGCAGATCCGGTAGACAAATCTTTTGGCTTCAGCCAAGTGCTCTTCCTTGAACTTTGTACTCTTGCTGCCTAGTTCTTTCCTTTCTTCTTTCTTCTAGTTTCTTTCTTTTTCTTTTCCTCTCCTTTTTTTAAGCAACAAGCAAACCAATAGCTCTTTCAGTTCTTTTTGCAGCTTTTGATGGAGGCACTCTACTGTAGCATTGGTTATCTTCTAGCTTTCTTATCTAACTTGCTCTGCTATAGCATACTTGGGTGGCTCAATGGGGTAGCAATGTGGAGATGATGATAAAATGGGTTGCGTATGGGAATAATGGGTATGACATGAATGCCTTTATCCTACGAACTTCAAACTTAGATGCCAGATAGTTTATCAGAGAACTAAGATAAAACAAGGATCAATCATAGGCTAGCAGACATGCACACAAAATAAAACAATTAGGCTTAATTCAATCCTTCCATTGGGGATTTCTCCCTTGAGAACTATCTTATTGCTACTTTACCCCGCATCAGATTGGCTAGCACCGTCAATTTCCCAAGCCTAAAGGTTCAGTTCCCCTATGCAATTTTGCTATGCTCTATTATACAAACATTCATTCCATTGCTACAAGGTTCTGTTCCTGCTTTATCATGCAATTTGAAAAAATTTCCAGTTTTGTGCAAAAAACTATATGCAGGGTGAATCGGATCACAGTAGTGGCAGAGTATATCACATATTTGATCAGCCCCCCACTTAAATGATGCAATGCCCACATTGCAAAGAACGATAAGCAAGAATTTGTTGCACATCAAGGGGGCGAGAGAAAAATATAAATCAAGAGAAACAAATTATCCTAATATCATTCACAAAAGGGCCTTGGGGGCAAATGCCCAGGGCTCGAGCAGATCGTCAGGAAAAACAAAAACAAAAACAAACTGGACTAAAAAGAACAAAAGAAAAGAAAAATATGGGGCAAGAGGAACGAGAGGGGCTGGAGTACTGCTTGCGGTGTCATCCTCTTCCGACGAATTGCCGAGGGTGTTAACTATGGGGATCGCCGAGTGGGAGTGGGAGAGAGAGACGGCTACTGGTAGGGTGCAACGGTGGGATTTAAGTTTCGCCCAAGAGTCGCTCTAAAGGGTCTTGAGCTCAGTGTATAGGCGACGGAGCTGACGCGGAAATTTGCGTGGAGACTTTATATCATTGGCCGGGTGAAAGTAAAGGTGGGCGTGAGTGAGGATGTAGGACCGATCGGACGAGTCGATGGAGGCGGATACATGAGCGGGTTCAGTGGATGAGGAGGAGGAGGAGGAGACCTGGATGGTGACGGGTAGAGATGGCATTGCGGGTTGAACGCGACGGGGCGTTTGACGAGCGTAGGCCGGTGGAGGCACCCGGCCTCGCCGTGCTGCACACTTTGTCTGGACCAAGGTCGTCCGTGGGTAAGAGATGGGGAAGGAAAAGGAGAGTAGGTAGGGATATGAAAAGACGTAGGAGGAGAAGATGAGAATAGATAGAATAAAGGAAGAAACTCGAATATGAAACGTTATGGTTCTTTAGACAATGAGATCCCTTTAGTCGGCACGCAGTGGGCCCAACAGAGTGGCCCACTAACGCAATAGCATGCATGCAGTGTTTATATTAGGGATGAGGAGCATACCTGACTAACACTGGACTTATGCTATGTTGTTATTCTGGGGCCATGATGCCATGCCTCGTGCCACAGCATATTCCAAGCTGGACTCGTTCATTCCTACGTTGATGCTAAAGAACCACAACTTTGGGCTGCCTCCCAATAGCGCTTGGTTTAAAGTCTTCAGCCGGACTTTGCCATAGCAACTTAATGCTGTGGTAGTGCAGGAATGTACCCTGCTTCCTTAGTGCCTTTGCTGTCATCTGAAGAAGTCAGGGAGTTCTCAGTTGGGCCTTTGAATCTCGCGCTCTTAAGTATTGAAAAGGTGACCTAATCATCATTTACATGCATAGTGAGTTCTCCTTTTTCCACATCAATCAGCGTATGACCAGTTGCCATAAAAGGTCTACCCAGTAGAATTGGGACATCGTGATTTGCTTCAAAATCCAGGACAATGAAATCCACAGGGAAGATGAACTTATCCACTTTCACCAGAACGTCTTCGATCTTGCCTTCAGGTAGCACTTTGGAGCGATCAGCTAGTTGCAATGTGACTGTCGTGGGCCTAGCCTCCCCTACTGCCAATTGTTTGAAAATCGACATGGGCATGAGATTTATGCTAGCACCTAGGTCGCACAAAGCTTTTCCTGAGTAATGGGGTCCGATTGCACACGAGATTGTAAAACTACCAGGATCTTTCAATTTTGGGGGTAGCCGATGGTTAGCATGGCACTTTGCAGATCCGGGTCAACGCACCGTCTCGAACTCTTCTAGTCGCCTTTTCTTAGACAGAATTTCCTTCATAAACTTCACGTAGCTGGGCATTTCTTCCAAAGCTTCCACGAGTGGAATATTAATGTGCAATTGCTGTAGCATATCGAGGAACTGCTTGAAGTGCTTCTCTTGTCCTTGCTTTTTTAGCCTCTGTGGGAAGGGCAGAGGAGGTCTTAGCATAGCTGAAGGCCCAGGATCAAGGTTATGCCTTCATGATGAAGCGGTAGCATTCCTCGTTGGGTATTGTATGTGATTATACAATGCTGCACGTGGAGGTAATATTGCAGTGCATATGTCATGCTCTGATTGTGACAGTCTTGGTTACCTCTGCTCATCTTCAAAAGGTTGTTCAGTACTTCCTTGTCCTTCCTTAAATTTCTCAGGTCTCGGATCAGTGGCAACCATAGGTTTCTTGGTTGCTTTCTTGGGTTCTAAGCTTTTACCACTTCGAAGCTCTATCAGCTTGACTTCCTCTCTTCATTGGATTCTGGGGACTTCAGTGTCACCGGCAGGATCCCGAGGTCTCGTTGTTAAGAGCGGTTGCTAGTTGTCCCACTTGAGTTTCAAGATTCCTCAAGGCCACTTGCCGACTCGGATGATTGTATCATTCTTTGCCATATAGTCCTTCGAAGTGTCAACATAGAGTCTTTGTGGGTCCGATTCACCGCCCGTGCTGCCGTGCTTGTTGGGTAAACACCGGTGGGTTTGATGTTCGGTTTGAGTATTGTGGGCCCGATGATTGCCCGATTCCGTGAACCTTGAGAACTCCATGAGAAGTTAGGATGTTGCCTCCATCCGGGGTTGTATGTATTTGAGTATGGATTATTGGTGTTACTGCCCCTGTTAAAGTTGTTAATGAAGTTTACAGATTCAGGGTTGGTAGAGCACTGAGAGTAAGGGTGTTCTCTGCCACAGTACACACAAGCTACCTGCGATGGTTGTAGCGACGTGTTGTTTGATGGAAGGGTCAGCCCTTTCACTATATTGATCAGAGATGAAACTTGAGCTGTGAGAGCAGTCATGGCATCTAGTGTTCTCTGCCATAGTACACACAAGAACTTGCAACTGGGTTCATTCAACAACTTAAGGAATCATCCTCGCCCAACCATATGAAAATCAGTTCATGACTGACGAGGGACACACAGAATAGACACTAACAGAATGACCCATGATCGAAAGATGAAAATAAAAAGGGAAAACAGAAAGCTTTGATGGAGTTCCAACGGCGTGGATGCGGCCCTGTCACGTTACCACTCCACGTCTTCTTCGTTCCGTCGTAGTGCAGGGAAGGATGCTGGGTTGTCCTGGAAGTCTCGTGCTCTTGTGAAAATCTCCTACTCTTCTCTTGAGTCTGCCGAAAGTAAAATCTCGTTCTAGGGCTCTCTGATTCTCTAGGGTTGGCTCCGCTGTGTCCTTTTATAATTAGTCTTTTCTTGCGGTGTAAGTTACAGCGAGCTGGGCCTTTCCTAATCCGTCGGGACCATCGTATCTCTCAATCCGAGTAGATTGCTTCTACTGATCCTGCGGGATTCTTCAAATCTTTTAGTTTCGATCCTCCGCATCTTCTATTCTGTTATGTCAGCAATCTACCTTCCAGTATTCTCCTTTTCTTTTATTCTTGAAATCATATGGGTAAAAAGGTCAAAAAACATACCGCATAGCATTGCGTCCTCTACTTTGCTATAGCCTTCGTGATGCCTTGTATTGCACTTCGAGTTGCTTTCTGAATGCTATAGCATCGTATCAGCTCTGCTATACATTTTTCTTTAAAAACCAAGTAAATTGTTCTATTTTTAGCACATGAAAATGATTTCTATTCTTCAGTCCCTAAATCATGAATGTATGCCTTTTTGCTTAGATTATCTTCAGTTAAGCTCGTATTTACCATTCAATTTAGTAATAAAGGATAGGGAAAACATGGTATGATTTGTGTTCATCAGGAGGGTATAATTTAATCTGTGCTCAGAATTCACTAATTTATGTTTGAATGTGCTCAAATAACCCAGAATTAGCTATTGTTCAAACGGGCAAAATTTTTAAAATTTTTATCTACTAGAGCATGAACAGAAACTGATAGCGGTAGGATGAATATCTGTAGAACTAAGCATAGCATGATTGCCTAAAGGAAACCAAACCGTTAGGCTTGGGAAATTGACAGTGCTGGTTAACGTGGCGTGTGGTAAAGTGACGGTGAGGAAGAATAGAAAGAGAACCCAATATGGAAGGATTTATTTGAGCCAAATTGTTTCTATTCTAGTGTGCATGTCAGCTAACCCATGTATGATCCTTGCTTTGTCTTGATTCTTTGATAAACTGTCTGATTTTTGAGCAAATAGTTTGTAGGATAAAGGCATTCATGTCATACCGCTCATTCCTATACACAAACCATGAAACATCATTCTCCATATTGCTACCCCATTGTGCCTGCTTGACTAGGCTATAGTAGAACTAGTTAGACATAAGAGCGTAAAGAAAACTGTGAAGAAATGCTATGGCAGAGTGCCTCCACTAAAAATGCTGCAAAAGAGCTGTTGTGCTCAGTTAGTTCTTAAAAAAAAAAAAGAAGAAGAAAAAGAAGAAAGAAAAGAAAAAGAAAAAGACTTGGGATAAAAGAGTAGCAAAGTAATACAAAGTTCAACAAAGGCATTCGGCTAAGTTAAGAACCCTGTCGAATACCCTGCTATAGCATTGACCATCGTTTTTCATCTCCACACATATATAGTCATCCACACCATCACAACCCAAAAAGCCCTTTGGATGGATGAAAGCTCAGAGACTAGGAAGTAATCTTAGAATTTTGACAGGCTATAGAACTTCCAGGTTAGCGTGGCAAGAGAGAAATTTGAATCCCCAAGTTAAGAGAGCGTAAACACTGAATCTAAGAGTCTCTTGACACTTCCTTGTCTAAGCGATATCTCACATCATGCGCCACTGCTACTGGGCAGTGGGATTGCCTGCACGGGGACGTAAACTAAGAGCACTGGTGCAGGCATGGTTATGTGGATAGGCCTGCTGCTGCTATTAGTTAATGTTCTGCTCTATTATCTTTGTCTTTTATTTTGCCCAGGAGTGCAAAAAGCTAAGTGTGGGAGTATTTGATGAGCACTAATTATGCCATGTTTTCCCTGTATTTTATAACTGAATTGTATGGTGAATATGAGCTTAACTGCATTCAATATAAGCAAAAAGGTATTAATTCATTGTACAGGGAACTTAAGGATAAATTCCACTCACATCCTAAACATGTGCTAAGAAAGAACAAGTTTTGAGGTTTTATGAGAAAGTCGCATAAGATAGCCGATGTTATGCTATAGCATCATGACAGCTTTACCGAAGTGCAATACAATGCAACCCTGCAGCTATAGCGAGTAAATGATGCGGCTATGCGGCATATGTCCCGATCTTTTGTCAAGATTGTTTCAGAAATATATTGCAGGCATGAATACTTGAGCTTAGATTCTTTGACGTATTTATACAGAAGATGCAGAGGATCGAAACTAAAGATTTGAAGAATCCCACAAGATTAACAGAATCAATCTACCGAGATTTGGAAAGAAAGATACGATTGGACCTCGATAGATTAGGAAAGGCCCAGTTCGTTGAAATATGCGCTGCAAGTATACCAGACTATATAAGGAAACAGCAGCCAACCCTAAAAAGGGTCGGAAGTCGTCGAGAGTCAGAGACCATTCATATACGGCCAGACTCGAAAGAAGAGTGAGAGAAGTTATGAAGCACGAAGATTCCAAGAGAACCCAGCATCCTTCCTTGCAGAGAGACGGAGTGAAGAAGACGTGGAGTTGTGATGTGATAGGGCTTCTTCCAAACCGTCAGAACCTCCATCAAGCTTTCTGTTTCTTTATTTTAATTCCAGTCAATCTTTTATCGTGGGCTATTATGTAGTATTGATGAGCACAAATCGTACCTTGTTTTTCCTATACTATATGACTAAATTGAATGATAAATATAAGCTTAACTACAGATAATCAAAGCAAAAAGGCATACATTCAGGATATAGGGAACTGAAGGGCAGAAACCATTTGCATGTGCTAAGAAGAACAATTTACATGATTTTTAAGGAATACTGTATAGCAGAGCTGATACGATGCTATAGCATTCAGACAGCAAGTGGAAAGGCAATACAAAGCATCACGAAAGCTATAGCAAAGTAGAGGACGCAATTCTATGCGGCATGTTTTCTGACTTTTATCTAGGTGATTTCAGGAATAAAAGAAAAGGGCGATAACAACAGGTGGATTGCTGACATGGCGGAATAGAAGATACGGAGGATCGAAACTCAAAGATTTGAAGAATCCCGCAGGATCAGCAAACTCAATCTACTTGGATCGAGAGATATGATAGATCTCGACAGATTAGGAAAGGCCCAACTCGCTGTAACTTACGCCCCAAGAAAGTACGATTATATAAGGAGACAGCAGAGCCAACCCTAGGGGAGTCAGAGAGCCCTAAAACGAGATTCTATTTTCGGCAGAGTCAAGAGAAGAGTGAGAGATTTCACAAGAGCATGAGCTTTCCAGGACAACCCAGCATCCTTCCCTGTAGTATGACGGAAAGAAGAAGACGTGGAGTGGTGACGTGATAGGGCCGCATCCACGCCGTTGGAACTCCGTCAAAGCTTTCTGTTTTTCCCTTTTTATTTTAGTCTTTCAATCATGGGTCATTCTGTTAGTTTCGGTTCTGTGTTTCCCTCGTTAGTCATGAATTGATTTTCATATGGGTGGACGAGGATGATTCCTTGAAGTGTTAAATGAACCCAGTTGCAAGTTCTTAATTTAATAAATTTGGTTTGCTTATCAGCGCATTAATTACTAGTCAATTAGCGAAAGCTAGGGGCTAGATTTGTGGCCTCGGCTTACTGGCAAGGAGTTGAGGTTAGACCTCTGAGAAATAGTGTTTGCTAGGTAGCCCGTGCATGGCTTGACCTATTATTGTAGGCTTCAAGAATGGGTCTACCTCTCATAACCATAACACCCTGAGCATAAAACAGATCTAACTAGAAAGTTGCCATAGGAATATGGAAGGAGTATAGTTAGCGTCATATGTATCGAACGCGGAAGCTTCGATAGACTATCGTGGTGGGTTACCCAAATAGCTTTGTAGTTAGTAGCTATGTTGTAGCGTTATGGAAGTCGGTGGCAAAAGATAGATGCTATAGCATTGGGTAGAGCAACCGGGGATTGATGCATTTGAGGGTGATTCCGAGTCCACCTAACTTCTTCGATATCTTCTCAAGTTTAGTTCATTTTGTTTATTTCGCTAGTAGCATAATCACAAAAACCTCTCAACCCGATTATATTTACTTTTCGTTTGCACAACTATCATAGCAATCGAAGCGCCACTCTTTGGTATCTCCTCCTTCTGTGGGACGATACTCTACTTACACTTTATTACTTGGTCGACTGGTTCACTTGCCATCAAGGAAATCGACCAACAAGTATTCTATTTTGTGATTCCCTTATCAGTGATGAACTAACTTCTTAAGGCTGAACGAGGATGATTTTCGAAGTATAGAATGAACCTAGTTGCAATTTCTTAATTTAATACATTTAGTTTGCTTATCAGTGATTTAATTTCTTGTTGATTAGCAAGAGCTAAAGGCTAGATCAGTGGCTTCGGCTTACTGAGAGGGAGTCGGGGTTAGACATTTGAGAAACAGTGATTGCTAGGCAGGCTGGTGCAAGGCTTAACCCATGGTAGTGAAAACGTAGTTTTTACCTAAAAACGGAAGGACAATGAAAAATCGTAAAACGTAAACTTGTAAAATAAAATGGAGTTTTTACCTGCATATGTATATATAAAAAATTCAAGAAAAGTAAGGTACCTGCCATCATACACACATATCGATCAATGCAATATCAATCAAAATGTCCAACATTGTCATTGATCAAACCATATTTTTTATATGATTTTACATGATTAAATTGAGATTTTTAATGCATTTTCTGGGACATTATTGTATGATTAAGTACTAAGTTGAGTTAGGAACATTTGTATTGAATTAAGTGTAATTAGGGGTAAAATGATCTTTATTTATTAATTACGAGTAAAAGGACCCGGATGTTTTTGAAATTTCAGTTCGCCCCAAAATAGTTTGAAAATTCTCACTTTAGTCTCTCTCCGAACTTTTAAAACTTTCACTTAAGCCCCTTAGTAAACTCTACGTTTTTTTGCAAAAACGCAGTTGTTTTCACGTTTTTAACTCGGAGCGTTTTTTCCAACACGAAACACGCGTTTTGCCCAAAAAAAAACGTAAAATCGGCCTTTTTTTGCGTTTAAAGCGTGATTTTGACTACCATGGCTTAACCTATTATTGTAGGCTTCAGAATCGGTCTCATCGCTCATAATCATAACACCTTGATTTGTATTGATAATCCAACTAGAAAAGTCATGATAGACATATGGGAGAATTATAGAATAGGATTGTATGTATCGGACGCGAGAGCTTCGGTAGATTAACGTGGTGGATTAACTTAATAACTTTGCTTAGGGTGTTCATGCTGCAAAGCATTTGTGAGAGTTGTACAGTATGAATGCTATAGCAATGCGTTTAGGTAGCTGGGGGATTAATATGCTTAGAAAGGATTCCGAGTTCAGTTTATCTTTTTATTGATATCTTCTTACAACTACGATCATCTAGTTATTTTTCTGTTTATTAGTATAGCTATAAAAACTCTCAATCAAATCAGATTTATTCTCTTATTAAACACAACTAATTTTGCAATTCGGTGTCATCATTTGGTATCCCAGTCTCTGTGGGACGATACTCTACTTACTCTTTATTACTTGTTCGACTGGTTCACTTGCCATCAAGGAAATCGACCAACACATACCCTACTTCCCTGGAAATGTTGTATTTTTACTTATACCGGCATATTTTCACTCAACTAATTGTCCTATACCTCAAAACATAGTTGGGTGGCATCTTTTCCAACCAGATGTACACCGTATAAGTTTTCTGTGCCCTTTTTTCACTGACACTTAAATTCCATGGCTCATACATACTTGTCCACTAACTCGTATAGCCGAGTTACCTAGTCCCCGAGAGACTTCCTATCTCTCAACATTCTTGGGACTCTTCCCGAATTGGGCTTAGCCATTTACCTAATTGAGGCTTATTCTCAATTCTCAGGGCCCAAAATTCAGGATGTTACATAGGGCATAATTTCCAACATTTGAAGCTACCAGGGTCCTTCAGTTTCAGTGGTAATCTATTTAATAGTAAAGCACTTGCACTCTTGGGTTAGAGCGACTAATTCAAATTCCTCTAGCCTCTTTTTCTTGGACAAGATGTCCTTCATGAATTTTACGTAGGTGGGCATCTGTTCTAATGCTTCTACCAGAGGGATGTTAATGTACAGTTGCTTCACCATGTCGAGGAATTTCTGAAACTGCTTTTCTTGGCTCTGTTTCTACAATCTTTGTGGGAACGGAGGAGGTTGCCTTATCACCCGAGATGGTCCTGAGTCTAGGGTCTACTGCAACGACGATGCTATAACATTCTTTTTTGGTTTCGATACATGGTCAACTAGCGTGACAAATGGTGGAGATGTTGTAGCTTTGATGCCCTTGTCAGGTTGTTGTGGCATTGGATGCTGTTGCTCTTCTTCAAGGAATTGTACTGTAGTTTCCTTGCCTTTCTTTGTTTGACCAAATTTAGGATCAACGTCTTCGATTGGCCTTTTGGCTACCTTCATGGGTACAATACTCTTGCCACTTTTGAGTTATTTGACCTTGACCTATTCCTTTTTGTGGCTCCATGGGACTTCAATGTCGCTTCGAAGAGAGCCGAAGGGTTTGTTATTAAGAGCAATTACGAGATGTTCGACTTGGGTCTTGAGATTCTGAAGGGTCACCTGCTGGTTCTGGATGATTGCATTGTTCTTTGCCATGTATTCCTTCAAAAGATTTGTCATAGAGGTCTGAGGGTCTAAATCATGCCCTGTTGCCTTGCTTGCTGGGTAAACCCTGGTGGGTTTTGATGGTCTATTTGAGTAAGATGGGCCGACTGATTGTCCTACTACTTATTGACCTTGAGAACTCCATGAGAAGTTAGGGTGCTGCCACCATCCTGAGTTGTATGTATTCGAGTAAGGGTTATTGGAGTTACTGCCCTTGTTGAAATTGTTAACATATTTGACTGATTCAGGGTTACCAAAGCACTGAGAGTAGGAGTGCTCTCCGCCACAGTACACGCATCTACCTGGGCTGGCTGCATGAGTGAGTTGTTAGCAGGAAGGGTCAGCCCTTTAATCATGTTAGTGGGAGATGACACTTGGGCTGTAAGGACATTCATAAAATCCAACTCATGTATTCCAGCAACAGTTCTAGAGGGAGTTGCCCTTTCAGCTGGCCATTGATGGCTGTTCATTGCCATTTGTTTCAACAGTTCATGAGCCTCTTCATAGGATTTCATCAGAATGGAGCCGCTTGCAGAAGCTTCACAATTGAACGTGTTTATCCATCAAGTGCATTATAAAAATTTTCCAGCGAATCCATTCACTCAATCCGTATTGTGGGCACTTCTTGAGAAGATCCTTAAGTCGATCCCATGCTTCATATGTTAACTCACCAGATCTTTGTCGGAAACTGGTGATATCTGATGAGCACAATTTATGCCATGTTTTCCCTATATTTTATGACTGGATTGTATGGTAAATATAAGCTTAACTACAATCAATCTAAGCAAAACGACATCAATTCATGAATGTAGGGAACTAAAGGATAAAAACCATTCACATCCTAAACATGTGCTAAGAAAAAAACAAGTTACAAGGTTTTATGAAAGTAGATTGCTCTAGCATTCTGATAGCATATCGAAGTGCAATACAAGGCATCACTGAAGCTATAGCAAAGTAAAGGATGCAATGCTATGCGGCATATTTTCTGATCTTTTGTCTAGATGATTTCAGCAATAATCGTGAAGGTCGAGAATGACAGGTAGATTGCTGACGTAATAGAATAGAAGATGCGGAGGATCGAAACTGAAAGATATGAAGAATCCCGCAAGATCAGCAGAATCAATCTACTAAGATTGGAAAGAGAGATACGATGGATCTCAACAGATTAGGAAAGGCCCAGCTCGCTGGAACTTGCGCCGCAAGAAAGGTTGATTATATAAGGAAACAGCAAGCCAACCCTAAAAGGGAGTCGAGTTGCTGAGAGTCTATTCCTATTCGTACGTCCGGACTCTAGAAGAGAGAAAGAATTCACAAGACACGAGAAACTCCAAGAGAACCCAGCATCCTTCCTTGCAGTAAGGCGGAGAGAAGAAAACGTGGAGTGGTGACGTGATAGGGCTTCTTCCACGCCGTCAGAACTTCATCAAGCTTTCTGTTTTCCTTTCATTTTAATCTTTTGATCATGGGTCATTCTTTGGTTATCTGTTTTGTGTTTCCCTCGTCAGTCATGAACAAAATTTCCTATGGCTGAGCGAGAATGATTTCTTAAGTTTGGAATGAACCCAGTTGCTAGTTCTTAATTCAATAAATTAAGTTCTCTTATCAGTGATTTAATTACCTTGTCGATAAGCGGAAGCTAAGGGCAAGATTTGTGGCCTCAGCTATCATCGGGCAAAGAGTCGAGGTTAGACCTCCGAGAAACAAATGATTGCTAAAAGTGTGGTGCAAGGCTTGACCTATTATTGTAGGCTTCAGGAATGGGTCTACTGCTCATAACCATAACACCTTGTTTTGTAATGCAGATCTAACTAGAAAATTGCTATAGGCATATGGAAGGAGTAAAGTTAGATTGGCTGTAGGTAGATTGCAGATGTGACAATACTCCTTTTGACTAAGAGCACTATGGAGCATTAGAATGGCTCTGTTGTTAAGAGTTAATTTCCATCTGTCATCCTCATTCAATTCATCTTCAGCCTTTGGAACATTAACTCCGCCTTCTACTCTTGTGGGAACATAGTCCCCTTTCTCTATGACTTGCCAGAGACCATACTCCGTGGCTAAAACAAATACTCTAAACTTTGCTTTCCAGAATGCATAGTGTTCGCCATTGAAGCCAGGTGGTTGGTTGATTGAGGCACCGTCAGGTAATATTCCTTCCATGATCTATCTCAGGATGTTAAGCCCAACTGAGAAACCTATGCTCTAATACCAAATGAAGATGGAATATCACCTAGAGGGGGGTGAATAGGTGATTATAAAATTCTTTCAATAATTGCTCAAGAACGCTTAAAATAGAGATAGAGAGAAGAGCAATGAACACAAGAGATTATACTGGTTTGGTCCAACTCTTGACCTACGTCCAGTCCCCAGAAACACTCTGGGATTCCACTATCTCAAACCTTGATTACGCTCTCTGTAACTCTCAAGTAATCCTCTCACTAGGACTTACTCATCTTTACAAGTTGTAACCAAATAACCGTAGACACAATTACACACTCTGTAGCTAGGATGATTCTTTCTCTCGGACTCACTCCCCCTTACAAGTTGTAATTGTACACCCACACTCAAGATACCTCTATCTTGAGTTTTAAACGAATTGTGAAACAATTGATAAGACTCTCTCACAGAGTAGATAGAAAATAATCACTGAAGCCCAATGATATCCTAAGATATATACATAATAGAAATTGAACACTTTGAATGCTTTGCTTGTGTATGCGTTGGTTCATACTGATGAACTTAGTCCTTCGTGTATTTATAGTAGTTGAAAATTAGAGACCGTTGTAGGATCTGAATTTGTCCATTTGAATATGTTCATTGAGAGCATTTAAGCATCCGCGCCTATTTCAACAGAATGGGTTAACCTTAATTGTTTTCAGCGCATTGTCTCTGTTTCACGGAATGTTCGCTGCTTGATTGCTCATCAAAATTCAAACAATGGTTAATCATCTGAAAAGCACTCAAGAAGATAATTAGTAATATCATAGATAATAATGAGTGATATAGAAGAAGGATTAATTGAATAATCAATTCAATCGAATAATGTTGCAGATATGATTTGTGTCAGCTGATATGCCATACTCGAGTATGCGATTCTGAGTACTCAAGTATCCCTTGCAGAAGCACTTCACAGAAGCTTGATCCTTGATATTAAGAAGCCTATTTCTAATACGTGAGTACCATACTTGAGTATTGGACCAATACTCAAGTATTCATTGCAGGTAGATCATATTAGAGATTTCAACTGTCAATACTCGAGTATCACATTCTTCATACTCGAGTATTACACATCCAGAGAGAAAATGTCATTCAGCAATTAATCCATACTCGAGTATGCTATATCCAATACTCGAGTATTGTCTCAGCAGTTCAAAGATTGTCTCGTCTTATCGTTTATATACTCGAGTATTACTTGAGATATACTCGAGTATCCTCTTCTTCCAGCACTTGATTCCCGATATTACTCAAGTATATAAGTGACATACTCGAGTATCATCTTCGAATGTCAAACTTCTAAATTCCATATATCATATCCTTGTGCAAATTTCAGATTTCCAGAAACGCAACAATATTGACAATACAACGTGCAATTTCCAGTGAGTGTAGTGTCTTCGATGTAAATCCAATTTTAGCAAATCACCCCATCTCAGAAAGCTCTTCAAATATTCTTTCTATTTCAATAAGAATCAGCTCCAAACTAGTTGTATTTCATCCATTAACATTAGATGAATGGAGGTTGTTCTTATCTAGCATTTTTGCAGTATCCAGAACAGACTGTCAATTTCAAAACATCATAACTCCTTCAATTGATCTTCTTTTTATGTGTTCTTGATGTGTTTAAAAATATATTTGAGTCTAGTTTCCAATGGCACCAGTTTCAGCTCATTTGGATTTTCCGTTTGTGAGATACACTCAAGTTACCAAAGGTTGGTCTGGACTGTGATGATGATTGTTGTTCCAACTTGGAAAACTCATAGCTCTCTCATCTGGACTCATTTGAACTTGATTTTTTGTCAAAAGTACATGCTGTGATTCTAGTTTCATATGCCACTAGTTTCATGTCAATCCAATTCCTGGTTTGAGAGATATCATCGAATTACCAGTCGTCGCCAGAAACAGAGTTGAGCAGAGCAGCTGGAAACCATGCTGATACTCGAGTATTTGAAGTTCAATACTCAAGTATTGGTCCAATACTCAAGTATTGACGGGGTTTTGGCCTGAATAAGAGCTGATTAAGTGACATACTCTAGTATTGACATTGTGGTACTCAAGTATTGGTTCAAGAACAGTGCCATACTCGAGAATTACTTCAAGAATGCAGTTGTAACTCATTTTAAATCTGAATTGAGCCATTCCAACTTCTGTTTGATCATGGAGACTTGAATATTGATATTCTCATGATATTTAACAAGTTCTTCTTTCTTGAATCTCTAATCTTAATCACTCTTCATTATTTAATCTTCACATCTACATTAAATATAAGAATTAGTCAAGGTATAAGATAAATGTAGTAAGCAAACTTTTTGCTCTGGATAATGACATCTATATAAGACATCATCAAAACTAATCAAAACTAACAGTGGGTTAACTGAATAGCGTTGTTACTAGTAGCTATGCTGTAGCATTGTGGAAGCTGTGCAGT